>JAXQQM020067522.1:0-320767 GCA_034641835.2 Pinus albicaulis
TGGACATAGCCGACGGGAAGCAGAAAACCTTTCCTGGGGTGCTTAGAGCAGAGCCACCCCCCCCCCCCCTGTCCCTGATGATCCTTCTTTCTTTCAATTGCAGAGGCTTAGCTAGCCAGCTGAAAAAGCTAGCCTTCAAACACCTGGTTCACTCTTATAATCCTGATGTTATTTATCTACAAGAAACCATGGGGAAAAGTGAGGATGTAATTTGCTCTCTTCAGAAGCTCTTGCCTGGCTGGGTTTTTTCAGCCCTGGATGCCTCAGGCAGGTCGGGGGGTGTGGCAACAGGCTTTAACTCGAGGAAGCTTAAGGAAGTCTCCTCTTGGGGATCTCCAAACTGTTTGGCCACGGAACTCTACTCTGGAGAGTTGTGCATTCCTATCCTGTTTTTAAACATCTATGGGCCCTGTATGGAAAGGGAAAGCTTCTGGAATTCCTTCTTCAATCTCTCTTGTCTCTCCCATCCCAATCTCATTATAGGGGGTGACCTGAATTTTTCCCTTGGAGATTCGGAGTCCTGGGGAGATAATGCACACTCGGATCCCCTCTCTTCTTTCTTCAGAAATAAATTGGCATCCTCACTTCTGGTGGATGCTCCTCTGATCAAATTGCGCCCCACCTGGAGGAATAGACGAGTTGGAGCAGATTGGGTGGGCAAAAGACTTGATCGCTTTCTTCTCTGTGAACCTCTGGTGGAATGGCTTTCAGTTTTCTGACACTGGGTTGGGGAAGGGGGTATCTCGGACCACTTCCCTGTTCTTCTCGAATTAAAAGGAACCTCAGGAAAACCTGGAATCCCTTTCAAATTCAATT
Source organism: Pinus albicaulis (assembly GCA_034641835.2). Lineage (NCBI taxonomy): Eukaryota > Viridiplantae > Streptophyta > Pinopsida > Pinales > Pinaceae > Pinus > Pinus albicaulis. The sequence continues at coordinate 817 of JAXQQM020067522.1, forward strand.
CCGCCTGGTTGACGGATGCCTCCTTTGAAGCCCTCTTCCATGATACATGGAGAAAGGACACCTTTCAAGAAGAGGGAAGCAGAAGCACCTGGTTCTGTAATAATCTTAAGCGAATGAAGAAAGCAACAAAAGATTGGGCGAAACAGAGGCACTTGAAGGAAGAAGAAGAACTCAAGAGTCTAAATTTTGAGCTGGAACTTCTGGAACAGTCGGATGGAATTGGCTATGAATCTTTCGAATCCCGAAAGAGAATAAAAGACCTGGAAGCAGCTCGGAGGAAAATTCTCCAGCTTAGGGAGGAAAGTTGGAGATTGAAAAGCAGAGCTATTTGGTTGCAAGCAGGAGATGAAAACTCCAAGTTCTTTCAGAATTATGCAAAGGGTCGAAAGATAGCTAACACTATCTGGGAACTGAAAAAAGAGGACGGGGAAATGGCAAAATCCTTTGAAGAGTTGGCAGCCCTTGGAGTAAATCATTTCAAAAATCTCTTCAAAGCTCCAGAGGAAGTCTCCATAGCAGAGATCATCAGAGTTGCTCAATTTTTCCCAAGATATGTTGAGGAAGAAGAAAATGACTCTATCATGGAAGTAGTCTCTAAGCAGGAAGTGGAAGACATTCTCAAGGAAATGCAGAAGGACAAAAGTCCTGGGCCAGATGGTTGGACAGTAGAATTTTTTCTTCATTTCTTTGAGTTCCTGGGGGACGATCTAGTTGGGGTGGTGGAGGAATCGAGATCCACTGGAGCCATCTATCAACCTTTCAATTCTACTTTTCTTTCCCTTATTCCCAAATCAGATCAGCCAACCTCCTTTGATGACTTTCGACCAATCTCCCTTTGCACCTGTGTTTATAAAATCATTGCCAAACTAATTGCCTCCAGAATGAAGCCTTTCTTATCAAGACATATCTCTCCAGAGCAGTTTGGCTTCTTGGATGGAAGACAGATTCATGAAGCAGTGGGTATTGCCCAAGAAACCCTGCATACCTTAAAAAGAAGCGGAAAGAAAGGGGCAATTGTAAAAATAGATCTATCAAAGGCTTATGACAGAATAAGTTGGATGTACTTGCGCTTTCTGTTAACTCACCTTGGGTTCAGAGTAGATATAGTAAGATGGATCATGAGCTTCATAACTACTTCATCCATCTCCTTGCTAATCAATGGAGCAGCCTCATCTTTCTTCAATCCGGGAAGAGGTCTAAGACAAGGATGCCCCCTGTCTCCACTCCTTTTTTTGTTGGCAGCTGAAGGGTTAAGCTTGATGATTAACAGGGCAAAAAGGCAAGGCGAAGTCAAAGGTTTTGAAGTGGCTATTAACTTATGGATAACTCATCTGCTCTTTGTGGATGATATCATCCTTTTTAGCAATGGCAGTACAGAGGACTGTAGAGCTCTCAAGAACATTCTGGAACTTTTCCTCAAAGCCACAGGACTCAAAGTTAATGAGCAAAAATCGACCCTCACAGTATCTGGAATGTCTTTGGAAGAGAGAGGTAGCGCAGGGGCACTTCTTCCCTTTGAAGTCAGAACTCTGCAGGAAAGTTTCAAATACTTGGGATTTTCTTTGAAACCTGACTCCTACAGGAATCAGGATTGGAAATGGCTCCTGATCAAAATAGAAAAGAAACTAAATCTCTGGAGCCATAAATGGTTGTCTCGAGCAGGGAGGCTAGTCCTAATAAAATCAGTTCTGATGGCCATTCCGGTGTACTGGGCAAGTCTAATGTGGGTACCCAAAGGTATACTAGCCTCTATAGATAAATTGTGCAGCAGATTTTTATGGGCTGGAACCAAATCAGAACATGTGACACCTTGGGTTGCTTGGGATAAGATCTCGAGACCAAAAGATTGGGGCGGTTGGGGAATCAAGCAGCTGTCCTCCTTTTCAAAATCCCTAGCAGCAAAACTAACATGGAGATTTATCTCGACTGATTCTCTATGGTCGATGGTTACAAAAAGGAAGTACATAGCCCCGGCCTCAGTATTAGAATGGGTCCGCAATCCTACAAAGTCTTCCAAAAACGCCTCAGTAGTTTGGAAGGCAGTAGTAGCTTCGGCACACATCATAGAACAAGGTCTTGCGTGGAAAGTAGGAGAAGGTAATGGGGTGAGAATTGGCTGTGACCCCTGGGTGGGGTGCTCGGAAAGATATGCCCTATCAAACGACCTGAGACAGTTTTTGAATGCAAGGGGCTATCAATTTTTGAATCAAGTGGCAAACCCATGGACAACATCCATATGGAGACAAGGGTGGCTGACAGGTGCTGATCTTCTTTTGGAGGAAAGGTGGAGGGAGGAATGGAGCCTCTATGTGACAGACCTTCAAAACTCTTCTGTGCGGATTTCAGAAAGAAATGATGAGTTAGTTTGGGTGCATGCACAGACTGGAATCTATTCCCCTAAGATGGGCTACAAATGGATGATGTCCCAACAAGGATGGGAAGACCCTGCCTGGTGGTCTAAGCCCCTTTGGAAGCTAAAATGTCCAGCAAAAACCAGACTTTTCTTCTGGTGCATCCTTCAGAAAAAGGTACCTACTTGGGATTTCTTGCAGAAAAGGGGGAAAATTGGCCCTGGCTGGTGCTCTCTTTGTAAATCAAATGAGGAATCTACTCTGCATTTGTTTCTAACTTGTCCTTACAATGCCAGTCTGTGGGCAGAAACTTTGAGACTTATCAATTCACCTCTCAAATGGGAAGGAGACAGTATACAGCAAGCTTGGCATCGATGGTGGCAGTCAACCTCTGATGACAAAATCCGCTCCCTACCTCTCTTGATCTCTTGGGGCATGTGGCTAGCAAGAAATCAATTAATATTCAAAGATCTCCTTTTCCCTATCGGGAAATTGGCTGTGACAGGGGTAGCCATTTTCGACAGCATTCCATCCTCATCAGGTCAATCTAGCTCTCGCTTCATACAGACAGAATACATCAGAGAATCTGTTCCATGGGCTTTTTTCGATGGTGCAGCAGATCAAAATGGTCAATGTGGAGCTGGTTTGGTTATCCATGAAAACACCGATAAATCCTTACGAGCATCAGTAGGTCTGGGACAGGGAACAAATAATTCTGCAGAACTCAAGTCTTTACATCACTTACTATGTTGGCTCTCCTTGAAACAAATGCGACAGGTTCAGATTTTTGGTGACTCAAAGAATGTTGTGAACTGGTTCAACAGGACCCAACAATGCAGAAATTACATTTTACTTCCTTTGCTTAATGAGATTATGAATATCAAAAGTTTTTTTCATGATATTACTGTTTGCCACATTTACAGGGAAAGAAATCAGGAGGCCGATACCCTATCTAAAGCAGGTGTACAGCAAGCTCTGGGGACCTGGGCAGTAACTGAGATGGATAAGGGGGTGATCACTCCTCTGGATCAGCCAGAGTTCGGATGATGCTGTGTTGTCAGCATTATGTTTTTTTATTTTCTGCAAAGTTTGTGTTGTTTTAAAAAAATTTCGGGTTATATTTCATCTTTACTGTAATGTTTTTGTATATTTTTCATGGACCATGTTGACAGACTTTCCACAAAACAGGCTGTTTTCCTCGTCCGAGGAGGCCTGTGTTAACAGTCAAAAACAGTCTAAAAACAAAACTATTATTATGCTGCTTTTTGAGAATTTTCTGGGTTCGGAACAGTGACTACTACCGACCCCAGCAGTGTTTTTATGTACCATTGCACAATATCCGGTAAATGTTCCTTGATTTTCTGAAGTCCTGGCTTCTTATACCTTCCACATCTCTGTTTCGGCATCATGCCGGGAGATAGGAATGACAGGAAGCGAACAGTTTGATGACTTTTTGTCTTTTTTCTGCTATGGCAGCCTTTGTAGTGCGATGAGTACACAAGGTAGTCGTAACCGCCTTATTACTTCCCTTCTCGAAGGGTATCAGGTTGGTTTTTTGTAATGCTTTTGCATATGCTCTGTGATTCTCTAATATATAGAAAATCCGATTTTTTTCTGTGGAACACCTTCTGCATATTCCTTGTATAAGTTGTAGATTTCTCGTTTGGAGAAATTGTCTAGAATATGTATTGTATCTCTATTTGGCATACACTCTCCATGTTTTGAAAAGAAGTCTTGCAGCCATGGCATTTCAATGTTTGTTGTTTATGACGAACTTCTGAATAATATGTAGGATCTCTTTCCAAATTATCTTGGATTCTTGATAGACGAAAATTGCCAATTGAATTAATCATTTTGAAAGCATTTCTACAGAGCAATAAAGACCTAATATGATAATCATAACCTTCCAGTGTAGATTGCATGCACCCCACTAAATATGAATTTTGCATGATTTTATTTATTGACAAATAGTTCTTCCTTTTCTCTAAAGAAAATTTAAAATCCACATGTTTCAAGCAGTCTTTTTTACAACAGTCACTTGAAATGATCTCACTGATAGAACTTCTTCTCCTGAGGGTGCCCAAGACAGGGAGGTCGATTCTGAGAATCGGCCCCTTACACATATAAAAAAATAAAAATAAAAAATGATGGCCAAGGGGCCGATACTCAGAATCATCCCTTTCGGCATATAAAAAAAATTGTTTTTTTTTTTATATCCTTTGGGCATATATATATAAAATAAATAAATAAAAAATTATATGCCCAAGGGGCCGATTCTCAAAATCGTCCCTTTGGGCACATTAAAATATATATATATACCTTGGGCATATAAAAAAAATTAAAAAAAAAATTAGTGGGGTTGGGGAGAAAATATTAAAAAATTACATTTTTTTTTAACCAAATTATAATTTATTTATTTTTTTAGGGGGGTTGGGTAGATGACATGTTAAAAAAAAAAATATTTATAGTTTCTGTCGGGGAAAAATGTATAAAAATATCATTTGTTTTTTAAAAACAAGTTTTCTATTTTGTTTACGTAAGATATTTGTTTTTTGTGATTTAGTCATTTATGTTTAGATATATATGTTTGCAGGAAAAGGTATCAAGGAAGGTTTCTGTCAATATTTCTAGACCAAATTCAACATTTGCATCATCTAAAGCTACAGGTGGCCTTCAAAAATGACTGCTGGACAAACTGCACCTCTGTTAATTACTGAAAATGTGGGAGATGCATCCACAAAAGAAAAGAACTTGGTTTCATACTAGAAGAAATCAACAGAAATGAATCGTTCAAAATATGCATGGTTTCTGAAATATATAGAAGACGAATCTCTGCAATTATATCTATATTCTAGTAAGAATTTTGATGCTGAAAGTTATGACCTGGTGGGAAAAGTATTAGACATATATATTCTTCCAAATAATGAAAGTGTTTATATACTATCAAAACCGCCCAAGTCACATGCTAAACATAGATATCATTTTACATTGTTGATGTATAACACGGGGGAAGATTATTCAAAGATATGCAAACAAATCGTACAAAATATTGCACAGAAGATTGTAAGTATTTTTATTTACACTTGTCTATTTTGTGTTATTCAAATTGTATCGTTGTATTTGTAATAACTTAGTTAATAATGACATATTATATTTTGTTTTATAGGATTTTACTGGGCGCATTTCAATAATGTTGGAGGTAATCTATTATATAGGTCGATATATTATGAATTTTGTCTCCATTTTCAATGAATATGAAGTAGAAGATATGGGAAAGAAGCAAAAAAAATACTTCATGATGCTACAATATTGTATCAAAGGGATCAATATAGTAAAGGTAGACATGTTACGTTACAAAATGAGGAAGTTGAAGTTGAAGCTGAAGCTGAAGCTGAAGAATGTGTTTCCATATCTGAGGATCAGATTAGAACTGATGTTAGAAAGGAGAAGAGCCATAAAAAAAAATAAAAACAAGAATTCCCAAGAATGTCTCCCTTATAGTTGATGATGAGGAGATTGTTTTGGTTGAAGAAAATATAATAATCAATAGGAGGAAGAAACAAAAAAAATCTCATTCGAAAAAAATCATGGACAATAGTGAAGGGCCTAGTGAAAACTCCAAAGCAAGCAGGGAAATCATTACGCCAGGAGCTGATTTAGAGGATGGTGTTATGAAAACAAAACAAAAAATGTCATTCGACATCATTTGGCGAAGACAAATTTAAATGAGGGTGGTCGGTCATTTCAACTTAATGTCATTCAAGTCTACAAGCCATATGAAGGACAATTCAAATATCAAATTAGAAAGCCACACCACTTGCATGTTCACAATTTGAAAACATTGATGAGGTACAACCCTTTTCCACATGTGTTTGATTATGTTCTTCTTGTTGATCCAAGTTAGGTTCCTAACAAAGAATCATTTGAAAAGTTAAAATTTTTTTAATACAAATATTATGTACTTGGGGGAAACTATTATGTAGAAGCTCAAAGGTAATTAATGGAGGAATACCCCAATAACCTGCATTTTGAAACAATGAAATGTATTATTTATGTTGGTTTAACAGATACATAATCAAATTTATTTGCATGGGATCATAATTTAGATAATGAGTATAGGATTTCTATGACTTTCATCCAAAGGGTCAGATTTATTCATAGTGAATTTGAAGAAAATGTGGCGGTGATAAGACAAAGGTTGATCATGCATTCCGGAAGGAATGTTGTATGGAAATCACTTATCAAATCGAAGAAAAAATAAGTTCAAAAGGTGGCAAAGTAAACTATGAAATATTAAGAGGTATGGATAACATTTTCCAGTTGGCATTTAGAACTAGAGAGATATGGGAATTGATTGATCAGATTTCTGAGTTGTGGGAGAACGTTGGCATCAAAATTCAGAAGGTCAAAAATTCTAAATGAACTGAAATGACTGTATTAGTTTTGTTGTTCTAAGAGTATTTTCAATTTAAAAACATGTGCATAATCAGTTCACTAGTTTGCTTAAGGATTGAGGTGTTTTTCCATGAAATGTAGATGATTTTTAGTGAATTAGAAGCATAAAACAAGCTTAAATAACACTGAATAGAAGTGTAAAATAGAGAAATAATTCACCACATTAAATTTACACAATAGGCATGATGAATCAGTTCACCCCTTCTGGGCTACATCTGCTAGTCCAGCTCCTAATGGCATGTCCATTTTTCATTATGCTAAAAATTTTCCTATTACATGTAGTTATAATTCTCTAATGGCTGCTTTCTCTGCACCAATGGCTCTAGAATGATCCAATTAGTCAAAAATGACTCTTCATTCACTCAGAATGGGTGAAAATTGAGTCTCCTACTCTTTTGCCCAGTTTAACCTAGAAAAGCTCCACTAAAAGTGGAGAACTCTACTTAACTGGAGTTAAAATAGCTAATTTCCGCCCAAAATGGTGCGCTGGCCAAACTTCCTCTAGAATTAACTGTGGCATTAAACTTGACGGTTGGGGTGGCCACATGCCAACCCAAACCCGCGGGTTTCTAACCATCAGGCAGAACTCCATGCATAAATTGTGGTTGACGAGGTCAAAACTCCAGGTTTGATGTGGGTTTGTGATAACCGCGCAGAGGATGACAACAAACCATGGCCATGTGACACAACGTCGGAATGCTAGTAGAGACTGCGGGTTGGAGATTAGTGCTAATCATGATGTTTTATGTTTTCCATGTGATATATATATATGGGAACGTTGGCGGGTTTCATTTGTTGTGACGGTTAAACACTTATCCGCAGTGGTTTCATTTAAATGTTTGTATGTGATCAAACCTTCGGGGACTGCTGGCGAGTTGGGACCGTCGACGGTCACCAACCCACAACTATGAATGCAACAAACCTTAAATACAAGTTGCGCTCTATAGTTGTTAAGAACCACTTGTAGCACGGATGGTAGAGCCTGTACATGCTCTACAGGAGGTCGCAGGGTCGATTCCTATGGACCCAACCAAAAATGTACAATGCAGTCTCAGGGACACATGGCGGCCTCAGGGCCAGCCACGTGTCGCCCTATAATTGGCCCTTCAAATCCCATTCATCGAATAAAGCAATGAAACTTGTCAAACCCCGATTGGTTTTGAGGAAAGGAATATTCCTTAGAATATTCCCTTTTTGTTGACTGTGCATCCCAGTCAAACTTGGTCAAATTATCGCAATTTTACCTGTTTGGCTTTTCGATCAGAACGCGATATCTCCCTCATAAGACATCGGTTTTTCGAACCATTTGCAGCATTGGAATCAAGAAGAAGAGATCTACGCAACCATCCTGGTTTCAATCAAATCATATAACTCTTAATTTTGAGAAAAAATTTATGAACTCCTGATCACTAAACCATTTAGATGTACCAATAGTAAATCAGGTCCTAAAATGAAGCTCCTTCCAGAAGATATGACTATCACACCTTGGAGATCAATGCAAGGAGTGAAGGATGAAAAGCTTTTCAAAACAATATTATCTGGTGTAAAGTCAGGAGAATTATCAATGGAGGAAATGTATGAGGAATTTCTAAAGTAAGTTTGTTATTTTTACTTTTTTTTGGATTATAACTTTCTATTAAATATAATATATTGGTGTTGGTATTATCTGTTATACATAACATTATATTAACATTGTTTAATTCATTTATTCAGTCACAAGTTTTATATGAGAATACAAGAACAAATGGTTAAATTGTTGAATGAATATAGTTGGGATGATGCTGTATGCAACTACCCAGATTCAAGTTCTACATCAATGCTAAAATATTTTATCTTGCATTTAAAAAGGTATGTTCATTCATACATTCATTTTTATTCATATGTATATTATTTTTAATTTATAACTTATACATTTCTTTTGTTTAATTTATTAAATATGAAGAAGGATGCAAATGGAGCACTGGATAGTTTCAAAAGCTTTATTGAAAAAATAAAAATGGAAAGGATAAGAAAAAAAACGTCTTAGTGATGTTGAACTTGATCCCAGTATTAATCATTTCATTTGGGATGGGCTCCACACTATCCAATATCAAATAATATCAGGTGATTGTGAATACATTGCAAAACTCATACCTAAAAGGGATTATTCCCTATTTATTGCAGACATTCCTCATGGTTTCAATATCCTAAACATTGAATGTGATAGTGACCCTTATACTTATGAATAGTAAAGTGGTTGCAGGATTTCTATGAGTCAAAACATCACCATTTTGGAGATTTGTGACATTTTATTCAGACACAAAATTGGGGTTGTTATTATCAAGCTTCAAGGGAAAAGAAAAGTTAAGGATGCAAATTACATGGTAAGACATTCAAATTGTATGTTTGATTAATGTTAAAAAAATCATTTATGTACAGGTTAATTGAAATTTTACTATTTCATGTTATAGGCAAAAGAAAAATCTTATTTTTGGTGTAAATCAACCAATTATGTGACTATGAGTTCATTCATGTTGAAATTTTGACAAAGGATGATAGCTACAAGTCTATTATTTTCAATCAAGTAGATGGAAAGAATCATAGCCAAGTACTGGTCCATGATGTTGTTGTAAAAAAACTAACATATGAAGATAAAGAAGCAAAAGGAGAGATAGTTAACATATATCAAAAGCCACAGTCATTGATTAAATATCTTTTAGATTTATGTTCAAATGAAGGAGATTGGGTTTTGTATTTTTTTCAGGCTCGGGTAAGCTTTATTATATAAGAATTAATTTCACTATTTTCTTTTTTAATTTTTTTGTGTTTATACTAAGTTATTAAATTTTTTCTTTTGTACTTGATGATTAGGTACAACACTAGCATGTTGCTTACAAAAAGGAAGAAATTGCATTTCCATTGAAAAATACCCAGTACAACGCAAATTTATTCATCAAAGAATCAATGCTCTTCAATTTCTTCCAGATGCAATGCAAGAAATTGGTTTGAGAAAAGGGGATTTTAATGAATCTCGTGTGGAAAAAAAGAAAAGAAAAAGAACCTCAACCACCATTAGATGGAATGATTGGAAAGGCATACTTTGGGACATTCGTAGACATCAAATATCCATCATAAGAGGAAAATGATGAAACATAAGCCAATGATGAAAATATTGTGGAAGAGGACAATAATGAAACTCTTGAAGATGAAGAGTTTGGGTTACATGATATTATTGATTAAAGATTAAGTTAAGCTTCCAAATGAAGCTCATTTCTTGTAACTATTCATAAGTTATACTTGTAATGTTTTGACTCTGACATTTTATGAGAAGAAATAAATATTCAGTTGTTGTTATTATATGTTTAATATTTGTATAATGTGATTTTCACTTCTTCTTTTTTTATGTGAATCACGTAAGTTTTGAAAAAAAATGTAATTATTATTAACATTTTAGATAAAATTTACAAAAATTGATAGTTTTTATACTTTTTTGTTGATTTTTTCCTATAAAAATGGTTTATTTTTCATGTCAGTTTTAGCAAAAAAGACGCAAAATATGTATATTTTCAGTTATTTCTATAATCAAAATGTGTTTTTTTATGTAAATTGTTAAAAATTCTTGCTTTTTTAGTGGAAATTATTTCATGTGCAATGAAATATTATTTAATAATATATAATTAGATAGAAGATTGACACTTTAAAATTTTCACCTTTTTTGTTTTTTTGACACCGCAAAAAATCAAATATCTCACTACAAAAAAAAATTAAAAGAAAAACAAAAAATATATATATCTGAAAAACACTTAAACAAAATACGTAAGTGAAGAGGAAGAAGTCGAGTACCTCAAAAATTGTTAAATTTACAAAATAATTATTAGAATTTAATAGATTAGAAAAATTTAAGTAAAAAATAAGTCTTCTAAAAAAAGGGGATGATGCTAGCATCAACACTTTTCAAAATCAACATAAAATCACTAACATTTTAAAAATAATGTCTATACTTCGTACATAAGAAAATTTAATGTGTAAAAAACATGCTAAAAAAAATTAAGAGTATTCTGAATCAACACTTTTCAAAATCGGACCATTCTTTGCTACCTAAAAAAAGCGGGTACTAGTTTCCATTCCTATTTCAAAGTTTACATTTTTAATTCTTTCAGTGCTTTCCACATTGGGAAAATTTTTTAATTTATGTGGATATTTGAGACAATGTGATCCCATACTCCCTCCAAGGTTATTCTCCTCGCCTTGGCTACATATTCTTCCACTAAGAAAGGTTTTGGGCATAATATTCCAGTGGTTTTGCAACATCTATCTTGATGTATTCTAGCAATCCATTGTCATCCAATACCGCCTCCATGTGATCCTTCCAAGAAAAAAAATGAGAGGTTCCTTCCAAGGCATAATCTAGCCTTATTGCATTGAAGGCCATCTTCTCAGCTCTGAAGAGATCCTGCTGCATTGAACTCCAAATTCGAACCTACTGAGAAGCAACTTCAAATTTTTTGCTCTAATGTGAATCCTTCTCTAATACCATGTAGAAATTATGATATATTTGCAACTGCTCATGAAGTTTTAATCAAAATAACAGACACAAACCTACTCTATTGCTCTGCGCACATTAATTCACAATTTAAAACAAAATTATCAGACATGCATTAAGAAATCACACACATGCAAATAGTATTTTTCTTGGGGAAATAAATATGCTAAAAATCCCAATGTATGCTAGCATTAATTTGATGAGTAGAGATGTATTACAATTGTTTTTCTCAACTGAGCACAAATTGTAAGTGCATAACCTATCTCTCTGCTCACTAAGAAGCTCTGACCCAAACTTAGTCAATTTATGCCTATTCTTGAGCTCCTACTTCCTTGCGTTGTTCCTTGAGAAATTAGACCCCTATTATTTAACAATTTCTCCAAAATAGATTGCACAATTCCTTAGGCTGGTCATATAACTGCATGCAACACCTGTACACTCAAGACTAGTCTACAACTGATGTTTCATTGCCTTGGAATCTCCACCAAGCCTAGGGAACTCGAATTATCTACATCCACTAGCTATTTTGGGTTGATTGATCAGTTAATTGGATGATCACTGAGTTTTATTGGAGTCCCACTACTTAATTGACCCTCCATTAGATCCTCCAACAATTAGAACTAGTTTAACTGAAAACAACCTTAGATAATTTACCTTGATTGCTACAAATTAGCAATCATACATGCTTAACAAAACTGTAACTCCTCTAACTCGAATTTACTGAGTAAAGTGGGTGACACAAGCCATGTCACACAAGTTAATTGCATCCAATTTTTTTGTTGATGTGGAAATTTGAATTTTCTCAATTTTAATCAAAGAAAAATCAATGAGAATTTCTTGTTGTATTTTTCAATAACTTTCAGTCCTAGCATATATATATATACACACACACACACACACATATATAAGAGAAAAAAATTCTAGCAGTGGAAACATGGTCTCGGACACCTCCAGCACCCAGTCACATTGGAAAACTAGTTCTTAGCCAAGCCACCAGGAAAAGAGATCCTTCTTATTTTGAAAACCTCCCTAGAGGCACAATAATACATGCTCTCACTGGAAAACCAAGAAATTGACTGGTAGAGTCTGGAAAAAGAAGAAGAAGAAGAAGAAATGTTTTTTGACTATTCATACCTATTTCTCGAAATGGAACTTGATGATATAAAGGTTATTTTTATTTTCACGGAAAGTTGTGGAATTATGATCGAAAGCATGAGCGCAATAATTTCTTGCAACCACAATCTTATTGTGATTCCGCCGACCACTAAGTGTTCTCTTTTTCAATATTTTGGTTTTTTTTTAAGCAAAGAGTCTAAGGTTATTTGCAAAGATAACATGTATACCTAAAATACATCCTAAACTCCTTATCCATATTCACCTCAGATTTGAAGCCCTCATTATCCTAACCCTATTCATTTATTACAAAACAATCCTTAAAATATAATGCCTTCATACTTTTATTCCAAATTCTAACTCTTTTTCACCTTAAATCATCCTTGATCATCCCTTGCATTATACACTTTGAAAAAAAATAATAATAATAAACTAAACTAAAATCCTTAAAAACCTTTAGACTAGCTTATACATCTAAACCTCGACCCTTGCTTAAAACCTATCTCTCTTTCTATATATGTGTGTGTGTCACCTACACCATAATTCATTGAATCCAATATATATTACCCGAGGATGATCCAAATTAATCAAGTTTTCGGGGTGGCCCATAATTGTCCAACTTGGCCATTGTCACTCATTACTAATTGGGGTGGCGACTTACATCATATGGAAAAATGAGTTAGTTAATTCACATCATTTTGTAGTAAGTGGACCATGTTTTCATAGCCCAAAATATTTGAAAGGATGTTGTGGCTTCTCCACCGAATTTCCTCCATGAGATAGTAAATTATAGAGTCAGGGTGTGATAGAAGGTAGTAATTCGAGGGTTTTGGATCAGTTGCAAGGGGAAGGAAGTATGGGAGGATTTGTGAACCGAGCGAAACCTAATAGTGTCCATGACATTGAAATCAAACCTGAGGTAATGATTGTTTTGTAAAAGTGATATGGGCTGAATTTTTGGGTCATTTTTAGGGACATGAAAAGTCCATTACACTTTAACTTGCAAAGAATTCCAATGGGACGAGAGCTTTGGTGAAACAAATTACTATTGGGGTAAATGAATAGATGATTGCATAAGTTACCAGAGTCTCCCAGGAAGGAGAATATTGGTCAAATAATTTAAAAATTGATAGAGTTTGTTGGATATATTTTCTATAGAAATGATCTCCTCTTCTGGATTTGAGAAATTGGATAATTCGGGAGGCCCTGCTTCTGCTCTAGTAAGATGTGGTTTACATTGTTATGAAGATTTTTTACATACAAAGGAAGATTCAACCTAGTATATCATTACCATATTTAGATCCTAATGCACCTTGCTGGGCATAAGCCACTTACATGCCTCATTTATATTTAAAATTTTGACAAAGATGAACGCCCTGGTTCAAAAGAAAAATGATCTTGAACGCAATCTACATTGATAGTTACAGAAATCCACAAGTTAGATATTCCATGGGATTTTTTCTTCAGTGTATCAAAAGGAAACCCTGAGACAGGCTCTTAATTAAGAAGGGACCATCCAATTTTTCAATTCCTTCAGCTACTAAGCGACGATATTCCACTCGAATTTCTTCACAAATTCAAAAAAGAAAGGATTGTAGTATTTGGGTTTGAGGCCTCCGGGTTAGACTATGAAACCATAACATCTATGAAAGCATGATATAAGGAAAATTATAAAGAACCCGATCATATTAGTGAAAATTTTGAAGTAATAAACCTCGAAGAAAATATCATGGAAGAAAACATCACGGAAGAGGCATTGTCAGTCTTTGAAATTGGAGAAAGCATAGACAAGTCTGAGATATGCAAGAAAAGAAAGGTAAGGTCGTCTATCCAAAAAAATTCCGGTTTTGTAGCCCCAATTATCAAGTACTTCTTATAAAAAATAGAAAATTGATTTTAGAAAATTAAAAACTCGGGTATAAATTAAAGAAACAAGGACCTAAATAAGTAATCTAGGGGCCTTGTTATATGACATAGAACAAAAATATAAATCTGAGAAAAAAGCTAAAAAATTAGCAAAAGGGTATACCAAAGAAGCTCAACAATCTAGAAATGTCATCCTAGATGACATTTTAATGAATACTTATGCACTTCTCCAATTAAAACCAGACATGCCACAATGGAAAATGAAGGATGAATTACTTGTTTTGGGATCATTTGTTAGCAAAAATAACGATTCAAAATGTGGAATAAATACTTAAAAGGAATCGAAAATTAAAACTTAAAACTTAAAATTTCCCATTAAATAATACCTCCAGCCATTGATGAATTATACTATGTAGAAAAAGTAATTTTGCAAAGATGAAATCTGCATAAAGATCAACGTTCCAAGAAGTGCTCCAACGAATGGTTTATTGCAGATTCTTCAAGGAAACGAAACAGACTTTAATAAAACTATAATGTAGCAGCCAGAGCCTCGAGAGTTCTTCTCCACATTCACTTTTCTGCAACGAAGCCTGCTTAACGTAGCCACTACACAGCACTGTGTCCTCAACATCAACACTAAAGAAAATCTGAAGGCACTTCCAAGCTCTCCTCACTCTGACTTGATGGTGTAAGGCTGAAGGGGATTAAGTTAGTGAGCTTGGGGACCAAACAGAAGAATTTATAGCCAAGCTTCCATCAAGTTTCTGTTGGCTATTCGTTAAGTGTTCCACAAATCATAGTAGATAATTGTAATGGGAGTAATGGACTAGATAACTGCAATGGGAGTAACGGATCACTTCAGAAGCTCCCAAAAAGAAATTAATTAACTTCAGTTGATTTCCTAATTTAAGGAAATAACTGCAATTGGTTTCCATAATTTAAGGAAATAATTGCAGATCAGTTTCCAGAAATCGCACGTTGGGAGAGGGAGCTTAACATTCTCCCACTTGGTCCATACTTCCAATATTAATGTCTCATCTTAAAACCCATTGAAAATCTATATTAAGTAATAGATACATGAATCATGGCAATAAGTCCTCTAATGACGAGTATTATCTTCCATGTATTACTATGTATTTATTTCTATTAAAATTTATGAGGCAACAATTTCTTAATGAATAAACCCTATGTTCATTCTTGGTCCTACATGGATGAATTCTCTCAAATCAAATTAAGGTGCACATAAATATGAGAAAAACATCACAATAATTAAGAATTTCATTAAAATAACATTTTTCATATAATGAGAAACTACATAATGGACCCAAGTCCCATATTCATTACATGATCCTTGAATTTAAACGGTGGCATGCCCTTAGTCAAAGGATCAGCGATCATCAACTCAGTGCTAACGTGCTCAATGACCACTTTCTTTTCTTTAACGCATTCCCTTATAGCTAAATACTTACTGTCGATGCGTTTATTTTGACTCCCACTTTTGTTGTTCTTAGCCATAAAAATAGCAGCTGAATTGTCGCAATTCATTCTCAATGGCTTAGAAATAGAATCCATAATTCTAAGCCCAGAAATGAAACTCTTAAGCCATACACCTTGTAAAGTAGCCTCAAAATAGGAAACGAACTCGGCTTCCATAGTGGAAGTGGCAATCAAGGTCTGCTTGGCACTCCTCCATGATACAGCTCCACCGGCCATCATAAAAATGTATCCTGATGTTGATTTACGTGAATCAACACATCCAACAAAGTCAGAATCTGAGTAGCCAATTACTTCCAAATTGTACGTTCGTCTATACATAAGCATGTATTTTTTGGTTCCTTGAAGGTACCTCATTACTTTCTTTGTAGCTCTCTAGTGGTCTAAACCTGGATCACTCTAATATTGTCCCAACATTCCCACAACAAATGCAATGTCGGGTCTTGTGCAGACTTGAGCATACATTAAGCTTCCGACAGCAGAAGCATATGGAATGTTCTTCATTTGTTCCCTTTCAAAGTCGTTCTTCGGGCATTGGTTCAAATTGAACCTATCACCTTTCACAATGGGAGCGACACTTGGTGAACAATCCTTCATCCGAAATCTCTCTAAATTTTTGTTAATATAGGTTTCCTGAGATAGACCCAAGATGCCTCGAAATCTGTCTCTATGGATCTTAATTCTGATGACATAAGATGCCTCACCCATATCCTTCATATAAAAATTTTTAGAGAGGAATTGTTTCACCTCATGCAGCAAACCCTTATCATTGGTTGCTAGCAAAATGTCATCCACATATAAAACAAGAAAACAAATTTTACTCCCACTGACTTTCAGGTATATACATTCATCCATCATGTTTTCTACAAAACCAAAAGAAGAAATTACATTATGAAATTTCAAATACCATTGGCGGGATGCTTGTTTTAATCCGTATAATGATTTCTTGAGCTTGCAAACCAATTGCTCACCATCACTAGAGGAGAATCCTTCAGGTTGTTTCATGTAAACCTCCTCCTCTAGATATCCATTGAGAAATGTCGTTTTCACATCCATTTGGTGCAACTCCAAGTCAAAATGGGCTATTAATGCCATAATAATGCGCAAGGAATCTTTCTTAGATACAGGAGAGAAAGTCTCCGTGTAATTGATTCCTTCTTTCTGAGTGAATCCCTTTGCAACGAGTCTTGCCTTGTATCTCTCAATGTTGCCCAATGAGTCTTTCTTTGTCTTAAAGACCCATTTACATCCAATGGCTTTTGCACCATTAGGCAACTCAACAAGATCCCAGACTTCGTTACTCTTCATAGAATTCATCTCTTCCTTCATGGCATCGTACCATAATTCTGATTCTTTGCAACTCATGGCCTGTGAAAAAGACTCGGGATCATTTTCGGCTGCAATGTTGTAGTCAGATTCTTTCAGATACACAATATAATGATCAGGTATTTCTAATCTCTTTGGTCTAGTAGATCTTCTTAATGTTGTACCACCATCTTCTTGAGAAGTATGTGGTTCAACTTGTTGTTCAAAAATTCTTGGCAATTCTTGAACTATCTGATCTACTGGAATGTCGTCAGCAGCTTATGGAACTTCAAAAATTGGTTTTTCAACACCAGTTTGTACTTGAGGGGTGCTGTGAACAATAACCAATCTATCACTTGAGGTATAAGGTTGAGATTCTGAATGATCCTTCTCAGAAACTATGTTCCTGGTTTGATCGCTCCCACTGATCAAGTCATTTTCAAGAAACTTTGCATTTCTTGATTCCACAATCCTAGTGCTGTGAGATGGACAGTAAAATCTGTAACCTTTAGACCTTTCAGCATATCCAATTAAATACCCACTAATGGTCCTTGGGTCCAGCTTCTTCTCTTGTGGATTATATATTCTCACTTCAGACGGGCATCCCCAAATGCGCATATGTCGCAAACTCGGTTTCCAACCTTTCCATAATTCAAATGGTGTTTTAGGAATAGCCTTGGTTGGAACTCGGTTTAATATATACACTGTCATCTGAAGTGCTTCAGTCCACAAGGATTTAGGAAGATTGGAGTTGCTAAGCATACTCTTCACCATGTCCAATAATGTTCAGTTTCTTCTTTCTGCTACACCATTCTGGTCGGGTGAACCAGGCATGGTGTATTGGGCAACAATCTGATGCTCTTGAAGAAATTTTTTGAATGGCCCAGGTGCTTGTCCATATTCTGTGTATCTACCATAATATTCTCCACCTCTATCTGATCTCACGATCTTAATTTTCTTGCCACATTGATTCTCTACTTCAGCCTTAAAGATCTTAAAGGCATCTAATGCTTCACTCTTTTTATGAAGCATGTAGAGATACATATATCGTGAGTAATCATCTATAAAAGAGATGAAGTATCTCTAACCATGTGAGTCCATGTCTGGACTACATATATTAGTATGTATGATCTCTAATATGTCTGAACTTCTATTGGTACCTTTCTTTGACTTGTTGGTCTACTTTCCCTTTATGCAGTCCACACAAGTCTCAAAATTAGTAAAATCCATAGTATTAAGTACCCCTTCATTTATCAATCTTTAAATTCTTTCTATGGAGATATGACCTAGTCTCTGGTGCCATAATTTAGAGGAATTTTCATTAATAACACATATTTTAGTGTCAGTGTGAACATGCATTGAATCATAAGTGACATTGTTTTGTAAATTAATGTAGTAAAGACTATTAGACAAAATACCATTCCCAACACAATTAGATTTATAAAATAAATTGAAGGATGTTTCCAAAAAGTTAAAGGAATATCCAAAAAATACAAGCCTTGAAACTGAAATCAAGTTTCTAGAAAAACTTGGAACATAAAAGGTCTTTTCTAATTCTAAAACAAAGCCACTACTTAAAGTTAAATAGCATGTTCCTATAGCTTCCACATGCGAGCCCATCTTGTTTCCTGATAAGATGTTTTGCTCACTTCCCACTGGCTTCCTTAGGTTTTTCAAACCCTGCAAGGAATTCGAAATGTGAATTGTTGATCCAGAATCAATCCACCAAGTGTTAACATTGACATTAACCATATTAGATTCATAACAAACAAACAATATTGGATTACCTTTGTCCGCAAGCCATTTCTGAAATTTGGCGCATTCCTTCTTCATGTGTCCCTTCTTTTTACTAAAGAAACACTTGGAATCCTTCTTGATATCGGCTTGGGGAGGTACTTTACCTTTCCCTTTCCAATTGGCTTGAGATTTTCCCTTTCCTCGCGTTGTTAGCATTGCACTTTCTCCCATTTCCATCACCAGTCTCTCTTCCTCTTGAACACACATGGTCATGAGTTCATTAATTGAACATTTATCCTTATGTGTATTGTATGAGATTTTTAAGGGTCTGTATTGGTGTGGAAGGGTGTTCAGGATGTAGTGCACCAGGAAAGACTCTGATATTTCAACCTCAAGTTTCTTCAATTGAGCCACAGTGTCCCTCATTTTCATGATGTGCTCGCGCACACCTTTCACACTGGTGAGCCTTAGGGATGAGAACTTAATGATTAGGGTGCTTGCTAGTGCCTTATCTGAAGTGACGAATTGATCATCAATGGCTTTCAGCAAGTCTCGGACCTTTTCATGCTATTCAACGGAACCACGAATACCAGCTGAAATTTTAGTCTTAATGAACATCATGCTTAGGCGATTAGATCGTTCCCATCCTTCATAAAGTGTGATGTCCGCTGCAGTGCTGGTATTATTGAGTGTCGGTGGTTCATCTTTCCTAATAGCATAGTCTATGTCCATCCACCCCAAATGAAGGAGAACTCTCTCCTTCCAGAACTTATAGTTATCTCCCTTAAGTTCAGGGATATCAGTACGAATTTCAGAGAAATTTGCAGGTTGTACAACTGCATAAAATTAAAGATCACATGTTTATGTTAAAATTGAGGCCTAAATAAAATTTCATGCTTTACCAATGTAAATCACGCTTAAAAATGAATCTAATGACATAAAAATTGTTTGTGGACTAAATTTTTATTTCAAGCAAATTCATTTATTCTTTATGATATAATTTATCAAATTATTCACTTAATTCATAGTTCTAAGGGTATATTCTGATTATAATTTGTTATAAATTCTATCTTAGTTTTGAAATTTATGATAAAACTATTAATTCATAATTCCTATGGGTAAGTTATGAATATTTTATCCTAATTAATTACATAAATATAACAAAAATTTCTGTGGGATAAAATTGATTATCTTTAGTATAATTAATTACAATTAATCTCTAAAGTTTTGAACTTTATGATAAAACTATTAATTCATAATTCCTGTGGGTAAGTTATGGATATTTTATCCTAATTAATTACATAAATATAACAAAAATTCCTGTGCGATAAAATTTATTATATTTAGTATAATTAATTACAATTAATGTCTAAATACTCTTTATGTGATCCTAATCAATCATAATATATATAATTTTATTTAATTAGAGATGTTGTGGCTATTCTCTTAATCAATTAAAATTATATGGATCACTACACATTATTTACATAAAAATAAATAAATAAATTATAACTTGACATGAGAATAATGATAATTTGCATAAATAAAATTACAATATTCATGCATAACTTTTAACAATGGGTCTCGTTTACTCGTCCAAAATAGCATATTTTAACTAGAGCAGTAATAATTAATTCATGCAAATTAAATTGCACAACAATTATTCAAATTGCACTAAATAAATATTATAATCATAAAATTGAGAAAAAATTAGACATATTTCCAAATAATTTAATTTAGAAAATTCTCAAAATATGTCTATAATCATCAAGGCAGAGATAAAACCTTGCTTTGATACCAAATGTTAGCAAAAATAACGATTCAAAATGCAGAATAAATACTTAAAAGGAATCGAAAATTAAAAATTAAAACTTAAAATTGTCCATTAAATAATACCTCCAGCGATTGATGAATTATACTATGTAGAAAAAGTAATTTTGCAGAGATGAAATCTGCACAAAGATCAACGCTCCAAGAAGTGCTCCAACGAATGGTTTATTGTAGTTTCTTCAAGGAAACGAAACAGACTTTAATAAAACTATAACGCAGCAGCCAGAGCCTCGAGAGTTCTTCTCCACGTTCACTTTTCTGCAACGAAGCCTCCTTAATGTAGCCACTACATAGCACTGCGTCCTCAACACCAACACTAAAGAAAATCTGAAGGCACTTCCAAGCTATCCTCACTCTGACTTGATGGTGTAAGGCTGAAGGGGATTAAGTTAGTGAGCTTGGGGACCAAACAAAAGAATTTATAGCCAAGCTTCCATCAAGCTTTTGTTGGCTATTCGTTAAGTGTTCCACAAATCATGGTAGATAACTGTAATGGGATTAACAGACTAGATAACTGCAATGGGAGTAACGGATCACTTCAGAAGCTCCCAAAAAGAAATTAATTAACTTCATTTGATTTCCTAATTTAAGGAAATCACTGCAGTTGGTTTCCATAATTTAAGGAAACAACTGCAAATCAGTTTCCAGAAATTTCACGTTGGGAGAGGGAGCTTAACATCATTAATAAAGAGAGTCATTAAGAAGTGATTAAAAAGATGAAGCAGTGGTGGTTTTCAGTATATCATAGCTAAGAGGAGAAGTGGAAGGGTCAAATAAATAAATGGAAGGACCTCTATAAGAAGGAACAAAAACTGAAGGAGGCAACATGCGAGATGGGGGGTGGGATTTCTACTTGTCATGTTTCCTCTAGGGTCTATCCCATATTTTTAAATTACCTTTGGGCTTCTTTTCAGTTGAAGCAGATACAAGATGATCAACCCTATGAGATAACTCGACTTGATACCTTTATAGAGGTCTACCACAATTCAGAAGCTTCAAACCAAATTTTGCTATGTGAGCTTTATTTATTTAATTTCATCCTAACAAATAATTCTGGATGAAACCCTAAACCTTTCGTTGGGGACAACCAATTTTATTTTTTCATGTCCTATATGGCTAGCCTTATTAAATGGAAAAGGGATTTAGAATTCTATTGAAAAATAGAGACAAAGACACATTTGATGGTGAGAGAAGAATATCCTTTGCTCGAGTTGGTGATTAATGACTTGACAAGATTGAGGGAGGACGTTGGAGACTCTACTAATATTAGACATAATCCATGATATGCATCACTGAATATCATGAAATGTCCATAACATATTCTATGAAAGCCATTATGGTGGCTCAAGATATTTGGGAGGGTTTACCTGCATGAGAAGCATCCCATGGCGTATCCATATTTTTGTTTAGCATTGAATCGAACCCTCCTCTATACATATTTAGTACTTAAACATGGATCTTGACGGGTGCGGCTCTAGTTTCACTTTCCTCTCCTCTGGTGCCCAACTTGATTCTATAGATCTCCCACTCATTGGGATGAAGAAGATGAGCGATTAAATTGGAAAACCATGGATAAAAATTTGTTCTATTACAAAAATGGGGAATTTGGTCACCTAGCTTACAACTAGGGTGACCTCCATGATGCATTCCAGAATTAGAATGAGTTGCATGGGAACATGAAACCAGACAAGATGGGGGGATATGTTGGGTTCCTCCTATGACATCATTTTTGCTACTACCAGCCTAGATCCATCTTAACTCCGGATCTATCAAGCACCGAGAGGGATCAAATCTCTCTAGGTGCAAACCTCCTTTTTTAGCAAAACTTGAGGAAAGGTTTGCACCTAGAGAGATTTGATCCCTCTCAGCACTTGATAGATCCAGAGTTAAGATGGATCTAGGCTGGTTTGAGTCGTGTGCAGCCAAGGAAATCTATCGATAATATGAGAAACCTATGATTAAGTTTATCAATAATATGTAAATACATCTAATATTAATATAAACCTTTTAAAAATGCTAAATATGTCTGATATTTATCGATTCATTTTAATTTTAAATTCGCTTATTTAATTAATGATGAAAAATGATGAAATAAAATTTTTGAATGCAAAGTGACAATGTAATAATATTGAGTGATAGAAAATGTGAATAATAATAATGTAGTAAATTACAAATAGCCTTCACTGTGATCAATCTCAAACTATTTTCTTCTATTATTGTTATTGTCACCCTTGTTAGTTTTGTCATATTTTCATATCGATTATATGAAAAAGATAGTTGAAATCATAAATATTTAGCTCGTATTACACATCATACCTTGTCGCTCTTGCTCTTCAATATTATTAGGTTTAATTAAGTTATAACACAAAAAAAAAATCTACATTGTCATACATCTAATTACATCAAATCAGAAATCAACATGTACACTAAAATCAATGCATCTAATGCAAAAAATAAAATAATATTAGAAAACAACATCTACACTAAAATCAATGCATCTAGTGCAAGTAATCAACTAGGATTAGAAATCAAAATCTACCCTCAAATCAATGCATCTAGTGCAAGTAAAAAAATAGGATTAAAAGCCAACATATACACTAAAATCAATGCATCTAGTGCAAGCAATAAAATAGGATTATAAACCACTGGATCTACACTGAAATCAATGCATTTAGTGAAAGCAATCAAATAGGATTATAAATCATATATATTGAAATCGATGCATCTAGTGTAAGAAATAAAATATAATTAGAAATTAACATCTACATTGAAATTAATGCATCTAGTGCAAGCAATCAAATAAGATTATAAATCACCATCTACACCAAAATCAATGCATTTAGTGCAAGTAATAAAATAGGATTAGAAATTATATACATTGAAATCAATGCATCTAGTGCAAGTAATCAAATATCATTAGAAATCAAAATCTACTCTAAAATCAATGCATCTAGTTCAAGCAATCATATAGGATTAGAAATCACCATCTACATTGCAATCAATGCATCTATTGCAATAAATATTCTTCCCTCTCTCCCCCCTCCATATATATCTAGATGTACCTCCATATATCCTTCTTTGTCTCTTTATATCACCCCCACAAACACGCACACTCTCTCTCACTCCATATTTATCAATCTCTTTGTCCCTCCATCCCTGTCTCCATCTATCTCGTCTTTCTCTTCACCTTCCATCTATATCTCTATCTCCCTTTGTCTCTTTATATCAACCCCAAAACATACACTCTCTTTCTCCAATATATCTATTTATCACTCCCTCCCCCTCTCCCTCCCTCTATCTCTCTCTCTCTCTTCCCCTTCCCTCCCTCTCCCTCACTTATATCTCTCTTCCCTCCTGCTATCCTCTCTCCCTCTCTCTCCATCTTCCTTATCACTCTCTCTTTCTTTGTCTAGCTTTCACTCTCTATGTATTTCTTCTTACCTCCCTCTATCTCCCCCTCCATCTCCATCTCTCTTTCCCTACCTCTCTCCATTCTCTCTCTTCCTTTCTCTCCCACATCTCTCTTTCTCTCTATATTCACCTTCAAACTTTGTTAATATATGCCTCTCTCTCTCTCTCTCTCTCTCCCCTCCCTTCTCTATATCTCCCCTTCTTTATCTCTTTATCTCACCCCAAAACATACACTCTCTCTCTCCATATCTCCCTTGTCACTCCCACTCTCTCTCTACTTGTCACTTTATGTATTTATTCTTCCCTCCCTCTCTCATCCTATATTCCTCCCTCTCTCATCTTCCCCCCCTCACTCTCTTCCTCTCTCTCAAGTCCTCTCTCTCGTCCTTCATCCCTCTCTCTCTCTCTCTCTCTCTCTCTCTCTCTCTCTCTCTCTCTCTCTGTCTCCCTCCCTCTCTTTTCCATCTCTCTCTCTCTCTCTCTCAAATCCTCTCTCTTCCCCCATCACTCCATCTCGCTTTCCAACTATGTTACTATATCCCTCCCTTCTTTCTGCTCTCTCCTTCTATCACCCCTTGTTTCCATCACTCCTTCCACGTCTCTTTATCTCACCCCTAAACATACATACTCTCTATCCATATCTCCCTTGCCACTCCATCTCTCTCCACTTCTCACTCTCTATGTCTTTCTTCTTCTCTCTCTCTCTCTCTCTCTCTCCCCCCTCCAATCTTCCCTCCTTCTCCCTCTCTCTCTCACTCTCTCTCTCTCCCACCTCCATCTTTATGTCTCCCTCTCCCTCTCCCTCTCCCTCTCTTACCCTTCTCTGTCTCTCTCACTCCTCTCCCTCTCTCTCTCTCTCTTCATCCCTCCTCTCCCCTCTCCTTCAGTTTATCTCCATCTCTCCTTTGCCACTCTCACTATTTCTCCAGCTCTAACAGATGTCTTTGTTCTTCCCTCACATATATATCTAGAGTTTATATATATATATATATATATATATATATATATATATATATATATATATATATAAACAAATATAATTTTGTATTAATATAAAGTTATTAAATTTAATAATAATAATATTTTAATATTAATGTGAGGGTTAATAATGTTTTTTTTTCATGCTATTATTATTAGTTTTGTCAATAGGCTTCATATATAATTAGATGTTGATTTCTACTCCTATTTGATATATTTTTATTTATTTACCTTACATTTTTATACCTCTTTTATAAATATAGTATTTAGCGCATGGTATTAATAATAATTTTCCGGTATTTGGCCCATAGGATTCACCTAAATAAAACCTGTTTTTTGAGTTTTTGTAAATACAAAGAGATTTATGGAGTAAATATAAAAAAAAAAAGTTTTATTTATTTACCATACATATAGTTCATTTATATTTTTATTTATTTACCATACCTCCTAAGTAAGTAGAAAAAGAAGTTTTATTTATTTACCATACCTCTCGTTTATTTATATTTTTATTTCTTTACCATATGTCTTTTTTGAGTTTCTTAAAACTCTATATCTTTTAAATTTATATTGTTTTAATTTATTTTAAATTTTTTATTTATATGGTTGTGTAAGTTATTCTTTAAGCCGACATTATTTAGTTTTTATTTTTAATTTTATTTTTAGTTTTTTATTTTGGCCTCCGACATACTTACACTTTGGGGTCATAATGGGTTGTAGGGTTAATAATGTTCTTTTTGCATGCTATTAATAATAATTTATTCCATGGTATTTGGCCATAGACTTCATATATAATTATATATTGATTTCTAATCCTATTTGATGTATTTTTATTTATCTACATTACCTATTTATACCTCTTTTAAATTTATTTATTTACCATACCTCTTTTATAAATATGGTATTTGGCCCATGGTATTTGTCTTATGGTATTTGGCCCATAGGCTTCACCTAAATAAAACCTCTTTTTTGAATTTGTAAATATAAAGGTTTATGGAGTAAATATAAACAACAACAAAACAAAACAAAAAAATTTATTTATTTACCATACCTTTAGTTTATCTACCATACGTCTAGTTTATTTATATTTTTATTTATTTACCATATCTTTTTTTAGTGTTCGTAAACCTCTTCATATTTTGATAAATTTATTTTTTAATGAATTTTTAATTGTTTACTTATATGGTTTTCTAAATGCTTGTTTAAGCCAACATTATTGAGATTTTATTTTTAAAATTTTCTTTTGTTTTTGTTATTTTGGCTTCCAACATACTTACACATCGGGGTCATACTAAGCTATAGAATGCGCCTCTCGGCGCAACAATAATCAATTTTTCCCATAAACCTTATCATCATTCACTCCTCACTTTTTCCAAATCCTATATTTCCATTATATTTCCATCATAACTATACTCATGTTTATTTTTAAAATACCTTATCTCTTTTGTTTGGAACTAAATAACTGGAAGATTGATCGAAAGTAGTGCATAGGTGTGTTTGGTTTGAATAGAATGTGGTTACATTATATATATTTATAATGGGTGCTGTTTGCAATAAAATGGTTTGGGCCACTAATTCAAATTCTAAGTGTTTGGTTGCAGGATCATATATGGTATCATATACCTTGGTTATATACCAACATAGTGATATTTGTAAGCTTTCTATATACTGTTATTTTGACCAAAGTCCATAGGTATTTCCTATATGCAACCACCGGGTGGATGTATTCATATATATGATCATAAGCCAAGTGGATGTGCTCATGGATTCAATCATGTGTGAGTTGGGAAAAAGCTGCAATGCCAAAGGGAGAAGTTACAGTTTTAAAGGGACATCTTTGTTAGGTCTACGAGGATTCTGGGGCAACAATTTAGTTATCAGACCTAATTGTGGATAACCTTTGTACGAGCTCAATTCTATTTTCTAGAGGTTTTTATCTAGTGATGAACGAATTTCCTTGGGATCTCGATGAATAGTGACCATTCCATCCTATTGCAACCACAATCATAAATTCAACTACAACCGAGATGCTAATTCTTGACTACTCATAGGCTCGTGGAAGATCAGTTGGTTCATGTGCTAAGTTCAGGTTCTGGAATCCCATCGAACCCTCCATGGTTCATATCCCTTGAGGATAAAGTTAACATAGGCAGTTTGAGCCATGACTAAATTTGATATGTAAGTGTAACTAATTACAATTATTTGCCTTTAATCAGTTAACATGAATAGGACTGAACCTATCCATGTGCTTGATATAATATTTGTAAACTTTATATAAAGAGTAAGTACTTAGAGCGCTATTACTATTACCATTGTTATTAATCTCTGAGATTATAACACGAAGTTGGTTGTTTGTGTGATTGGCGAAAGTTCCAATTCTACATTTGTGCTCTGTGCTCTGGCATGTGTTGAAGGCTCACCTATTTTCATTGTATGTGCTGAGTAATTAGAAGAATACATGCACAAGCTTAGGCTTGAGTTGGGCCCGCTCAAGATGTGGTCACGTGCAATAGTCATTGTTTTTTTATTTGAATTTCTTTGTTTGTAGTTTAAACAAAAGTTGAATGACCTTGTATTTTGTCCTTTCTAAAAATAATTATGGTTTTCATCTTTCAATTTTCATATATTGTGTGGATATTCAAATAGTTGTGTTTCTTTGATTCTTGATATATGATTGTATTTTTAGAGCGACAGAGTAGGGAGAGCGCAACACTGAAGAGCAACACAGTAGTTTGGGTTGAGGGCTTCAGGGGGTGAGCAGCTATTTTTTAGCTTTTTATTTGAATACCTGGATGGAAGAACCGAAGAGTTTGGGAATTTACCCGGTAATCTGAATGCATTGGAGTGGAGTCCAAGCAGAGCAGATAAGTTTTCCGTAGAGAAAGGTCCAGCTCATGAGAAAGGTTTGATACTGTTGGGGCCTTCCACCAGTGAGTCTTTCAGAGTGCACCTTGTTACAAGAGAGTTGCGGTTTTGAATAGTTACTATTTTTTTCTGAATGATAGTGTTGATTCTGGGGGATGAAGTTTTGGTTGTGAAGATTGTTTTTGGGGTATGATTGCATGGACACCCGCTCTATGATGATGTTTGACATACTGTTAAAAAATTTTAGAATAGCTTTTTCTTGCGTTATTGACGGTTGTGTTATCATGAGATCCTCACATGCACATGTAAGTGATTCCTATTTCTGCCATATCTGGTGTGGTTCTGGGTTTTCACATGAGGAGACTCTTATCATTTGAGTTGGGTGTTATTATCTGATGCATATATGGTTTTGGGGTGCAGTGTGATCTCTCCACCTTGATGGTCAATATCGTTCTGGTTTCCCTCAAACCGAACTTACATTGCCATTGGACTTATGGTTGTACAGGAGGAAAACAGAATAAATTTATCCTCCTCCACCCATTCCTCCTCGTCTGACTCTTGCTCGGTCGCCACAAGTCAACGTGGCAAATGGTTCCTTATGTGGCGCAAGTGGGTGGATACTATTATCATATCTAGACCATGTAAGAGTATAGGTTTTAGGTTTTGCAAAAGGTGGTGGTCATTTCCAGGGTGTGTCTGTTGCTGTTGTTGTAATGTTTAGCTGGAGACATGGTTTTTTGTTTGGCTCTTGCCTGAAATCTACCGTTTTCTTTACCGGTCTCCTCTTTGGGAATTTGAATATTTTTCTGGGAATGTCTCGATATCCACGTTTCTTAATTTTCCATATGCTCAGTGGCGGCGGGGTGTGATCGGGTATGATCAGTGGCGGTTGCAGATGTTCAGAGGTGCTCAGTGGTGGCTGTAGGCTTCTTATGGTGTGGTTTTTGTTTCAACGTTCCAATGAACGGGTGATCATATGCAGGATTATTCTGGATTGATCTATTGGGATGTACGCCCTTTCTATTGTCGTCTTATCGCCATTTATGGGTTTTTATATCTAATCCTTGGTATTTTGAACTTTCTAATTTGGTCAGTGTGGGTGGGTGGACTCATACATTATATGCTGATGTTCACCGGGAATTCTCATTTACTTATATTGAATATCACATGTCTCAAGATGTCATCAAATCTGTACAAAATTCCCTGTGATATCTTGCTGCTAGGGATATTTATTGAAGTTGACGGATTTTAGGTTTTTCAATATTAGTTTGGTTTTGAATGTTGTCCATGTTGCATTTTAAATATATTATACAATCTGGGGCTGTCGTGTTCACGCTTCCACCTGGCCGAGGTGTAAATTGGCTAACGTTCTCTGAAATATGATGACACTGCTCTAAGGTGCCGACAATCTGAATTTGGCTGACAACGTACTCAGGTGGCGGCATTCTGATCTTGTAGATGAAATTGACTCCTTGTATGCCTGGCGGTATTTCCAATATGGACGGTAAGAGGCCCGAGACTTTGTTGGATGATATGCCTGATGGTGGGGGGCGTGATTCCTCATTTGATTTTTCAGTCGATGATATTATCATCAAACAAGCTTTGTAGGATTGTTCGGTGCCTAAGGTAAACATACAACGACGACCTAGAAGGCACAATCGTCGTGGATCTGGTGGCGGCAAGAGGAACATCTATAAACACAAGATGGAGATCAGAGAAGTAATGTTGGACTATGAAGATCTTTGTATTAGGGTGGCAAGTTTGCATAAAAGGGCGATTATTGGTAGGTGGATGTTCCCTGATAGAGAGGATTTTGACACAGTTTCTTGGATTAATCAGAAGTGGAATCCCATTATTGGTTACTCACCCAAGGTCAACAAGCTCCTGAATGGGTGGTTCAGCGTTCATTTTATGGACGAGAAGGACGTTTTCAAAATCACCGCCAGGACTTGGGTTCAAGGTAGGAGCTTCATGCAACTTATTCCGTGGTACCTTGGCTTTAATCCGGTTCTGGAGGCTCCACGCAGCAAGGTGGTTTGGGTTAAACTCCCTGGTCTACCACTTGAATTCTGGACCCTCAAAGCGCTGAAGACGATTGGAGACTCAATTGGCTCCACCAAATACATAGACCCTAGCATTGTGGGGGCGTCTGATAAAAGGATTGCCTGGCTTCTTGTCGAGGTTGATTATGTGGTCGGGCTACCAGGTGACATTGATTTACTTTGGTGTAACAGACGACATCGTCAACGTATTGACTTTTGGGGGATACCATTTCGGTGTCTGATATTTCATAAGACTGGCCAGCTTAGGGAACACTGCCCATATCGGCTGCGCATTGCTCGGGCAGATTTGGCGGTAAAGGGTGCGGGTGACGATCGTCAACACAAAGCTGCATCGGGCACGTCGGGTGGTTTCCAATCAGGTAATACTGTTAACACATCCTCTGATGAAGAAGCATATAAAACTGCTGAGGGTCAATATGATTACTCTGTTCCTGATACTGAGGTCCCTTCAAATATCGCTAGTCTACCATCTGTTGCTCGTAATCTGTATAGAGTTCTTGAACCCCAGACAAACCATGTGTCAAATTCATCTCCTACATCTCCTTCTAATATACAGGGTGATCCTGACGCCCCTGTACCATGCCCCACCTTTTCTCCCTCAGAATCTACTTTTCTTGACAATAATCCTATTTCTAGCTCTGCCCATATGCGCCAGAAGAATATTTCTAAAGGGACATCTCCCAACTTTAACATTGCCAACAAAATACCCATGGTTCCCATCTATACTGGTGGACACTATTCACCTAGAAGTGACCTGCCTATTTTTATGACTTCTATGCTCTCCGTGGGAGAATCTTCGCGTACATCTGTTGGGATCTTGTTAGAAGAAAATACTGAGCTAGATAGAAATCGTGGGTCTCCACATTGCACACCTGATAAATCTGGTCCTATTATTCTATCTGAATCCCCTAGGAACTCAATTGGGATTGATATTGACTCCCTCTTGGGGAATCCCAACCTCGACCTGGCTACACTCACAGTCTTTGAGAAACCCACCACCTCGCCCACAAAATAATCCACTGCTTTATCGACAGATATAATCTCTATCAAGAAGAAGGCAAAAGCTGCATGTCGCCTGAATAAGGGCAAATTAAAGTCTCTTTCACTGTTCTCTGATGATGATGTGGGCCTCTCAGATGTTCCCATAGCCAAATATGATGGTCCAGACAACCCTA
The DNA here is from genome assembly GCA_034641835.2 of Pinus albicaulis. NCBI lineage: Eukaryota > Viridiplantae > Streptophyta > Pinopsida > Pinales > Pinaceae > Pinus > Pinus albicaulis. The sequence goes on from JAXQQM020067522.1 coordinate 31,979, forward strand.
CTAGGGCGCTTAGAGCAAGCCACCCTCGACCATCTTCCCCATGACCCATATCATCTCATTGAACTTGCGGGGGTTGGGTGATGCCTCCAAATTCCATTGCCTGAGGGATCTTTTCGTATCTAAGAATCCTATAATATTCTTGGGTCAGGAGACTATGTCAGACAGGTCGGAGGCTATCAATATGTTTCTAAAAATCAAAAAAGGTTGGCATGCAGCTGCGGTTAATTCAAATGGTCGTTCTGGGGGCATGGTTGCTATGTGGAACCCAGATTTTGTTTTTTTCAAAGCTTACAGTTTCTTCGGGGGTATTCTATTAACTGGACATCTTAGAGGTCTGCAAGGTGCTTTTAATCTCATAAATTTATACACCCCATATTCAAATAGAATGGTTTTTTGGAACAGAATGCAGATGGCGGGTATTCTATCTCTTCCAAACCTTATTATGATGGGAGATTTTAACTCCTCACTGAATGCAGACAAAATATGGGGCAAAAGTGCTCGTTTGGATTCTCTTGCAGGTTATTTAAATGATCTCTTCCTATCACAGGGGCTGGTGGACATAAGACCATATCCACTCGTGCCCACATGGACCAACAGGCGAGCAGGTGATAATTTTATTGGGAAGAGGCTTGACAGGGTGGTTGTAAAAGATTCTATGATGGAATCCTTGGGGGACCCCAGATCTGTGGTGTTGGTTTCCGATATATCGGATCATATGCCAATTACATTAACATGGAACAGCGTTGTGGCTGTTTCTGGGCATCCTTTCAAATTCAACAGAATTTTGTTAGAAGATCCTGAATATACAAAACTTGTTGAGGGGATTTGGAGGGTTCAATGGGAGATGGCGGGTATGGGGGAATGGGATTTTTTTCATCATAGATTGCAGAAAATTAAGGCTGCCACCAAGTCATGGGAACGAAAAAAAGAAAATGAATCTCAGGGCCGAATACATGGAAATCCAAAAGCAGATGGAGGCTATTATTTCATCTTTCCTCACATGCTATCCGGATGAATCCACACTTGATAATCTTAAATGCTTGGGAGAAAGGAAAAGGGAGATTTTGAGAATTGAGGAGATCACTTGGCGCCTGAAGAGAAAAATCACATGGCTGGCTGAGGGGGATCAAAACACAAAATTTTTCCATAAGTGTGCAAGCGAACGAAAAAAATAGGAACGCCATATGGCGTATTAAAAGAGAGGATGATTCATTCGCTTATACATTCCATGACATTCAAAAAGAGGCGCTTGCATATTGAGTTTACGTTCTATAGAATGCAGGAAGGGATCATCAAAGATAATCAGGTATGGCTGCTGGAACATGTTAATCATTTCTTTGATGTTGACGCTATTTCTTCTTTGGATAGTGCTATTACAGGGAATGAAGTCTTAAAGGTTCTGAAATCCTTCTCCAAGGATAAATGTCTGGGGCCTAATGGGTGGCCCGCAGAATTCTTCATCCACTATGTTGGGTGATGAATTGACAATGGTTGTCGAACACATTCGGATCCGGGGTGTCATGCCGGCCAATCTTAACTCCACATTCATTGCTCTAATACCAAAGGCGGCTGATCCTCAAAATTTTGCAGACTACAGACCGATTGCCCTATGTAATGTTTTATATAAGATCACATCTAAAATTATTGCTGAGCGTTTAAAGGAAACATTATCGACCTTCATCTCGAATGAACAATATGGGTTTTTAAAAGGTCGATCTATTCATGATGTCACGGCAATTGCACAAGAAGTGTTACATTCCATTCACACGGAGAAGAGGGAGGCTATTGTGATGAAGGTTGATTTACATAAAGCCTACGACTCAATTGACTGGTCTTATATTAGGCTTGTGCTCATGAAGATTGGCCTTCCAATCAGAATCATAAGATGGATTATGTCTTGTATCTCCACTGTCTGTTATGCTGTTATTATCAACGGTGTCCCTACTCATTTTTTTGCAGCCGGACGTGGTCTTTGACAAGGTTGTGCGCTGTCCCCGTTGATCTTCATACTTATTATGGATGGTTTCAGCAGTATTATGCACATGGCAGTGCAGCGGGGTTATACAAAGGGTTTCTCTTTTTCCAATACGGTCTCATGCTCACACTCCTTGTTTGTTGATGACCTATTGTTATTTGGTTACCTGAATAGGAACCATTGGTTCTACATTCATTTAATGTTCATCCGATTTGAATCTGCTACTGGTCTCGCCATCAACAAAAACAAGTCATTCATCATATATGAATTTGGAGACCCGGAGGAGATTGCTTTCATTGCATATTTTTTGGGGGTTGAATGTAGAGAGGCTTCTGCCGGTTTCACATATCTGGGTTTTAAAATTAAACCATGTGGATATAAGATCCAAGATTGGATGTGGCTGATGAACAAAATTAGAAGAAGGATTTTCAAATGGACACATAGATGGTTGTCCATTGGGGGTAGGCTTATTATGATTCAAGCGGTGCTCTCTCAAATGATGGTTTATTGGGGACACTTGTATTACTTTCCAGACAGTATTATTAGAATGATCAATCGCATAATTGCTAAGTTTCTATGGGGTGATTCCCAACTGTCACACAAAATACACCTTTGCAAACTCGAGACCCTATGCAGGCCAAAGAAACATGACGGATGGGGCATTCTCAATACAAGGATTTTCAATAAGGCGCTGCTCATAAAGTCTTTTTGGAGAGCTATACATGGAAATGGCATATGGAGTGCTGTCATAAAGTGTAAATATATTGTGGGTGACATTCTACATCACCTCTTATGTATGCAATTTTCTCACCCTCGATTTATTTCTGTCATCTGGTGGAGCTTCAAGAAGATTACGATCCATGTGGCAGATAGATTGGCATGGCTTTTTCGGGATGGTGGCCGTATTCCTCTGACTTTCAAAAAGCTAATTGATTTCCCTCCTTTCGCTGGCCCATCTCCGGATCTCCAACACAGGTTAGCACATAGGGGAATCTTTTATCTGGCTCAGACAATACGAGTTTGGTCCTTTGGCGCTCCTGAATTTAAAAATGCTCTCCAACTGGGCCTGGGGGAACCCGAGGCTACGGAATGGGATTTGCTGAGAGACGTTTTACGCGTCGCAGGTTTTTGTTGGGACACAAGGGGTCATTAGGGGAATTTTGAGGTCTAAAATGGGCCTCCTAAGGAAATTATAAAATAATAGTGGAAAAAATCAAATAAGATTTGATGACATCATCAAATTTTAGAGGGAAAAATGAAAAAACTACTTTTTCAACTCATATTTTAAACTTATCTCCCAAAGCTTTTACTCAAATTTCGAGCAGGAGTACTCGTTGGATGCAAAATTTAATTCCTCATCCAAGGAGTACCCATGTTGCATACTTTCGATGGGTCCTACTACACGAAAAATGAGAAATACATAAAAAACGTGATTGTAATCACGTTTTTTTATGTATTTCCCATTTTTCATGTAGCATGGTTCATTGAAAGTATGCAACATGGGTACTCTTTGGATGAGGAATTAACTTTTGCATCCAATGAGTGCTCCCACTCGAAATTTGAGTAAAAATTGTGGGAGATAAGTTGAAAATACGAATTGAAAAAGTAGTTTTATTATTTTATTATTTTTTAATATTTTTACCCTTTTATTTAAAAAATGGTAAATCATCCCCCATGGTTGACATCATCATCTTGAATCCTATTGGTTGTTATAAAGTTTATTTTTGTTGTACATTTTTCTTAGGAGGTCCATTTTAGACCTCAAAATTCCCCTAATGGGCACCATAGTATGGGATGGTCCTATGAAAGAGGGCGCTTTAATAGTCAGAGAAATCTACAGAAGTCTTAATGTCGTTTCTTATCAGGGACAAATTTCTGTGTCTTTCCTATCTTTCTGGCGGAGGAATATACCTACAAATATTGTTCTCTTTGGATGGTTGGTCTGGAAAGGCAAGATTCTCACTGGGGAAAACTTGATCAAGTGAGGTTTTTGTGGTCCTTTCAGATGTCTAATATGTTGTGCGGATTTTGAATCCATAACACATTTGTTTTTTCGATGCCCTGTTATTGTGAATTTATGGCGGCTATTTTCTTCTCATTTCATGGGCCCTGTGTGGCTCCCAGATGATTTCATCTCTGCTGCTATGGAATGGGACAAGCTACGGGGAAAATTTAGATCATTGCCTTTTTTCTTCATTTGGGAGGTATGGTTGGGGCGGAACAAATTGATTTTTGACAATATACCTTTCCAGATTCCACGTATTTTCTCTACAATCTGGAAGTGGATGGATGATCGTCCCTCTTCTATATCGACCATTTCGGATTGCTCCATACGCATCCGACCTCATGAGATGGCTATCCCGGCTATATATTTTGATGGTGCTTGCGTGGATGGCATTATGGGATGTGGCGCCTAGATCAAATTGTCACAGAGGGAGAGGATCCATGTACACTGGAATGGTGGACAGGGTTCCAATAACAAAGCATAGATCATTGCTCTCTGGGGTGGTCTACAGTTTGCTACCAACTTACAACTACAGGATGCTCATGTATACGGGGACTCACAGGTGGTTATCAGATGGGTAACTAACACCTCGGCTATGATGTGTCCATATTTATAGGGCTGGGTACACAGAGCACGGAGACTATGTTCTTTGCTCAATAAGCCTCCCATCAGCCACATCTATCGAGAAAACAACACTAGGGCTGATGGGCTCTCCAAAAAAGGCTTAAACACATATTTTGGGAATATGCAGGTGCAACTCTATAGAGATGGTCTTCCATATTGGCAAACTACAATTCCGATTCCATAGAGGTGTCAAGGGAGAATTGGTTGTTTTTTGGTCTACCCGGGGGTCTATGTCTCCATCTTTTGGATAACAGGCGAGAATGCTTTAAAGTTAGGATATCAAGCAAGCCAGTTTACTCTCTCCAGCGAACATGAGCATTTATATGGAGTATCATTTTTTGATCGAGGTGTTTTCAGTTTTCGAATTAACAATATTCTCCTTATCAAGCGAGCCTGTTTAACAATATGTCAAGCGAGCCTGTTAAAATACATCAAGCGAGCCGGATTGAATTATTTACAAGCGAGCCTGACTATATATTTTTCAAGCGAGCCTGAATCTCTCGTTTTCATGCCAGATTAAAGGGCGTTTTTTTCGCTTTATATGTACAGGTCAAACATCCACAAGCGAGCCAGTTATAACAGTGTCTCTCATCTGCTTTTCATGTTTTGTTTTTGATCTGGCATCATATCTTTTCATTGACGGGACAGAAAAGGGGTGAACTAGACTTTTTCCTCTCTGTCTTGTGCCTTAATCATTTCCCAAATTTCCGATGCCATTTACAATTATGTTTATCATATCTCCAGTTTGCTGAAATTGTTTTCTGCCAAATCTATCCTTTTTAGTGATTCCTCGTTTCATATCATTTTAGTTGTTATTTGGATGGGATAGAGTTTCTCCCGATTTTATGGAGGCCGAACTATTTCTATCTGCTCTTTCTCTCCTAAATGAGCATTATTTTCTGGCCTTTCAATGATGGATTTCTCGTTGTAGGTTCCTCAGCTGAGAAATATTTGTCAATGTACTGTTTATATATAATATAATCAGCGTTTTTTTTCTCCTGAAAAAAAAAGATATATGATTGTATTTTGTGTGTTAGGATAGTGTGAAATTTTGTTATTTAAAGTTTATGCAAATACTTTAAATGGTTTCTTTTGATTGGTTTAAATGGGATTGGTGATTAGTTTCATTTTAAAAGGGTTATAAAACAATTAATTGCTGCATAAACAAAAATTAAAACAAAAGTAATACTTCAATAACTTTGAAGCTACAATTAGATTACCTATTGGAGAACTTTAGGTAACTGAAGGTTCGTTCAACTCAATTAATTTAAGGGGTAGGACTCTTTTTTATGAGACCTCTATTCACATGCATTTAGCTTAGGTCATCTTAATAAGTGAGAAATCTTGTCATCTGCCCATACAACAATGAGGGTCTCATAAGTTTGAAAGTGCATGGTTAATAATATTTGAGACTAATAAAACACTAGTCACATGTAAAGGATGGGAAGGTGATACCATAAAAAGTCGACATTTTGCGGAATGTTGTAGATTCATTGATGAAACTTATGAGCACGTGTAAATTTAAGTGGTGTCGATGGTTCATCTAGCCCCTAGCAATTAGCTCACAATTTGATTTATTCTCTTTTATGCTCTTGCAAGGTATATGACAATTGGGAGAATGTTGGGAGACGTGTGTCATACAATTTTTAGTCTTGTAGTAGAATAGGTAATGATTGTTGGGCAATAATAGGGAATAAATGCTAAGCAATAAATTGGAATAAATTCATTTCACTAGTAGAGAATAGATGCTAATCAACAATAGCTAGTTGTTTCCAACACATAGTATTAGAAAACCATAAATAATGAATTATTGTTTCGTTATCCCTATTTATTAAATGCTAGGGTTGGAGGAAAAGAATGTGTGAGTTTTAACTTAATGCTATGTTGTCAAAATTTCTCTAGAATATTTATCCTCTTGTTGAGAGTATGTATTGTAACTATTTAGTCGTTGAATAATACATTAAGCTCAAATTAACTTGTTGAAATTTTTCCTAGATAGGTTTCACATGGAAATTATTGTGTAATGGTTTGTAATTTCATTCATTTGTTTTCTACATAGAATTTACCATAAGCTTTTCCAAAATTCTTTACACCCTTGTTGATTAGGGTAGGCAATGTATTCTCATCTTTACTTTGTTGTGTCAATAATTAACTTAAATTAATGGTTTTCAAGTGCTTTGTTATGTTAGGAGTTAATGTAAATAAATGATTTGGCAAGTACAAAGATACCATTGACAACAAAATCTAAACATATAAAGAACAAAAGGCAAAGACTAAATATGGATGGCAATCTTAGATGACATAGCCTAATAACCGGCAAAGTGATAGAGGATTCATGGAACCAAGCCCAAACACTAGATAACTTGGATTGGGATGTTCCTAATGCTACTTCTCTTATTAGTAGGAGGATGCAATATTGACTCTTAGAAGGGTGAATCGGTGCTACACTAAGTATTTCAAGAAGGAACATGAGTTTCTATTTAAGCATTGAACTCTATCATGCTACACCATAAGTGTTATAATTGACAAATAATATTTTACATTTATGAAAAAATTGTGAAAATTTATAAATCATGTTTTATATTTATGAAAAAATATGTTAATGGATTATTCAAAATCATAAGGAATTTGGTTAGTTGAGTGAATGGAGTTCTAAATAAATAGTTAAAAGACATAATACTTGCTAAACTAAATAATTTATAAGACATAATATTTGCTAAAAAAATGGCAAGTGAAATAACCATCCCAATAAACTTTATTGTTGAAAAACAAGCCCAATGAATCTTAAAGTTAAGTGAAAAATAATTTAAATTTCAATTTTATTTCCTACACAAATAACTCTTATAGAGATAGTGTAAATCCCCTTCCTATACTCTCAATTCCTCCTATATTCTCAATTCCTCTTAAAAGTTTGAACCAACTACACAAACTATCTAATGTACACTCACTTTATATATATATATTTTTTTCAGAAAGAAAAAAACGATGTATATACTAAAAGAAATATATGACAGTACATGATCATCAATACATTCTCAAACTGTTATTTAAAACAGCGAGAAAACCCCATATACCAAATACATCCATAATACACTTCTGAAGAGAAGTTATTCGATGTTCATGGCCAACAACATTACGGGTAGTATAAAACATACCCACGATCATCCCTGTATACATTGAAAAGAACCAGCAGAGAAAATATACATCATCATATTCATGATAATAAGGAAATAAAAGATAACTGAAATGAAAGAAGAAAAACAAAAAGGTGAGTTCCATAGTGTCTCCAAGACTGATAAAAGGCAGTTTCGCTAGGCAAGCACCAAATCAGGCTCGCTTGAAATAGATCATGCGCGCATGACATATGCAATCCGAGTGACTTGATAAATATGCCTGATCCACTTGAAGAAGAAAGCAGCCCTGGACAAAACCAAAACCCCCGCACACCAAAACAGGCTCGCTTGATGAACTGTCCTGAAAACAAAAAAGCACCCGATCAACGATGAGATTGGTCCCCATGATTGGGGGAGATCCGGCTCCCCAACTCGATCCGAAGATCCGCCACCTCACTGCATCCAACCAAAACCGGCGTGCCCTACAGATCCGGGATCGAAAGGATATGATATGTCCTGACTAATAGTGTACACATCGGCCTCCCGGACCTTGCATATACCCGAAGCAGTAGAATTCGAGAGATCAGAAAACTGAATAACTCCGAGATCCATCGAGGATACAAGGAACATCAGAGAAGGAAATGGAGGCAGTGAAGTCGAAAATCCTGAGATCAATAATGCAGCATGCCCAAAGAGCAAAAGCCACAATCCCAAAATCGGTTCAGATAAATTCGGGGGAGATCCAATATAGGAATATCAGCAGAGAGAAGCCACAGCACATATACAAGATGCCCGGATCGGAAACTACTCAGAATCGAGTCCAACTTGCCTTGTTCCTTACTCAGAATCGAGTCCAACTTGCCTTGTTCATTCGCTGAGGCAGAATGTCCGATGGAAACCCATCAGCCATCAGCGGCGGCAATGGCGACCCTTGCTGCCGGACCCTGCTTGCTTGTTCGGCGTAGGGTAAACTCCGTAAATGAAAGATACATCCATGTATCAACTTCCCACCAAAGATCCTACTGTCTCCCGTACCAGGCTCTTTCAACAGTAGCTGGACTCTCTGGGACTCTCACCAGATTGGTGTCTATCTGTCTTAAGAATAAGATGTCTGGGATTGTATGAAGCCCCCCCCTCTATGCATCGAAAACTAGTCAAAGAAACATCCGAGAGACAAATACCGGAGCACTGTAGAGATGGTGTAAACGGTTGGTGAACGGTCACTGTTGAGTGGGCGACCGGTCAGTGATGAGTTGGTGAACGAATATGTCATTTAATGTTGAGTATCTCATTAAATGAGACAACCATCCACCAACGGGCCAATAAATCAAATCGTCGCCGATGTCAGGCAGATGGTGTGGGAAATTCGAAATGCCAGATCCCTGAAAAACAATTCAAATTAGCCGGAAAAACAAACGGCTAACCGGAAAAACCAGAGACGCCTCAGCAATGGCAGTATACTCAAACATGGCATCCAGGGAAAATCCACCATCACCCGCATAGGCAGGTCCCGAAGGACGGAATATAAGCACCCCACACACACCGCTTCCACAATCCAGGGCACCTAAAGACCGACCAGAGAGAAAAAATCCCCAATGCAACCAAATCTAATGCTTATAATCTCGGCTTCTTCACGTGGATTCGCATCACCTTAGTGTTCAGAGGTATTCAACATCCGATGCCACAGATGTGAAAACCCGGGACCATCCCTACTAAAATATCAGCTACAGACACCTCCACGGAAATTGCACCCCTCGTGATGCCTATTCCATTACTAATGACTAGCTATCACCATGCCCCCAACCTGCCTGTATTGCTTAATGTATCATTCAAATGTATATAGCATCCTTTTCCAAACAACATATTGAAGCCTGCCATATGATGAAAGAAGAGATGAGTCAGCACCACGCAGAACATTGGTTCAACAGCCCTCTAGATACGACAGAAGCCACCATAAGCAACAACGGTTGTCCCCATGGGGTACCAGTTAAAGGATCCTCATAGAAAACCACCTAAACCAACAAAACTTTGTCGTCACAGGGTTCCAGCTTCTAAGTCATTCAACATTAACCACCCATACCAGACAACAATATTGTTCTCAATGAGTACCAGCTCTGTAAATCAGAAGTCCATCATCCCCTCGTTCTGCCCACTCTGCATCATCGCCCCCTCACCGATCTGAGATCTCCATGTCACCATAGCCACCATAAGCAACGCCATTATGTCCCCATTGGGTTCCAGTTGATAGAACCAGCAATGTAGCCACCAAATCCGTCAACATATTGACATACTGGGTTCCAGCTTAAAAGTGGTTCAGCATTAACCACCAATGCAAGACATGATATTGTTCTCCATGGGTTCCAGCTCTTTGTGAATATGGAAGTCTGTAAATCCAAGCTTCAATAAGAATTTGTCACCAGGGAAGTCCCCGCGCAGCCCCTTCGTGACCTCCCATGCCTTCTCTCAGCTCCTTTCGCGCACTAATCCGCAGTTTTCTCGGGAGCTTACAACACCGAGCTTCCTTCTCTTTGCTCTCATCCCTAGTGTCATTTAACCGGGTGCCTAATTTCCTACCAGACACACATTATATATATATATAAATTTAGTTTTCCAATATTAAATAATATATATATATATATATAATATTTAATATTGGAAAACTAAATTTCCCACCTGCCAAAAGGGAGTAAAACTAAATTCACATCTCGTAACTTTGTCACATGTTACTCCAGTACTACCCCACCTGCCAAAAGAGAGTAAAACTAAATTTACATCTCATAACTTTGTCGCATGTTACTCCAGTTATACTAACTTCGTCACGGGTTACTCTAGAACATTTCTTTGCATCATCTCTGACTGTGGATTTAAAAGCTTCATTTTGCATTTTCTGTATTTTTTTAAAAACTCACCTCAATAAATTCTCCATGGAAAGGCCGCCAAGTCCAGTCCATGTTTCTTGCCAGGGACAACCGCAAATTTTTAAAGCGTTTTGAATATCTTCTTATTTTAACTTTATATTTGAAAGCAAATATCATTCAACATTTAAGACCAGAAAACCAATATAGATTTAACTCTAAATTTGAAAGTAAATATCACTCAACATTTAAAATCGGAACACCAATCTATTAAGAAAGAGGACCGCTTAAAAACAAATTACAAACGTGACGCCTACAAACGTAAGCCGAGGCGTCGCGTCCATCGCATCGAGTCCATTGGCGGGCCTGATCTTCACAGGGAAAGAATCTTTTTGCACACATTTATTAAAACGGAAATTTGACGAATAAGCTTCAACACCGTGGTGCCGAGCGTCCAAAATTATCGACACACAACATAAGGGTGCAAAGATCAGAAAATATCAGAGAAATTAAATAAACTTGAAGGTTGTAAGGGCATGAGATTTTGCATCAAATCGTGATGAAAGCACTTGATTTCCACGTCCAGATTCCTGTCTGAATTACCCGACGACAACAATTGGATGTTTGAAAAAGGTGGCATAACTGACAATCCCCACTGTAAAAATGAAACGCGCATCAATCAAAGTCAAAATATTAGAAAATGGCAATTTAACAGACTGCACTGCAAAAGAGTCGGGAAAAACTGAAAAAATAAACTTGACGGGAAAAATGGCATGATAATACCTTGGCTGCGTGAGTCCCCTCGCACAGAAGGATGGCCATTGTTGCATCAGGAATCTGCAACAGTAATACTACCAATTCAACAAGATCTAAAGTTTTAAAAGTACTGTAAATGTTGATTTAGGGAAGGAATCCGAACTTTTTTGCGTGGTAATGGACCTAGAATTTGGACAAACCAAGAAGATTGTTACGCATCAATTCAACAAAACTTTCCATTTACTATAAATGTGGAATGGTAAATGCAATGTTTCCCAAAAATTCGAGGTTTACTTCTACCGTAGATGTCAAATTTGATCAGAAAATATATTAAGGCTGCATTGACCGAGTCATACCTCCAGAATTTCATCACGTAAGCACAATCTTGCACAGGCAGAGGCAACACGGAGAAGGCTTTGCAGAGACAAAACATCATCGGATTTCTTCATGACAGATTTTGTCTTTCTAAGCGCTAAGTAATAGGATAGAATCAGGTCCTGTGCCCCCTTGGATATCTTCACAGACTTGATAGTTGAAGCCAGATGTAGATGTTTCCGCAATTCCTCGAGTTCATGGCTGCTCATGCCGCGTCTATATTCCATCGTCACGTTATGATTATTATCAACTTTAACACGTACAGGAGAGTATTCATAATCTGGTTCATCCGCGGAAACGATGATGTCAAATTTACTTATAAGCCGGGGATCGAGCAAAGGGCCTTTACGGAGAGGCTTAAAGAAAGAATTAGAAGGAAGTGAAGTTACAACTTCGCTATTCAGCAGCGGAATAAATGACCCCCAGACTGTGGACCTGCAAGGGATGCAGAGATCTTGATGGTCCTTCACGCAAATACTTGGCTTATCCATTGCATCACACAGTTCTCGAACTTCCGACCTGGAGATTGGACAGCTGAAGAAATCTACCAGAAAGACGCCATCATTGCTCCGACACAAGCTCCCAGACTGTAAAATTTTATGGCCTCCGCTACTGGAATTTGTCAATTTCCCCACAAGGTTTTTGTTACAACAACTATGGCGTACACTCCTGGCAGCAAACAGGGCCGCTATGGTCTGTAATTGACGGGATAAAGTTTCCGTGGTATTAGCGGAGGTTAGCAGTACATGGACTTGTCTTCTATCATTATTAGTTTGAATATCCCCGTTATTATCTTGAAAATTTGAGGCGTTTTCACAGGCTACCAGGCTAATTAAAAGAGCGACGCGAGATAGTACACTTAGGCTTCCAGAAAGAAAATGGCACAGCGCATTCAACGAAAAGCAGCCGACATCGTCCAGAAATATAAGATCTGCCCAGATATCCATGCCGCTAGAGCTCATAGTTAAACAATTGAAACTAAACGGGTGAACTATGTTGTTTGCCTTCACCTTAAGCTGGCCTATACACCTTTCATGAGCAAACGCCGTTTGTGTGATTTCTGTGAAGGCATGGCCAATAACTGCGATGGAATCGCCGATTTGGACTTGGCCGGTTAAATCGTCTCGTAAAATAATCGTGATCAGTTGTGGAAAAGGCAAAGACTCTTCTGATACCGTTGGCACTGGTCCTAACAATACTTCCTGTAAATGTAATCCACCAGTCCTCCATCAGTCCATGAAACATCTTTCAGGCTTCAAGAAAACCATGAATTCAAAGAAGCATCACATTTTACCTGAGAAGAAATGTAAATTGAAGCGGCTGTGTCTTCTTCAAATATGCCGTATGAACAGCAAATTCGTCCCGACGGAAAGTTCTCGCAAAGAAAAATATCCTTTACGAATCCGCATCCTTTGCATCTGAACTGTCTCAGATACGCTGTAAATTCATTTAGTCAAGGATTATATTCACCGGATTTCAGCAGCAACACTTCCATTTCACTATAATTTTTTTCTATAAATCAATAAATAGTCCTAAAGCTTACAGTGAAATATTTTTGTTAGAATATGGAATAGTACATTACTCTCAAAAGCTTTCAAAACAGATATGATTTTAAATTTAAAGCGCATCTTGCTGCTGAAATGAAAGAAAACTACAAAGATATTAAATAAATGTTTCTTGCGGAAGCTTTCAGAGTAGATATGCTTTTAAATTTAAAGTGCATCTTGCGACTGAAATGAAAGGAAAACTACATAGAGATTTTAATAAGAAATGTTTCTTCCTAATAAAATCCGCAATCAATTTTGTCAAATCCCTGAAAGAAACTAAATCTCCGCCTTCAAAAGTTTATGAAACATTGTAAATCCCTGCAAATTAAAGAAAGTAGTCTGCAATTCGCAGCGTAGCAGAGCACCTATTTTTCTTTAATTGAATAAGTCGAATAAATTCTACATTATAAGCAAAGGATATAATTTTTGAACAGTTGTAATAGCATAAACAACTCCATAGACTTGCACAGTGACTTTGTCTGGACCTGCACCTGCTCCGGTCTTCCACAATTTCTCGGCAGAAACAAGAGGCAGTGGAACTGACTCTAATCTCAGCCACATGCGTTTGCCACGGGTGAAACCGGGGCCGTCATTTAATGAAGAAGGAAAAATGAAATTCCAGAGCTTGAAAGCAATAAAATCGGGGTCATTCAAGATTGCTTTGCCCAACTGGGGGTTCCAGTCCAACAGTTCCATCGCATCTATTTTCACAATGAACGTGTCGGAATCCGTTGATGGAATGGTTTGGAGGAGGTAAGTGAGATGAGAGGTTTGTTGAATCCACTGCATAGCCACTGGAAGTAAAGAGTCTACTTCTTGCAATTCCATTCTTCTCTTCCGTCCACGCACAAAGCACAACTCTATTTGCAAACTCACTCAGGAAACTACTATATATGTTGAAATATTAAAGTCACCTGCATACCTTCAGGTAGAAACAGAGTACAACACGGAACAGCAGAAGGTTGAGTGTACACTTTTGTGCATTCAAGAGGAATGGAGAAAAACCATAAGGATGGAATTTAATGTTTATGGGCAGCAGCCACCATTGCAGAGAAAAATTTATGTTTGTATGGGTGTAGCCGTGTTTGCAGAAGGAATGAAGATTTTCGTGGTTCAAAACCACACAACAACAGAGTTTTATTAAAGACAGTCATTTCGGGCTTTTAAACCCTCAACAATCAAATATGAAGAAATTTTGTTCAAACGCGCCAAGACTTTTTAAGTTTTGAATGGGGCACGTCATAGTGGTCCCCACCACTTCATCGCCGATTGCAATCGCAAGTTTTTGAGTAAGTGTCTTGTTGATATGAAGTGTTCCGATGCGATGCGATTATCGCAATTGCAAATCGCAAAGGAACGATGTATGTTCCGCCATCCGAAATGTTTCATCGTCGATTGAAAGTTTGCGATGCGATGTGATCCTACCATCATCGCAATCGCAATCGCATTCACCAACCACACCATCCACCATATGTTATGATCCATTGAAAGTTTGCGATGCGATTATCGCAATCGCACATCGCAAATCTCATATCGCCATCCCCCAAACCGCAGGTCATTGTAATATTTGCGATGCGATTGTGCAATCGCAGTCGCAACATCCAAATATGTTTTCCGCTTATGTTTTTCATTGCGATGCGATGTGGTCCCACCACAATCGCTCATCGCGCAATCGCAACATCGCTAAATTGCAACATCGCTAAATTGCAAATTGCAAACGCACATCGCAAGTTTGTTGTTCAAACCATTCTGCAGATCGTCGATCGCCGATTGCGAAGTGGGCTCCACTCGTATATCGCGCAAAGAAATTTTAGGTTAAAGTTTTATGTTTCGGCAGTGTATTTTATTTTATTTTGTTTTATGTTTTTATTCCACCGCGCCATATAAAAAGTAAAAAGCCCGTAAGTTTATTGTAATGCATCAAGTAGTGTTGTATTGTTGTGTAAGCTCGCAGGCAAAAAAAAACATAGTGAAGACCAGAGAGCACTGTTTTGTGTGTTTTTTGAGAGACAGAGAAGACCAGAGAGCACTGCGTCTGTAGCAGTCTTAATCGTATTTTGTGAATCCCTCAGAGAGGAAGAAATCTATCATTTTGTAATAGTTTTAGTTCTGTTAATGAAATAGAAATTTTTTATGCAATCTCTGTCTAGCAGTAAGCAAATTTCTTTTTATTCTATGTGTTAGAAAGAGAGTATTATTCTCTCAATCCTTTGTTCTAGAATTATCAGAAATTCCAACATGGTATCGGAGCTTATCCAGACTCTTTGAAGGTGTCAAAGAAGCTGAAGGAAGAAGAAGATTTGTTGTAGTTGTTCTCCAGCAACGTGAAGGCTCATCAGAAGATTAAGTCCAGGTATTTAAAAAAAAAACAGAGTTTTTGTTTTGTTTCAAAAGGAGCAGTCCTTAGAGACAGAGTTTGTCTTTTAAAGAAGGAAAGACAGTTTGTTTGAAAAACATAGTCAAGTTTAGTTCAGAGTTCAGTTTATAAGCAATGGCTGGACCAAGCACTAGTATGAGTATTGGAAATGCTTAGCTTCCACAATTTAATGGGAAGAACTATGATTATTGAGCCATTGCCATGAAAGCCTTGTTTTCCTCACAAGACTTATGGGAATTTGTTGAAGATGGTTTTAATAAACCAGTTGATGAGCAGGTCTTTAATGCCTTAACTCAGGCAGAGAAGGATTTATTGAAGAGTAATAGGAAGAAAGACTCTAAAGCCCTCTTCTATTTGTATCAAGCAGTACATGAGAGTGTGTTTCCAAGGAAAGCAACAGCTAAGAGATCCAAGGATGCATGGGAAATTCTTTAGATAGCCTATCAAGGTATGAAGAAAGTGAAGACAGTAAAACTATAATTGTTTAAGAGAGATTATGAAACTCTTTGTATGAAAGAGTCTGATAACATAGACTCATTCTTCACACATGTGATTGGGATGGTCACACAGATAAGGTCCCATGGAGAAACACTTGAATAAAGAAGGATTGTGGAGAAACTATTGAGGAGTCTACCCTCAAGGTTTGATGTTATTGTAACCACTATTGAAGAGACAAAAGATCTCTCAAAGTTCACAGTAGATGAACTTCATGCATCGCTGATGACTCATGAACAGAGAATCTTGGAAAGATCAGTAAACTCGTCTCTAGAGCATGCCTTCAAGACCCAGATGCCTTTTGGAAGAGGAAGAGGTCAAGGCAGAGGAAGAGGAAGAGGCAGAAGCCAAAACAAATGAGGAAGGAACAACCCTTCACATTCACATGGAAGGAGCAACAATCAGAGTCAAAGCCACAGCCAAAGCAACAACCAACAAGGTAGACACTAACATGCTCATGGACAAAGGTATGACAAATCCAATGTCCAATGTCATTATTGCAAGAAATATGGGCACTATGCCAATGAATGTAGAAAAAATCAAAATGACATGAATAATAGGCAGAATGTTAATGTAGCAAAAGAAGAAAAGAACCCAAAGAATGTGTTGTTAACATGTAATGTAGCACAAGATAGAGAAGATGATGTATGGTTCTTAGATTCAGGCTGTAGTAATCACATGACTGGAAACATAGCAATGTTTTCCAATCTTGTTGAAGAATTTAAATCATAAGTAACCACAGGAACTGATACTAAGATTTCTGTAAAAGGAAAATGCAGAGTTAGTATACGTGCAAAAAATGGTGAGCAAAAATTTGTGCCAGATGTGTACTATGTTCCTGGTTTGAAGTGTAAACTTTTGAGTGTTGGGCAGCTCATAAACAAAGGTTACAATATAGTGTTTAAGAATGATGTGTGCACAATAATAGATATACCTCCAAGAAAGAAGATTGTTGCTAAAATACAAATGACCAGCAATCGAATGTTTCCACTCAAGCTCAACACTAACTTGAAGGGAAAAGGAAAGAATGTAGCAGCTGTAACTCAAGAGGTCTTTCACAAGGAAGTGAAAGATGAGAACTGGTTATGGCACTTGAGATTTGGACATCTCAATTTCGGAGGATTAAATTTGTTGCACAGAAAAGGAATGGTAAGAGGACTACCATTGATTGAGAAACCAGACAGCCTATGTGAAGGCTACATCTTGGGAAAACAACACAGAGAAAACTTTCCATCAAGAAAGAGCATAAGGGCAAAAGCACCCTTAGAAATTATTCATTCAGATTTATGTGGGCCGATGCAAACAGCATCAGTTTCCAGCAGCAATTACATGTTGACCTTCATTGATAATTTCACAAGGAAAGTATGGGTTTATTTTCTGAAATATAAGAGTGAAGTCTTTGAGAAATTTTGTCACTTTAAAGCTCTTGTAGAGAAACGGAGTGGGTAGCATATCAAAGTTCTTAGAACTAACAGAGGAGGTGAGTACATCTCAAAAGAGTTCCTGCGTTTTTGCAGAGAGAACGGCATACACAAGCAGTTTACAACTCGATACACACCACAGCAAAATGGAGTTGCTGAGAGGAAGAATCGAACCATAATGGAAATGGTGAGAAGTATGTTGAAGGCAAAAAACTTGCCAAATGAGTATTGGGCAGAAGCAGCAAATTGTGTTGTGTATATTTTAAATAGATGCCCAACAAAATCTATAATGAACAGAGTTCCAGAAGAAGCGTGGAGTGGAAAAAAACAGGAAGTCACCCACATGAGAGTTTTTAGATGTGTGGCATATGCACACATTCTATATCAGTTGAGGAAGAAGTTGTATAGTAAGGGGAGAAGTGCATCTTCCTTGGATATTGCGAAGATTCCAAAGGATATAGATTGTATAACCCATCCTCAAAGAAGTTTATTATAAGCAGAGATTTGCAATTCATTGAAGAGGAAGCATGGGATGGAAGCATTGAGAAAACAGTCAATGTCAAAAGTTGTTTGTCTCATGATGAAAATGAGGAAAATGTCGCTGAAAATAATACCTCATCGGTAGCACTACCTCCACCAACACAAGGACAGCAAGGGACACCTCAAGCAGGAGTAAGAACACCCTTAAGAAAAAATGAGAGTGCTTCTCCAAGCACACCACATCGAGTAGATTTGAGTGCTTCTTCAAGCACAAGTACACCAAATGAAAGAGGAACAAGATTAAGAAATTTAAATGAGATTTATGAACAAGAAGCGGAAAATGAAGGTATGAATTCCTTATTTACTTTGTATTGTCATGTTGATGATCCTATTCATTTTGAAAATGCCATAAAAGATAGAAAATGGATAGAAGCTATGGATGAAGAAATTAATGCCATAGAAAAGAATAAAACATGGGAGTTGGTTGATCTCCCAGAAGGTAAAGAAGTCATTGGAGTAAAATGGGTCTACAAGACCAAAATTAATGCTGAAGGTAAAATAGAAAGACACAAGGCCAGACTTGTTGTCAAGGGATATAAGCAGCAGCATGAAAGAGACCATGAAGAAACTTTCGCACCAGTTGTAAGAATGGAAACAGTGAGAGAAGTGTTGTCCATAGCATCACAAAACAAATGGAAGGTTTACCAAATGGATGTAAAATCACCATTTTTAAATGGAGTGTTAATGGAAGAGGTTTATGTTGAACAACCTCTAGGCTATGAGAAAAAGGGCCAAGAGCACAAAGTTTGCAGATTGAAGAAAGCTCTTTATGGGCTGAAGCAAGCACTAAGAGCATGGTACAGTAGGATAGATTCCTATCTACTGAAAAATGGGTTTGAAAAATGTGATGGAGAAACCACATTGTACATCAAATAAAAATATGGTAAGATGCTCATTGTTGTGTTATATGTTGATGATGTGATATTCACAGGTAATTATGATTACCTCAGTGAAAATTTTAAAACAGTCATGAAAGATGGATTTGAAATGACTGACATGGGATTGTTGAGATACTTCTTAGGAATAGAAGTAGAACAAAATGAAAATGAGATTTTTATCTGACAAGAAAAGTATGTTAATGAAGTATTGGCAAGATTTAATATGCAGGAGTGCAAGAAAGAAATTACTCCCACAGTAATGGGATTGAAGTTGAGTAAAGATGACAACAGCAAGGATTTTGATCCAAGTTTGTATAAAAGCATAGTTGGCAGCCTCGTGTATTTGACTGCAACTAGGCCAGATATTATGCATGCTGTTAGTTTGATTTCAAAATTTATGAAAAGGCCAAAAGAGGCACATTGGCAAGCAGCAAAGAGAATTCTGAGGTATGTGAAAGGAACTAAGAGGTATGGGATTTTATATACTACTTCAGAAAATTCAAAGTTAATTGGTTACACTGACAGTGATTGGGTTGGAAGTGTAGATGATCGGAAAATAAGTGTAGATGATCGGAAAAGCACATCCGATTATGTTTTTCATATGGGTTCAGGAGCCATTTCATGGGCTTCTAAGAAACAGCCTATTGTAGCATTATCTACAGAAGAGGCAAAGTATGTGGCAGCTACAACAACAGCATGTCAAGCAGTTTGGATGAGAAGAATGTTGAGAAATTTGTGTCAAGAACAGGTAAAGGGCACAATGATTTATTTTGACAATAGCTCAGCTATTGCATTATCAAATAATTATGTGTTTCATAAGAGAACGAAGCACATAGATGCTAAGTTTCACTATATCAGAGAATTGGTGAACAATGGAGAAATTGTTTTACAGCATTGTAGAACAGAAGAGCAATTTGCAGATATTCCGACAAACCATTGGGGCAAAAGAGTTTTGAATATTTAATAAAATGCTTGGGTATGACTGATAACCCAGCAGCTGACTTTAAGGGGGAGTGTTGAAATATTAAAGTCACCTGCGTACCCTGTGCAGGTAGAAACAGAGTACAACAGGGGAACAGCAGAAGGTTGAGTGTACACTTCTGTGCATTCAAGAGGAATGGAGAAAAACCGTAAGGATGGAATTTAATGTTTATGGGCAACAACCACCATTGCAGAGGAGAATTTATGTTTGTATGGGCATAGTCGCATTTGCTGAAGGAATGAATACTTTCGTGGTTCAAAACCACGCAACAGTAGAGTTTTATTAAAGACAGTCCTTTCAGGATTTTAAGTCCTCAACAACCAAATATGAAGAAATTTTGTTCAAACGCATCAAGAATTTTTAAGTTTTGAATGGGGCACGTCATAGTGGTCCCCACCACTTCGTCATCGATCGCAATCGCAAGTTTTTGAGTAAGTGGCTTGTTGATATGAAGTGTTCCGATGTAATGCGATTATCGCAATCGCAAATCGCAAAGGAACGATGCATGTTTCGCCATCCGAAATGTGTCATCGCCGATTGAAAGTTTTCGATGCGATGTGGTCCTACCACCATCGCAATCGCAATCGCATTCACCAATCGCACCATCCGCCATATGTTATGATCCATTGAAAGTTTGCAATGCAATTATCGCAATCGCACATCGCAAATCTCATATCGCCATCTGCCCAGACTGCAGGTCATTGTAATATTTGCGATGTGATTGTCGCAATCGTAATCGCAACATCCAAATATGTTTTCCGCTTATGTTTTTCATTGCGATGCGATGCACCGATGCGATGTGGTCCCACCACAATTGCTCATCGCGCAATCGCAACATCGCTAAATCGAAAATCGTAATCACAACATCGCAAGTTTGTTGTTAAAACCATTCCGCCGATTGCCGATTGTGAAGTGGGCTCCACTCGTATATCACGCAAAGAAATTTTAGGTTAAAGTTTTATGTTCTGGCAGTGTATTTTATTTTATTTTGTTTTATGTTTTTATTCCACCGCGCCATATAAAAAGTAAAAATCCCGTAGGCTTATTGTAATTCATCAAGTAGTGTTGTATTGTTGTGTAAGCCCACAAGCAGAAAAAAACACAGTGAAGACCAGAGAGCATTGTTTTGTGCGTTTTTTGAGAGACAGAGAAGACCAGAGAGCATTTCTTCTGTAGCAGTCTTAATCATATTTTGTGAATCCCTTAGAGAGGAACAAATCTATCATTTTGTAATAGTTTTAGTTATGTTAATGAAATAGAAAATTTTTATGTAATCTCTGTCCAGCAGTAAGCAATTTTCTTTTTATTCTTTATGTTAGAAGGAGAGTATTATTCTCTCAGTCCTTTGTTCTGGAATTATCAGAAATTCCAACATGGTATCGGAGCTTATCCAAACTCTTTGAAGGTGTCAAAGAAGTTGAAGGAAGAAGAATATTTGTTGCAGCAGTTCTCCAGCAGCGTGAAGGCTTAGCAGAAGATTAAGTCCAGGTATTTCTCAAAAAAACAGAGTTGTTGTTTTGTTTAAAAGGAGCAGTCCTTAGAGACAGAGTTTGTCTTTTAAAGAAGGAAATACAGTTTGTTTGAAAAACACAGTCAAGTTTAGTTCAGAGTTCAGTTTATAAGCAATGGCTGGACCAAGCACTAGTATGAGTATTGGAAATACTTAGCTTCCACAATTTAATGGGAAGAACTATGATTATTGGGCCATTACCATGAGAGCCCTGTTTTCCTCACAAGACTTATGGGAATTTGTTGAAGACGGTTTTGATGAACCAGTTGATGAGCAGGCCTTTAATGCCTTAACTCAGGCAGAGAAGGATTTATTGAAGAGTAATAGGAAGAAGTACTTTAAAGCCCTCTTCTATTTGTATCAAGCAGTACATGAGAGTGTGTTTCCAAGGATAGCAGAAGCTAAGAGATCCAAGGATGCATGGGAAACTCTTAAGATAGCTTATCAAAGTATGGAGAAAGTGAAGACAACAAAACTACAAATGCTGAGAAGAGATTTTGAAACTCTCTATATGAAAGAGTCTGATAACATAGACTCATTCTTCACACATGTGATTGGGATGGTCACACAGATAAGGTCCCATGGAGAAACACTTGAAGAAAGAAGGATTGTGGAGAAACTATTTAGGAGTGTACCCTCAAGGTTTGATGTTATTGTAACCACTATTGAAGAGACAAAAGATCTCTCAAAGTTCACAGTAGATGAACTTCATGCATCGCTGATGACTCATGAACAGAGATTGGAAAGATCAGTAAACCCATCTCTAGAGCATGCCTTCAAGACCCAGATGCCTTTTGGAAGAGGAAGAGGCCAAGTCAGAGGAAGAGGAAGAGGCATAAGCCAAAACAAAGGAGGAAGGAACAGCCCTTCACATTCACATGGAAGGAGCAGCAATCAAAGTCAAAGCCATAGCCAAAGCAACAGCCAACAAGGTGGACACCAACATGCTCATGGACAAAGGTATGACAAATTTAATGTCCAATGTCATTATTGCAAGAAATATGGGCACTATGCCAATGAATGTAGGAAAAAGAAAAATGACATGAATAATAGGCAGAATGCTAATGTAGCAAAAGAATAAAAGAACCCAAATAATGTGTTGTTAACATGTAATGTAGCACAAGATAGAGAAGATGATGTATGGTTCTTAGATTCAGGCTGTAGTAATCACATGACTGGAAACATAGCAATGTTTTCCAATCTTGATGAAGAAGTTAAATCAGAAGTAACCACAGGAACTGATACTAAGATTTCTGTAAAAGGAAAAGGCAGAGTTAGTATACGTGCAAGAAATGGTGAGCAAAAATTTGTGCCATATGTGTACTATGTTCCTGGTTTGAAGTGTAATCTTTTGAGCGTTGGGCATCTCATAAACAAAGGTTACAATGTAGTGTTTAACAATGATGTGTGCACAATAATGGATATACCTCCAAGAAAGAAGATTATTGTTGAAATACAAATGACCAGCAATAGAATGTTTCCACTCAAGCTCAACACTAACTTGAAGGGAAAAGGAAAGAATGTAGCAGTTGTAACTCAAGAGGTCTTTCACAAGGAAGTAAAAGATGAGAACTGGTTATGGCACTTGAGATTTGGACATCTCAATTTCCAAGGATTAAATTTGTTTCACATAAAATGAATGGTAAGAGGACTACCATTGATTGAGAAACCGAACAGCCTATGTGAAGGCTACATCTTGGGAAAACAACACAGAGAAAACTTTCCATCAGGAAAGATCATAAGGGCAAAAGCACCCTTAGAAATTATTCATTCAAATTTATGTGGGCCGATGCAAACAGCATCAGTTTCAGGCAGCAATTACATGTTGACCTTCATTGATGATTTCACAAGGAAAGTATGGGTTTATTTTCTGAAATATAAGAGTGAAGTCTTTGAGAAAATTTTTCACTTTAAAGATCTTGTAGAGAAACAGAGTGGGCAGCATATCAAAGTTCTTAGAACTAACAGAGGAGGTGAGTACATCTCAAAAGAGTTCCTGCGTTTTTGCAGAGAGAACGACATACACAAGAAGTTTACAACTCGGTACACACCACAGCAAAATGGAGTTGCTGAGAGGAAGAATCGAACCATAATGGAAATGGTGAGAAGTATGTTGAAGGAAAAATACTTTCCAAATGAGTATTGGGCAGAAGCAGCAAATTGCGTTGTGTATATTTTAAATAGATGCCCAACAAAATCTGTAATGAACAGAGTTCTAGAAGAAGCGTGGAGTGGCAAAAAACAGGGAGTCACCCACATGAGAGTTTTTGGATGTATGGCATATGCACACATTCCAGATCAGTTGAGGAAGAAGTTGGATAGTAAGGGGGAGAAGTGCATCTTCCTTGGATATTATGAAGATTCCAAAGGATATAGATTGTATAACCCATCCTCAAAGAAGTTTATTATAAGTAGAGATGTGCAATTCATTGAAGAGGAAGCATGGGATGGAAGCATTGAGAAAACAGTCAATGTCAAAAGTTGTTTGTCTCATGATGAAAATGAGGAAAATGTAGCTGAAAATAATACCTCATCGGTAGCACTACCTCCACCAACACAAGGACAGCAAGGGACACCTCAAGCAGGAGTAAGAACACCCTTAAGAAAAAATGAGAGTGCTTCTCCAAGCACACCACATGGAGTAGATTTGAGTGCTTCTTCAAGCACAAGTACACCAAATGAAAGAGGAACAAGATTAAGAAATTTAAATGAGAATTATGAATAGGAAGCGGAAAATGAAGGTATGAATTCCTTATTTACTTTTTATTGTCATGTTTATGATCATATTCATTTTGAAGATGCCATAAAAGATAGAAAATGGATAGAAGCTATGGATGAAGAAATTAATGCCATAGAAAAGAATAAAACATGGGAGTTAGTTGATCTCCCAGAAGGTAAAGAAGTCATTGGAGTAAAATGGGTCTACAAGACCAAAAGTAATGCTGAAGGTAAAATAGAAAGACACAAGGCCAGACTTGTTGTCAAGGGATATAAGTAGCAGCATGGAAGAGACTATGAAGAAACTTTTGCACCAGTTGCAAGAATGGAAACAATGAGAGCAATGTTGTCTATAGCATCACAAAACAAGTGGAAGGTTTACCAAATGGATGTAAAATCACCATTTTTAAATGGAGTGTTAATGGAAGAGGTTTATGTTGAACAACCTCTAGGCTATGAGAAAAAGGGACAAGAGCACAAAGTTTGCAGATTGAAAAAAGCTCTTTATGGGCTAAAGCAAGCACCAAGAGCATGGTACAGTAGGATAGATTCCTATCTACTGAAAAATGGGTTTGAAAAATGTGATGGAGAAACCACATTGTACATCAAAGAAAAAGATGGTAAGATGCTCATTTTTGTGTTATATGTTGATGATGTGATATTCACAGGTAATTATGATTACCTCAGTGAAAATTTTAAAACAGTCATGAAAGATGAATTTGAAATGACTGACATGGGATTGTTGAGATACTTCTTAGGAATAGAAGTAGAACAGAATGAAAATGAGATTTTTATCTCACAAGCAAAGTATGTTAATGAAGTATTGGCAAGATTTAATATGCAGGAGTGCAAGGCAGCAATTACTCCCACAGTAATGGGATTGAAGTTGAGTAAATATGACAACAGCAAGGATTTTGATCCAAGTTTGTATAAAAGCATAGTTGGCAGCCTCATGTATTTGACTGCAACTAGGCCATATATTATGCATGTTGTTAGTTTGATTTCCATATTTATGAAAAGGCCAAAAGAGGCACATTGGCAAGAAGCAAAGAGAATTCTGAGGTATGTGAAAGGAACTAAGAGGTATGGGATTTTATATACTACTTCAGAAAATTCAGAGTTAATTGGTTACACTGACAGTGATTGGGCTGGAAGTGTATATGATCGGAAAAGCACATCCGATTATGTTTTTCATATGGGTTCAGGAGCCATTTCATGGGCTTCTAAGAAATAGCCTATTATAGCATTATCTATAGCAGAGGCAGAGTATGTGGCAGCTACAGCAACAGCGTGTCAAGCAGTTTGGATGAGAAGAATGTTGAGAAATTTGTGTCAAGAACAGGTAAAGGGCACAGTGATTTATTGTGACAATAGCTCAGCTATTGCATTATCAAAGAATTCTGTGTTTCATAAGAGAGCGAAGCACACAGATGCTAAGTTTCACTATATTACAGAATTGGTGAACAATGGAGAAATTTTTTTACAACATTGTAGAACAGAAGAGCAATTTGCAGATATTATGACAAAGCCATTGGGGCAAAAGAGTTTTGAATATTTAAGAAAATGCTTGGGTATGACTGATAACCCAACAGCTAAATTTAAGGGGGAGTGTTGAAATATTAAAATCACCTGCGTACCCTGTGCAGGTAGAAACAGAGTACAACAGGAAAACAACAGAAGGTTGAGTGTACACTTTTGTGCATTCAAGAGGAATGGAGAAAAACTGTAAGGATGGAATTTAATGTTTATGGGCAGTAGCCACCATTGCAGAGGAGAATTTATGTTTGTATGGGCGTAGCCACGTTTGCAGAAGGAATGAAGACTTTCATGGTTCAACATCAGATTTTTATTAAAGACAGTCCTTTCGGGCCTTTAAGCCCTCAACAACCAAATATGAAGAAATTTTGTTCAAACGCACCAATACTTTTTAAGTTTTGAATGGGGCACGTCATAGTGGTCCCCACTACTTCGTCGCCGATCGCAATCGCAAGTTTTTGAGTAAGTTTCTTGTTGATATGAAGTGTTCTGATGCGATGCGATTATCGCAATCGCAAATCGCAAAGGAACGATGTATGTTCCACCATCTGAAATGTGTCATCGCCGATTGAAATTTTGCGATGCAATGTGGTCCTACCACCATCGCAATCGCAATCGCATTCACCAACCGCACCATCCGCCATATGTTATGATCCATTGAAAGTTTGTAATGCGATTATCGCAATCACACATTTCAAATCTCATATCGCCATCCGCCCAGACCACGGGTCATTGTAATATTTGCGATGCGATTGTCGCAATCGCAATCGCAACATCCAAATATGTTTTCCGCTTATGTTTTTCATTGCGATGCGATGCGCCGATACGATGTGGTCCCACCACAATCGCTCATCGCACAACGCAACATCACTAAAGTGAAAATCGCAATCGCAACATCGTAAGTTTGTTGTTCAAACCATTCCGTCGATCGCCGATCGCCGATTGCGAAGTGGGCTCCACTCGTATATCGCGCAAAGAAATTTTAGGTTAAATTTTTATGTTCCGGAAGTGTATTTTATTTTATTTTGTTTTATGTTTTTATTCCATCGAGCCATATAAAAAGTAAAAAGCCCGCAGGCTTATTGTAATGCATCAAGTAGTGTTGTATTGCTGTGTAAGCCTGCAGGCAGAAAAAAAACACAGTGAAAACCATAGAGCAGTGTTTTGTGCGTTTTTTGAGAGACAGAGAAGACTAGAGAGCACTGCGTCTATAGCAGTCTTAATAATATTTTGTGAATGCCTCAGAGAGGAATAAATCTATCATTTTGTAATAGTTTTAGTTATGTTAATGAAATAGAAAAGTTTTATGCGATCTCTGTCCAGAAGTAAGAAAATTTCTTTTTATTATCGGTGTTAGAAGGAGAGTATTATTCTCTAAATCCTTTGTTCTGGAATTATCAAAAATTCCAACAATATATGGTGTATTTCAAAAGGCAGCAGTTGCCTACAAACCAGTTCACTCCGAATTTATTTTGTTCATAGTGGAAAAATAATATGAGAGCCACTTTCATATAAGTGCACTCACCTTCAATCCATATTATTTATTGAAAGTCCAAAAAATAGTATTAATATAGCTTATTTGGAAAATTAATTAAAATAAATATAGCATAAGTAAAAAGTAAATTTAAAAAAAAACTGATCTCACAGAATTGTGTGCTTCAATGCTGAGAGGGAATGCTCAGAAAAGCTTCAAGAAAGTACAGTGTACCAGGCTCCATGAGTCAAAATATGCATAGAGACCGTATATTTCCCTTCGCTTTCTTCCTTTGAGGCGAAAATAAAAAGCATAGTATAATCCAAGGTTAAATCTTGCACACAGATGAATTTTATACTTCATCAAACTTATTGCCGCTGAAGCTTCATGGAGCTCCTATGGAATAAGAATGTCATACTTCATCAAACTTATCTTAGTTGAAGCTTCATGGAGCTCCTATGGAATAAGATTTTGCAAGTTTTGGTGCATATACACTAGTACAAAATGGCTAATTTGTTACTAGAAAAACGACTAAAATTTGCATATAAACGACTATTTTTCGGTCGGCGACCAATAGTAGCTAATTTACAGTATCTTATAACGCGACCAACTTTTGGTCGTTTTTAGCTTAGTCATTAATTGGTTATCTCAATTTTGTTATCTAGTTGTATATTTGGTCATTGATTTAGTCACTGATTTGGTCACTAATTTAGTCATTCATTTGGTCTTTCATTTTGTCACTGATTTAGTCATTCATTTGGTCACTGATTTAGTCCTTCATTTAGTCTTTGATTTGGTCATTAAATGTGACAATTAATGACCATACAACAAAATATATTACTATATGATCACCCGAGAAAACCAATTAAT
This sequence comes from Pinus albicaulis, assembly GCA_034641835.2. Lineage (NCBI taxonomy): Eukaryota > Viridiplantae > Streptophyta > Pinopsida > Pinales > Pinaceae > Pinus > Pinus albicaulis. The sequence goes on from JAXQQM020067522.1 coordinate 60,030, forward strand.
GACCAAAGAACTATGACCAACATGTTGGTCGTGTTATAAGATACTGTAAATTAGCTACTAATAGTCATATATATGCAAATTTTAGTCATTGTTTGAAACCAATTAATGACCGAAGAAATGTGACTAAATTTTAGTCATGTTATAAGATACTGTAAATTAGCTACTAATAGTCGTATATATACAAAATTTAGTCATCATTTGTAGTCACAAATTTGTCATTTGCAGTAGCCATTCATTCATTATATAAACGACTAATGTAGTAGTTTATATTCATTTCATTAATAATCATTATAAATGACTAATTTAGTCACATATTCATTTTATTTGTGTTCATTATTAATCAACATAAATTAATTTGTATGATTTAAAAAATGTCATACAATGTGCATGTTCATCTAATATGAAAACACAAAGTCGCATATTTTAATTACAATACTAAACAACATCAAATGCAACTATAAATAATTTCAACCACATAAATTATATTATATGAAATGTTAAAATATTACAATATGAGTTTCCAACTTTATATTAGTTGGACTACAATTTACACATGAAATGATGTTTCATCACTTCAAAACATTATCGTTGTGTCGTCAAGGCATTACAGGTGAATTCACCAACTCTGAAGACTTGATCATCAGTATTTATATGTGTGTCTTATGCGAGATATTGGTTCTAAGGGTATTGCCAGACTAGTTCTCCTCTCTCCTTTTGCATTTGTCGCTCCAATGTTATTGCTCTTCTCTTTTTTCAATTCATGCTTCTTACCATCAATACTGATTTCATTTTCTGAAAACAAAAGAAAATACAATGCACTGTAAGAAATGAAAGACAATGAACACTAGAATATAACATAAATTAGACTATAAATAGTTTATACAACATATACCTTAACATCAACAATGTCAAAGCAATTTTCTTTCAACATCAATTTCTGAAAAATAAATGTCACGTTATTCTTTCCCATTTCTCAACATGTTACATATGATAAATTGAAAATCACATAAAACCAAGAGCAAACCCTTTTCTAACCAAAATAAACAAACAAACAATGCCTCTAATAAAACTTCATTATAATATTAGCAAATGAAAAGAGAGATAGTGGACCATTTGTGTTGTTTGACTTTTCCTATTTTTGTTATAAAGTGCTCGAGCTTCAGGAACCAAAAAATGTGAGCACGAGCTAAAAACTAACCAACCATTCACTAGTCAACATGAGAGATCACAAATAAACCACAAAATTGATCAGGTATTAAAATTGTGAGCAGACTACCTTGAAATTTTCTTCTTGAGAAATACCTCAAAATCCCCTCGTTTCTAATAAACTTCCTGGCTATGTACCTCCATCCTTGATTTCCCTTGTTATATCTTGAATAAAGAATATCCCTTCAACAACCAATTTTGCGAGAATCCTACCAAGTAACTCAAGAGCCTTGTGCGCATCAATAGTAGCAGCCTCCAATGAAAATAATACAATCTCCAACCTAGAACCATCAAAATTATATATAGTTATAATGTTGAAGAGTGTAACTAGGTAGGTCTTCCTTATAATGACTATGTAACTAGCATTTTCACCGAGAGGTGCAAAGTAATGCCGGGGAGTAGGGAAAACAATAGTTAAGTGAAATATATGGAAATTTTAGTTCCTATATATCTTTCAAAGAATGTAATAAGAGGTTAAAATTTAAAAGAAAGTTACACTAACATAAAGGAACACTAATATAATTGTCCCAGAATAATGGCATAGTAATGATGGTATCGAAGATCCTTCAATAGTCGCTCCAAGGAGATTGCTATAGCTCTTCAAATGATTCAAATAACTGTCGAAACTAAATATTCAAACCTGCTCCAAATCCATCATCAAAAGGTTTTCAATGTGCTAGAAAGGGGTATTTAAAGGTTTTTTTTTTAAACTTTCAATTGTTGCTACAAGATTGTTTTAAAGCTGGTCCAAAACTACCTTCTAAAAAATTTAAAAGATGTCATACAAACACCCTCAATAAACTGCTATACAAATACAGTCTATGAAGTAATCCATATAGAGAACACACAAATAACCTAGAAGAGGAAAATGAAAAGTTTATCTACAGTTACATTTTACTCTAAAAAATATTCATATCAAAATCTGTTAACATCAAACCAAAATTTTGTAATTTTCAAGATCCTTAGTTCAGCACAAACTGCCCAACAGCCTAGCAAACTTGACAAGAAGACCCTGACTGTTCTTGTACGCTATAAGACAAGATGGTCAACAATGTCATGAATTATAGAAAGCACCTACAATTGTTTCAGCATGTCTTATCTTTTTAACTGATCCATCATCTTGAATCTGTCTAGCATTCTCTCAATCGTCAAAATCAACATTGTCAAGCTTTAAAAATATAGCATTCACTCCAATCTACAAACAAAAATATGCATTCACAACTCAACTTACCCAGTATTCTGTTGGCCTCATTCTTAAGTTGTAAGTTGATGCCATACTCATGCAGTAAGCTCCTGCATCATGGACCACCATTCCTACCCACTGAAAGAGGATGCCCACTCACCGTTAAGCCACAAGTGTATGCCTTCAAAGAAGCATCACAAAATAATTTTAGAAACAATTAAATATCATATTGGAAAATCAATTCCTTCTCATCGTGCATGTATATTAGGTGTGATAATTATTGTCCTGTAACTAACCACCATTTCTCGAGTTGGAAGTTCCTTGTCCTTTCCTAAAAAGTCTGCAGACTTGCAGATAGGCCCAACAACATCAAAAGTTTGAATTTTTGCCTTTGGGGTAGGTGGAGAAATTAGCTCAATGTGCTGTGTATCAAGAAGAATATTAGTTAGAAACGTCTCAAAATCTCAAAATCATTTTATGATTCATATCACAACTTTCAAACTGTGTGCCTGTCATGAGAAAGAATGGTCTATTTAGTATCTGGGAATCTCAATACCAGTAATATTTCCTGTCAACAAGGAGACTACAAAAGTAGGACAAATTATCCCTTATATATTCATTTGGAAATGATCATCCCTTCAATCATGCATCATCAAAAAAAGTTGGGTTCGCCCCAAGTCAAATTTATGTACTAACTTGGTAAGCTCCATAAAGGCTAGGCCTAATAAGCTCTGCCATGCTGCCATCAATTACAATGAAGTTCTTGTTACCATTTGTCTTGACTCCAACAACTCGACTCACAAAAATACCAGAGTTTGCAACAAGAGATCTCCCAAGCTCAACAATGAGTATAAGATTTCCAGATAATACCAGCTCTCTTACCTGAAGAAACAGCCAATGGTGCAAATATACATCTTTAAAGTGTCTATATATATTCTCAAAATAGCTGTAACAAGGCCAGCACAGTAACTTGGGTAGAAAAAGAGTGTAAGTTTGAATAAAAAGTAACTTAGTTTAAGCCAATGCTTAAAAGCTTTAAGGACTTACAGAATTTATAAGATCCTTAGGGGTAGGAAGCGCTTCACCCTTGTGATAGTAATCAATGCCTAAACCTCCTCCAATATTCAAATCCTTGACCACGTATTTGGTCAATATACTGGATCATTAGAACTGCAACATCCTTAAATATGTTCACCTACAAAACCAAAGTAATATTAAAGAAAAATAATGTGCACCTGCTTACAGTTAAAAAAATTGGAAAATCTCTTTACACATAAAACGTTTCAAGCAACAAAATTATCACTTCAGTCTCATACAGGAGTTAAATATTACATAAGAAAACCAGAACATACTTTTAACTATCGTTTTGTACAGGAAAATGTAGTCCTGGGGTTTGTTAAAACCTTCATCATCTAGGCTAATGCGTTAGACTTGGACAACAGACGTAAAATAATAAAACTTGTTTAAACAGCAGTGGCATATGTCTGGTTGTTTACAGTATCCTAAGTACACCTTTGTGAGCAAATTTATAGTACATTTTCTGAAGAATAAACATTTGGTTTGTTGAGGAAATAAAAAATGCAGAAAAAGGATAGTCTTTGCATTTTACATCACACAATACAATTGTAGGAGAGGTTCCTAGCTGTAGTAAGCTACTCCAATGTGCATGTAAAGTGAATAATACTTCAGAAGTGCAAGCGAATGAACTGTTCGAGCTATGGATTGGAGCCATATTCTTTCAAAGCATTAATGCTAGTGCAATCTGGAAAATGAAGATAATATGCATGGACCATCTCTTGATGAACATCACAAGTGTGTGGAGATGAATCGATGGCTCTGTTTTAGAGAAACTACTGTTAGATGCTAGCATCCAACGAAGGTTATTTTCTTAGTAAAATTAAGGGAATATAAGTCAGAGTTTGCTAGGGCACAAGCAGCTTATTATCTTGGTTCAAAGGAGGCAATGACATGGTTGGATATGAATGAATATTGTGTCAAAATTGATTGGTTCATCCCCAGGATATGTTCAAACATATGAGAGAGGACAAAAAATACAGAATATACAGAGAAATTTGAAAGACCATACTCCTTAGGGGCTTCTATGCCCACTTTGGAAACTAATAAATATTTTTGGCACCAAGATCATTATTGGCAACTACCTAGCATTGATAGTTGTTATATTTTTTAGCGCTGCTACAGAATGCTTAGGTGTATAGGGTCTACAAGAAAAGAAACCGGGCAAGTAAGTCTGTCTCAGGCAGGTTGAAATGTTTGGATCATAGTAGAATCTAGATTACAGAGATAAAACTGATTCATATTCCATGCTTTCAGACGTCAAGTGGCAGTTTGGATAGCAGTAAGGATGTTCCTGTTGCTTATCCAAATAAAGGAAAGAAAGGCCCTTGGTACCATCTGAGTTTTCAAGGCTAAATTTTTGCACTGCGCGTTGAACTAAAAAACCAATATCAGATCTATATGACATTCATCCAAATCATCAAATATTGATTTGGACAAAATTGAAGTAGCACTGTCTGGCATATGATATGGTGAATATCATTGCATGTGAAGAAGCTAAGAGAAGGGCCCCTTTGACTATGGGTGGCTTCAAACCTTATATTATGAGTTCACTTGCCAAATTCACTGCATGGCCACTTTGGAGTCTTACGAATAAGATTTACATGGCATGCTGAAAATTCAAACCCATTGTTGAACATCCATGGTTCCAATATGAGTTTGAATGGTGTAGAGTCTAAATAAGAAGGACCACTTGGCTTTAGATGGGATATATCTATATATATAGAGAGAGAGAGAGTTGACACATCTGTAAAGATAAGGTTGATGAGGCTGTGGCACTTGAAGGAGGCCTTCATAACCTCTGGAAAGATAAATATTGGTTTCAGATAAATATGAAACCAATAATATCCCTGTTGTCCCAAAAGAATAGTTATATGACAGCCTTGATGAAGACGAAGAGGAAGTGTTGGGATAAGAAGATTCTCCCAATAATGATCCTATAGATCAAGGAGGATTTAGAGGATGAAGCTAAAACCATGATGATGCTGCTATATGGGAAGTCTCATGCCCAAAAATCGAACAAGGAAGCATTGCTAGCCAAACAAAGGAGGCCATCGTTAAACGAAACTTGGACTTGGATGATGAGTGTAATATTTTTTAAAGCTGAATCCAAGATCATAAGTGGTGTCTTTTGAGGGAAATCCCATAATGATTATAGAATTTCTGCTGAAGAGTACCTCCTAGAGAAGGGAATAGATCAATTATTGGTCCCTAGTTCCAATAAAGCGGGTCATGAACAGCCTGTGGATGTTGTTGGCCCCTTATCTGTCAATGAGAAGATTAGTGGTTTATATTGCAATGTGCATGGACAAAATTAATAAATGGAAGTTTGATGAGACCCTAACCGCAGAAACCAGCATGTTAAGTCAGCATCAATAAAGTGGAATTGGAACAAAATTCTAGATCTGAAAGGGCTGATAGAAATCCTGCATGGTGGACAGAGTTTTCCTAAAGTGGGTGTCAAGGAGACTGGGGCTTACTTCTTCCCTCAATTTGAAGCTTCAGTGGACCTGACATCATTTTCAAACTATTTGGTAGCATTAGCAAGTTTTAATGGAGGAGCAGAAGAATGTGAGAGTGGTAAGGGGATGACCCTATCAAAGTTTTATTGTGTATACCTAAATATAGTGGGAATGATGAGGACAGAGTACAACCAATCAAGGAGAGAACTTCCTATATGAGATTTTATAAGAACCCTTATGATGACGAGTGTGAAGACTTCAATAGATGTAAGAGGAGCAAGATTTTCTCCAGCAATGTGAACCTCCGGGAAGACCAGTATGGTGGAAAAAAAGGGAAATTCATGATTGTATGCCCAAGGATCAAATATATATATTGGGACAATTAATAACTAGTCAGCATATGATATGTCTTATTTTGATGTTTGACCAACTCCCTGCTTATGATACTGAGAGCCCAGACTTCTGGGAAAATCATATTTCAGCATTTAAATCCAACTTTGAAAAATATCATGTCCCAGCTTCAAGTTTGAGGGATTCCCTACAGGATAAATTCTGTTTTTGTGGGGGACACTTGTCCCAACAGAGGCATGCCTTTTTCCTGACCTGAATATTCATAACAGAGATAGCTATCTCAGTGAAGCTTGGTATCAGTCTAGATCTGACCATCTTACTAAAGGTCGAAAAGGTTCCTTTCAATTATTTTGCTAGTACAAAAAAACGAATTCAACAGTAACCTTCGTACTTGTGAAGATGAAAATGGCAAAGCTTCGTATGATAATTACAACCAGAGGGAGTAATTTCCTTTGCATTATAATGATTAATCTACATGGGTTGTAGTATCTCACCATTTTGTAAGTATGATGATCAATATCTCATGGTGTTTACAAATTCAAGAAGACAAGCGTTCTCCTTTTACACTGTCCAAACAGAAGATGAAGATGACAGAGCTAGGGAACTCCCTTTAATAGAGATTTCAAGTGAATCTGCTATTGACATTCGTAATGAGATCTACAAGGGCCCCCTTCAGGAATACATAGAGGAATGCAACATATTCAAATCACTTCTACATATACTTCAAAATATCGTGGATGGAAACCTTAAATTTTTTTTTACTACTAAATTTGGCTCGTTACTTCTCTGACGTGCCAGAGACCCTTTGAAGGGCTCTGACGTGTTAAAATTTGATCACTGCTCCTATCTGTGATTTTGAATATGGTAGAAACTTTGGCACACATAATTATGTGCATCTCCAATCAACATTGCTTATTAAATTTGAACAGAGAAGTGCCAGATCTGATATTTTTCCTTTGACAGTCATCCTACATATGACATGGAATCTAATGAGGAATAAAAGAAGGTTGATCATATCATCAAGCTGTTTTGTGAACCATATGAGACAAAGGAAGAAAGGTCCATTCCATTTGTTGAAGGAATCCTTATTGAAGATGAATAGTCTTGTCATAACTCAAATATAATACCTTCTGTATTGAAATATATAGCAGTAAACCCAACTATGCTAATGCACGTGATTAAGCAAGAACAATAGAGATTGTCAGCACAGGCTGCACAAAAGCCTGATCATGTTAGCATACAAATCCTCCTTCAGGTCCTAGTAGAGCATTTGTTACCACATCTGGGAAAGTAATCATAGCTGACCCAAGAACACTAAAGAATTCTAATGTACAACATAAAACGGCATTACAAGCACTAGCAACTGCTTCCAAACCTGCCATTCAAGGAACTTCCACGGTAAGACATGCTGCTGATTCAGTAGAGTTTGAGTTGTATCCTGTGGGTAATGAGTGTTTGAGAGATGTAACAGTTGAAAAGTTCTTTTTCTTTCATTTTGTTTTCATTTCATTCCCTATATGTCAGTTGAAGCAATTGTCCTAAGGAATCTGGCTTTGGTGATTTTTCTTGGATTAACTGGTGGTCTTTGAAAATGACTTTGGATCATTGTTTCTATGTTGGAAGAGACACCTATGCCATTAATTCTAAGCATTTCAAACGTAAATTGTTTCTCTGTTTAATTGTTTCTTCTATTGTTTTCCAATGTTCCTTTGGATGAATTATTCATGTTATCTATTGGTTGGGCAGGCTGGAGACTCTGGGAAGCCTTGAATGAAACCTCGTGATCCCCACCGTATTCTTCACATGAATTTGGGTAATGATAATGTGAACTTGAGTGGGACAGATAAACATTTTGTCCCAATGAGCAGGCAGGTACGTATGGCTTTAGGACCAGCAACTACAGAGTCGGGTCCAAATTTGCAACAGGCTCCTTGTTTGCCTAATATTGAACATAATTTCATGGAAAAGCTTGCAAAAATTGCTGAAATGCTAAAAAGTTCTGACATGAAAACATTACGAGTTCTATCATCACAGATGCCTGTTGGCCAATCAATTATAGAAACTGACCCCGTTGACTTGGAGCAGGAATTCACTGAATCTTCTAAATCTCCATAAGAAGATATTAAACAAGACATAGCACTTCCAAAGGATTCAAGCATGGTTATGCCCCTCTCACAGAGTTTGCCAAATGAAATTACCACAATCACACAAAATCATATGAATCCTTGTGGTGATGTGAATCATCTCTTGGAAGGGCTAAGTGAAGAACAACGAATTGCAATCCAACAGGAACGAGCACGGAGAATTGATGAACAAAATAAGATGTTTAGCGCCAAGAAAATTGGCCTTATTTTGGACCTTGATCACACACTTCTAAATTCAACTAAGGTGTCATAAAAATAAAAACTGTCTTGTTCCACTTCTGGTGATTCCTAGGCAAAGAGGGATGTGAAGTAAATGAACTGATGATAATATGATTATATAAATGTTGCTAATTCACGATTTTGTTTGTCCAACAGTTTACTGAGATAGATCATGTGCACGAGGAAATGCTAAGGAAGAAGGAGGACCAAGATCGAGAGAAACCTCAGCGTCAGTTTTTTTGCTTTCCTCATATGGGAATGTGGACTAAATTGTGGCCTGGCATCTGGAATTTTTTGGACAGGGTCAGTAAAATTTGGATTAAAATATTATGATCTTTGCAAACTGTAGTTTCTTACAGGGAACATTTGATTTAAAATATGGAATTGACAACTTCCTTGTATGCCAATAGATGGATCTGTTCTTATTTTCATCTAATTCATTCTGTGATGGTTTATGTTGCAGACAAGCAAGTTGTACGAACTACATGTTTATACAATGGAAAACAGAGTTTATGACACAGATATGGCCAAAATTACTTGATCCCACAAGAACTTTAATTGCAGGAAGTGTTATTTCAAAGGGTGATGAGGCCGACCTAGATGGAGATGATAGGCTACCTAAAAGTAAAGATCTAGATGGTGTTTTGGGAATGGAATTTGCAGTAGTAATTATCGATGATTCTGCAAGGGTTTGGCCTCATCATAGACATAATTTAATTGTGGTGGAAAGGTAAGTTCATTTCAATTCTTTTCCAGTGTCCAATAAAGACCTTACAACTGTTAATTTCTGTCTTTAAAAATTGGTAGTTAAAGATATATGTGACTGTTCCTACAAACTTGGAGACTGCCATGTACAGAAACATGTATTTTCCCTGTAGTAGGCACCAATTTGGATTGATGGGAACATCACTGTTAGAAGCAGACGTTGATGAGAGGCCAGAAGATGGAACACTGGCATCTTCTTTAGCGGTGAGATGCTAAAATTAATCTATAACAAAAATTGCTTTTGTGACTTCTCACAATTTAGAGATATTTCCCGAGTTCATTGTATGGTTGCATTTCTAACACATATACCCTCAATTCAAACACAGGTGATTGAGAAAATTCACCATAATTTTTTCTCAAACAAACAGTTGCATGAAGTGGATGTCCGGGAATTTCTTGCAGCTGAACAACAAAAGATTTTAAAAGATTGTAAAGTGGTTTTTAGTAGGGTTTTTGCAGTTGGAGAAGCACAGCCGGATCTTCACCCTTTGTGGCAGATGGCTGAACAATTTGGTGCAGTATGCACAACACAAATTGATGACGAAGTGACTCATGTTGTAGCCCTTGCCCCTGGGACTGACAAGGTATGCATTTTACCTTTTGTCAAGTCCAATGTTTGAAACTCACAGAATCTTTGGCAGTAGTTCCAACATTCCAAGTCGATAATGTCAAAAACTATTCCCAACCCTTGGTCAAATCATGCAATTAGTTTCCCAAACCATGCCATTATAACTTAGTCAAGTCAAATTGTTCCCAGTTCATATACATTGAACCCATCGACCAATCTAGATAGAGAAGATGTGCTTCAACAAAAACACATGAATGTAAAAGGTGGAATACACATGGTAAATGCAACCCAGAAAGAAAATCAACTTACAGCACAAGAATAGGCAGAACCGAGAAAGATTAAGTCTTCCATTTGCAATATCAACGCTAATTCACTTCTAGACAAGTCCCTCAATCCTGTCACACAAATCTCTATTATTTTGGACTCTTTAATCAACAATGGTAGCTGTCTCTTAAGAGTCTTTTCCATAGTCAATAAATATAAAGAAGTGAACAAGAGAATGTGGATCTGAGTCATTTTGCTTCATTCTTCCAACAACAAATAATAATTGCAGAGAATGTTGCCACTGTTGTAAGTTGTAACACTCGGCAAGGGAATTGTCATACAGAGATTAAGGAACTAAAATTGCAAAATGTCTATTAAGGATACTTTGATAAATTTTCAACAAAGATAAATGGTCATAGGGCATTGCTTCAAGTTTCAACAGACCTTGGATATTCCTCACATGGGACTTTAGGACTATATTATCAAGGAGGAGTGGATCTTTGGAGGCCATGTCTTGCTTGGTCAATTGAGACCCTAACAGACTCTTGAAAGAAAATGAATTTTTACTTTTGAAGACCAACCACACCATTACTCAGTTCATGTAATCACCCAATTCTTCTTATAAAGATACAAGGAAATTCCATCTTTCCTAGCATATGCTAAATTTATTGAATGATTTGGATGATTGATAGTGGGAGAAAAGGTCCTGAATGCAGAGGAGGAATATCAGCAGGAGGGTAGGAAACAACTTTCTACCACTCTTGCAATCACCCTAGAAGACTTAGCACATGATGACATGGGTATCATGTCATGCCTTTTTTCTACACTGGAAAATGGAAATTCAACCAACATATGACAAAATCCTGAGCGCAGATGGAGATAACGCACTAGACTGTAGTTCTAGTTTTCTTGAGAATGAGAGTAGTAAGACACTCATAAATGAAGGAAAATCCTGAAGATCCCTTAAGTTTCAAGATACCAACACTCCTATCTGTGATTTTGAATATGGTAGAAACTTTGGCACACTTAATTATGTGCATCTCCAATCAACATTGCCTATTAAATTTGAACATAGTAGTGCAAGATTTGATATTTTTCCTTTGATAGTCATCCTACATATGACATGGACTCTGATGAGGAATAAAAGAAGGTTGATCATATCAACAAGCTGTTTTGTGAACCATATGAGACAAAGGCAGAAAGGTCCATTCCATTTGTTGAAGGAATCCTTATTGAAGATGAATAGTCTTGTCATATTGAAAGAACAAACCAATATCTAGGGAAACAGGAGGACTCATGCAAACCCATAATTGGTTAACTACACAGTGAGCAAAATCATTTCCAGGTTTGTCTCTTATTATTCATAGGTATGATAATTGATCTCCAAAGGAGTTCCTTCTCCTATCTATAAATTATATTTGGGTAGCTTTAATTTATCATATAAAATAGCTCCCTGTCTGCAACACTGATGTTCATGGCCATCATAAAACTATTCCTATGTTTGATCCAGAAACGTTGAAACTTACAAACTTAAGGATAACGATGGATCTCTGGCTTGAAGAAGTCAAGTATTAGCTCCCCTCATATTTCTGTGAATCGTGTCTGCCACAATATGATGCTATATTTATCAATACCCTAGCTGTCCAAGAGTATTCCCATCTTGAATATGGGATCCTAAAGCTCACTAAAGGGATCCCAACAAAATGCCCTGATCTAAGCCTAATTTATCTGAATGCTTCATTCATGAATATGGGGTCACAACAAAGTTACTAAGAGAAAGACCTGCAACAAATTTATGGATGATTTATCAGCATGTACAGGGTTGAGCAATGGAAGGTCATTATTCATAAAAAAACACCCAAATCCATACTAGAGTGATGAAGTTGATAATTTAGTGAAGACAACAACGTCTCAGACCTTAAGCATACCACAAATTCCAGCACTCCAGGGACAAACGAATGAAGCCATTAAACTATTGCTTACAAGGTTTCAAACTTCAAGGTAATATCCTTTAGCTCCAAGACACAGAGTGCATAGACTAAAATGGTTACCAAAAATTAGTATCCCTGGGAAAAGAAGATGGTAGGAACTCCAAAGGGTTATAAATTAGCTCAATTAAAAAGAAGCTTCACAAATAGGAAACTATTCATGTTTTAAGTTACCTTACATGTTCCAGAAGGGGTATTACAGTTATAATGGGGATAAGGCAACATATTCACCCAATTTGAATGAGTTTTCCTGTCATACTAGTATGTCACTCAACCCCTTTGATTGTTATTTCCAGATAAATAAGCTCAAAGACTCCCCTCACACATTAGGATGTTATAATTATTAATTCCAAGCAAAATGAAGAAAGCTCTAATTCATTTCCTAAAAAAATGAATGACAAGGTAGAAGGGCATAACAAGCCTTAAAAATTGACCCTGGCCAAAGTGATGAGTTGCCCTAGAAACACCATATCGTTGACCTGACTAAGTCTGGGTCAGTCGAGTCCAATGTTGGAAACTCATAGAATCTTTGGCAGTAGTTCCAACGTTCCAAGTCAATAGAGCCAAACACTATTCCCAACCCTTGGTCAACTCATGCAATTAGTTTCCCAAACCATGACATTATAACTTAGTCAAGTCAAATTTTTCCTAGTTCATATAAATTGAACCCATCAACCAATCTAGATAGAGAAGATGTGCAAAAAAAAATGAATGTAGAAGGTGGAATACACATGGTAAATGTGACCCAGGAAGAAAATCAACTTACAGCTCAAGAACAGGCAGAACCTAGAAAGCTTAAGTCTTCCATTTTCAATACTGACGCTAATTCACTTCTAGACAAGTCCCTCAATCCTGTCACACAAATTTCTATTATTTTTGGACTCTTTAATCAACAATGGTAGCTGTCTCTTAAGAGTCTTTGCCAGAGTCAATAAATGTAAAGAAGCAAACAAGAGAATGTGGATCTCAGTCATTTTGCTTCATTCTTCCAACAACAAATAATAATTGCAGAGAATGTTGCCACTGTTGTAATACTCAACAAGGGAATTGTCATACAGAGAGTAAGGAACTAAAATTGAAAAATGTCTATTAAGGATACTTTGATAAATTTTCAACAAAGATAAATGGTCATAGGGTATTGCTTCAAGTTTCAACAGACCTTGGATATTCCTCACATGGAACTTTAGGAATATATTATCAAGGAGGAGTGGACCTTTGGAAGCCATGTCTTGCTTGGTCAATTGAAGACCCAAACAGACTCTTGAAAGAAAATAAATTTTTACTTTTGAAGACCAACCACACCATTACTCGGTCCTTGTAATCACCCAATTCTTCTTATAAAGATACAAGGCAATTCCATCTTTCCTAGCATATGCTAAATTTATTGAATGGTCAAGAAATGTTTGGCTTATGAAATCTGACATTCCAATAATAATGGATCAGTTTACCTGGATTTTAGGAAATCGTAAAATATTAATATTTGGAAGAATAACATCATGCGTCACCAACTGCTTGACTCTCAAGGATCTCACTGCTTTAAAGATATGATTGGACAGCAAGGAGAAAATTCCCTCTTTGACATTTCTTCATGGGACAGAGCTTTAGGATTATTGAGAGGGTCGGATTTTGGGGCTCCACCTTCACACTTGTTCCATTTGGTGGCATCAATGGAACAAAAATTGCATGGTTGTGACCTTAAGAACCTAGAGGAATCAGACTGTAGCGGGTGGGGTTTAGCTGAGTATCCAGTTAAGCAGAGCTATGCCCAACAACTTTCTCGCTGTTCACTTCCCCACAAAGCTTGAATCTGGAGAAAAATATGGCATTCAGATGCCTTGCCAAAGATTAATATTTTCTATTGGAACCTATCTTATGACAACATATTAACCTCAGAAAATATGAAAATGAGAGGGATTCAGGGTCCCTCCTAGTGTGCTCTTTGCCTTTAGTTTGGAATCTTCTCATTGCCTGTTTTTGGATTTCCATTTCACTATGGCGGCTTGGTTAGTGGTGGTAAACGGCCTTGAGAGTCGTTTCAAGTAGTCAATTCACTAAAGCAACTATTTTGGACGTGTCGTAATCATTACTTAAGGTCCTTTATTTGCAAGGCTCTTTTGAAAGGGTCTAGTTTGCATTGTCTAAATTCGGATGTTGGAAATCTGGCTAGCAAAAAATCGTTCCATCTTCCAAATAGATGATGAGTGAAATGGAGATGGTGGAAATTAAAGCTAAAGCACTACTATCTAAACATATTAATTCAAAAAGGATTAAATTCATTCCATATCAAGATCTAGACAAGTAAGAACTTCAATTGCTAGATCAATTTAATTTTAAATATTCTTGATCTTCTTCCTGACCCAGGGACCCAGGTAAGTATGTCCACAATCATGTTGGCAGCTTCATATAACTCCACAAGAATTTCATCAGTGGAGTCAAACTCAAAAAGCCTTCATTTTTTGTTTTGATGGTGCCTTGAAACGAAACCCTGAACTGGCAAGAGTCAATGGGGTTCTCATTAGTCTAAGAGGGAAGATAGCATGTCCCTATGGTGTTGCAAATATCGACATTGAGATATAGGAAACTCAGTCCTCCTCAAGACAAGAGAATTCCATGTTTTATGTAATAGTTCTCACAATTAATATACAAATGAATTATATCAAAACTAATCATCTCAATACACTTGATAGCATTCTTATGTGTAAGGGAAATCTGATCCTAGTTGAACCTTCAATTCATTAACTATTAATACACAATATTATTACACCAAATTCTACAACATAGCTTATCTAGAATATGGTAGACAAAAGACACAAGAATGATGCATACAACCCTTGATTACAGCATTGGTGTTTATAACGAGGCATTTCAGCTCAAAAAGCTCCTTTTCCATCCTCAACTAAACTCTTTTCACATGCAGATGTCGTTACTGGAAGCCTGAGAGAAGGGAATTTTGACCAAACCAGGTTACATAGTGTTCCAGGTAATTGCCCTGCAATCAATACCATTTTAATTAGATGGAGTTTGAGATGCTCGACATTTGCACTCTTGCATATGCCTATCAAAAAGCTAGGTTAGCAGAGGCTACAAACAATTGGAGGAAGATTAATAATGTTGTTGCCACTAATTCCAATTAAGGAAAGGTAACCATTGCAAAATATGGTACGACCATCAATCCATTCAACAAAATTTTGTAGCAGAAGACCAACACCACATTAAGGAAGACAAATTTTCCCTTTTATCACTATCGATAAGTGCAATGGACATTCCAAAGATGGATGTTGGTCACTACATTATAGAGAAGCATCAAATGTCGATCATGATAGAGTAAGGATTGAAATAGATATCGATGTCTAACAGTGTGATGGATTGCATCTCTTTGATGGCAATTGTACATCCTAGTTACACAAAGAGTTGGAAACTATTCTCCATTAATATCCAACTCGGGAAGGATCTTGTGACTTTAGTGTTTGACACTGGAAACCAATGAGACATCATCTCAATAGCAGTGATAAAGAAGCATAATTTACATCCAATCATGCATACTTAACCCTATCCCTTGGTTTTTCTTAGCAAGAACAAGTACTTGTTGAATATGCATGTAAAAGTGGATGAAGTTCCCCATATCGATAGATAATGTAGATGAAGTGGAGTTTAATGTTGTTTCATCCGATGTCTGTGATATGATATTCAACTATTCATATCTCTGGGATTGAGATAGTGTATCGTCAATGCCTAAACAAAGCCTAGTCAAAAAGGCCAAAAATACTCAGTGACCACACAAAAAATATCCAACTCCCTTGGTGTTAATTCAACCACTAAAGGCTAGAGGCTAATAAAAAGCTTCAATACAGTTTTCTTTAAAAGCCTTGTGAGCATAGTATAGTGCCACTTTCTAGTGGTCAACCAACAACAATAGCCCAAGGCCTTGTTGCATGCATATCGAGCACGTATGAGAAGCTAGAAGAACAAAATAAGTTGGACAAGTTATTGTAGCACTATTTCAAGTTGATATGAAAACTACACAGGATGCCTCCAAGCCATGCAGTCCAACACATCAATGAGTTGCAACAAGTTTTTATGCTATTGAATGAGTCACTGTGCAAGGATTTGTTGTTGGAAAACTAGGAGATCAAGAGGTAGATATGAGACTTAATAAATAATGGCCAAATATGAACCAACTCATTGCTTTGTGGATCTGTTATTTTTTGTTTCCAAAGAAGGATGACACATGGATAATGTATTATTCTCTATTGAATAGAAACACCATCAAGAAATGGTATTCATTGTCATGCACCAAGAACCTAATCGATTACATTCATGAAGGTAATTATATTAGTAAGCTTAACCTAAAGTTTGGGTACAACTAAATATATATCAAGCTCGAAGATATATGAAAGAAAACTTTTGAGCCACGACAAGGATTTTTCAATGGTTGGAAGTCGTTCAATATAATTTGTGCCCCTATGACATTCACAAGGATATTGAACAAAGTGCTCACATTGTATCTTAACTATTTTTTGATTGTGTACTTGACTCATAGTTATTAAAACCGGAACCGGTGACCGGACCGGTGGACCTAATGAACTGGGTTTCGAACCGGAACCGGTCTAACCGGTAGCGGTCAGATATCAATGAACCGGTTTTAAAAAAAATACATTAAATAATTATTTTTTAATTAAAAAAACTATTTTTAAGATTTGCAACCATGATTCCAAGCCAATAGAGAAAAAATATGCAAAGTTTGCTCATTTATATACCATGCAAAGGTGAATATATCAAAATGGCACCGAGTGCAATACATATCATCGAAAAATACATAAGCAATGAGGCTCCAAATGGCCCATAAAGTCCAAAAACAATGCTACAAGCTATGAGGCCATTGGCCTAATACAACAATACACATGAATGATGATCAATCATCAAATTCATCACCGCTACTAGACACAGGATCAACATTGGCTGCTACATAGACATCATCTGGATCAGAGTCTGAGGATGCCTCAGCCTCAGGCTCATTTGCAACCTCAATACCCCTACCACCAATAACAATAGAAGTGGACCTAATGGAAGCATGAGTTACTCGAGGACCAAGGTGCATGAATAGTGATGTCGACATGCCTCCTCAATTCTTATTGATTAGATTAAGAAAACGAAAAACAAGAAGAAATGGTATTTCTCTTACTATACCAACTTACACAGGCAGTGTGGAAATAATTCTCCTTTTCCTTTCAACTCTTTGGCTTCTCTGCTGTCATTTTAGTTTGGAAATCTTACAATATACAGGTAACCCTGAAAGAGTTGCTGCCTAGCGCCCATTTAAGTGACTCAAATGCAGGTTTGGGATCTGATGATTCATGGATTGCAAAATAGATCATATATTTGTTTTCATAGACATTGAAGGAAATGCTTGAAACAACATTTTACCAAATTCTAAAATTTGGAGTGGTTTTATCTGTTCTTTTAAATTTATAGTCTACTCCCATCTATTTATGGAAATGAGGCGGAGGCTGCATGAATGAAAAATCTGTGACTGAGAACAAGTTTTGGGCACCCGAGATTTTAACTAACAAACTATCAAGAGTACATCGATGGATACGAATAACAAGCCTAAAACCCTCACATGCATTGTTGGGTGGCATGCAGGCTCAATCTTCTCACATCTTTCCACATGGAGATCTACAGTTAGAGATCTCCTCTCTTCATCACGGTCCTACCCAGCAAGTTTCCAGTTGCGTTTGTGCTTCTTGTTCTTCAAGAGCTACAAGCTATCTCTTTTCTATCAGCTAATTTTTTTGCAGTCCAAAAGAAACTGCATCTGCTGTGTGACGTTGTCTTCTCGAAGGGGCTCTGCCCAAAAGCTGACTGTGACACTGCTTATGGGACTGCAAAGGCAAAGTCAAGTGAAGCCCCCCTTGCCCTCCTGAAATGGTAGCACAAACTTGAGCATGGGACACCTAACTGGCCGGTTAGGTACGAAACCAGCCGGTTTATGCATTAACCGGCCAGTTCCATACCTAATCGGCCGGTTAGGTCCGGTTAACCAGCCAAATCAGGTGAGACCCTCCTCTAAACCCGGTTGCATGAGCGGTTTTGACCGGAGGCTAAGCTGACCAACCGGTTTGACCGGTTACCAGTTCAAACCGACCGGTTTTGATAACTATGACTTGAATAACATACTAGTTTTTAGTAAAAATTGGGAGTACCATTTGAAACACTTGGATCAAATATTATCAGTATTAAGAATAGAAAAGGAATTAATCAATACAAAGCAACATACATTCAAGCAGACAAAACTAGTGCATATTAGATTTTGCAAGAACCAAGATTGATTCAACATTGTTCTAAAAAATATTTCAGCTATTGCCAATTGACCACTACTAAAGAAAATTCACAACCTACAAAGCTTCATGGAAATGGAAAATTATTTAAAGATATTTCTTGTGTAGTTTTCCGATGTCACGCACCCTCTTAATGCACTAAAATGACCAATTCAATTTTAGCTAGGGCAATTCACAGCAAAGATTGTTCAAAGAGATGAAGTGTCAAATTGTGACTACTACTATTCTTTCCTTGCCTTACATTCAACAAGCCCTCAATATCAACATGGATTCTTGGAAAAATTCCATGGGTACGTCATTGATGCAACATGAAGACCAGTTGCACACCACTCCAATAATTTTTCAACCATTCTTAATTACACAATATATGACCAAGAGATGTACACATTGGTTCAAACAACACATCATTGTAGACATTGTTTGAGTGGAAAAGAGATTGCCATTCATAGAAATCACAAGTCTCACCAAACCTTTGAACATTGAGAGAGATCAAGAATGCACACCACATTAAGTGGTCCAGTTATTTTCATTTCAATTAAGTGTTGAAAAGGAAGAACAAGTAAACTAGCACATTACCTTCCATGAACACTAGCAATCGGATTGATAGTGTTGATAGTAAATTCATAAGAACTTGTTCCCTTCATATAATTTCAAAACCAACAAAACAGAAATTGGGAAAGTATACTCTACTTCCGATTCTAAGTAGACCATGAGAGTCAATTTCAATGGATTTCCTTTATGTTTGTTGACAACTTGTAGGGGCAATGACTATCTGATGCTAGTTGTGGATGGCTCAATAAAATGAGACATCCTCCCATCTATAAAGGCGCACAAAGGGTTTGAACTTCAACCAAGATCCCAATCAAATCAAAAATCACGCACTGAATTGCAAGTAGGTAACATGTACTTGAACCTAGATCCCAATCAAATCATCAATCCCCGTGAGAGCAGATCCTTCAACAACAGTGCTTAAAGAACTAATTTAGCATCCAGACAAATACATACCTGTAACATTAAGCACCAGGCGTACCAGCTCTCAAAACACCAGATGCAGCAACTCTCATCCGACGGCTCTATTGCTTGGGCTCTCCTGCTTGCGTTGCTCTCTCTTCTCCGGATAAGAACAAATATATCCTTGCTCCTTGAATTTTCTTTGCGTAGATTACACAGATTGATGATCGGTACTGAATGAGCTTCGAATTCAACTGGTTCAATGTCTAAACCTGTAGCTTTTGATCGGGCAACTAGGTCGGTTATGAGTATACAGATTAAAGGTAAATAAATCGATCTCGATCTGTAACTGGAAGAAGAATGCAACGACTCTATAAGAATACTATTTTTTTGATTCAGAATGGAATACAGGATCAGAACTACAGAACTGTATTTAGAATACTGCATACTAAATAATAACTACTCCTCCAACCCACGAGGCTTCCCCAGCGAAGTAATTGATAATTTCCAGAAAGCAATGGCCCTACCAAATCTCCTAATCTCCTACCAAACAACCAAATCGGATATTACCGCCTATGGCCAAACCAAAATTCGAAAGTTAAAACAAATGCGCGCGAATGTCATATACATGAAACTATTTATATATATTACAAAAACGTTACATTAAAATAAATTTCTTATTATTATTATATTTTTAAATGTAAATAGATATTATTTTACTTTAAATTATTAAAATATTTCATTATTATCTAAATTAACTTTACTATTATTAATAATATCCTTTAATATCATATATAAATTTTACATAAAATACTAAAAATATTTCTTTTATCACTCTTTTACAAAAAAAATATAAACTAATTATATATTATAAACTATATACTATTATATATGGTGTAATAAATCAATGGTATATAAATTATTATATATATATATAGTGTAATAAACTAATTATATATTATAAATTATTATATATAGTGTAATAAATTATATAGTGTAATAAATCAATGCTGCCATGGTATGAGAAGAAGGATTAGTATAAAATTATTATATTTTATAAATTATTATATAGTTTGAGGTGGTCTAATGGTTAAGAGTGTGTGTTTCCTTTCAAGAGATCATGTCTATAAAATCAGAGGGGTAAAGTATGTATGTTTTCATAGACTTAGTAGTCAAATCGTTGTCCGAAGGTGGATCCCTTGTTCCACAAGCAAGGGGTCTCATACACCAATTTGGAGTCAATATTTATATCAATGGAGTCATATATTTTAATCCTAGAATAAATTAGTCATTTAAGTTAGTCATTTTTAGTTTAGTCACTTATTATCTAGTCGTATATTTTATTCATAGACTAAATTAGTCATTTAAGTTAGTCATTTTTAATTTAGTCACTTATTATCTAGTCGTATATTTTATTCCTAGACTAAATTAGTCATTTAAGTTAGTCATTTTTAGTTCCATCACTTAAAATTGCTCAAATTTAGTAGTATTTCACTTGAAATTAATTGCATTGACTAACATTTTTAGTCACCTAGTCACCCCATTTTATCTATTTTTATAATTAAATGACTGTATGACAACTGAAATCAAGCTACAAGCTGCAACCTCTACCACTACAAACTCCCTCTACAATGTAGGATTTAGCTCAACACATTTCACTATCATTACTATAATAGCATCGGAATATAAATGAAAACCATACAAACTGCTTCAACCACATCAACCATTAGATACAAGTCAATAATAAAACTTTGCAGTACAACATGTGTTAACCCATTAGATCAAGGTAAACATAATTCAAAGGGTTCTCTGTAGACAAACAAATATGATTAATAGTACATCAAACCCTAGTTGAATAACTCTTTCTCAACAACATATTCATACCATATTGGCAACATCTCAACAACATGATACATCTGCTCATCGCACATATCAAATCCTCAACAACAAGCTTGAACCAATAATGTCAATCATAGCATCCTTACTCTCACCATAACTAAAACACACGCAACCTCTCGCTACTTAGTAAATTAAACTCAAACAACAACATCATACTCTGTATTTTTGGCTATGCAACAAACTAGTACTAGTTATAGGTCAACAACCTGTATTTGTGAAAAAACATCATTCATCATTACATAAGCCTGAATTAATGTGCACCAATAACAAGATAAAAATATGGCAACAACACATACACCACTGAAGTAATCACAAACAAGCCTCATAAAGCAAAGTAGCTACAATAATACTCTTTCCCAGCGTAGCCTTTTTGAGCGCACTTGGACTATACAAATGCTAATTACAAACTTTGTTTCTTCCATCATCAATATGCAACATAAACCCTTTCTAAACTCTATTTCGAGAGTTAAGCACATGCAACATTAAAATATCCAACGTAGAGCACTATTTGATTCACTCAACACTCAGGTAGAATTTCAATCACTTCTATCCTCTCAATAAAATATACAAACTAATCAAATATGCATCATTAAAAATATACTCCACAATGATGCTACTGTTAGCATAATATGAAACGCAATAAGCTCCAAGTAGCTCTGAAAAACACACATCATAGCAAGAACACTTTGTCACAGGATTCAATTCATACCATACAACATGAACTCTATTTTAAACACCATCACACGTTATAGGTGAACACATTTGGCCCCTTTTCCACTGTGTACAGCTCAACTTACACGCAGGAAGCGATAGGATCTAGAATTTTCTTCATTGCACTCCCTCTCGAACTATGGATTTAATCACACTCTGATATGATCAATATCCTACAATCGGTTAGCATTACATTCAATATCCCAATCCATGAATAGTTGTGTTTATTTTCATCAACATTCATTCACGCAAAATTTGTGCCAACGGAGGGGACCGCACAAATTTTCGAGCAAAGATCGTGACGTTGTGGGAATTATTTTAGAGCGTTATCTCGCTTGCCATTGATTCCATCTAGATTGCTGGAGATTCTAAAGTTGTCATCGATTGGTTGTAGGGGTGAAAATCCATTGAGGTTCCTCTGCTTCACCACTGTATGGCTAACATAACTACTCTTCGATCCTCCTTCAAGGAATTATATTTCCTCCATGTGTATCAAGAGAAAAATATGGTAGCAGAGACTTTGTCCAAACGTGGAATCTCCCTCTCCCCTATAGGATGTTTTTTTGAATACATGGTCGATGGATCCATCCTACATTCAGGCTCTTTTGATCTCTAACAACCAATGGTTTGTTTTGTTATGTCCGGGCTCTTGGTTTTTGTGCCCTGGGTTTGGAAGGTTGTTGCCTTTTTTGTTTTTCATTGGTTATTTTTGATCTTCCTTGCTCTCTATTTTTCATTCTTTCGGTATCTCTCAGGAATATTTCCCTTTAGATGGGCATCTTATACACTTTCAGGATTATGAATCTTCACATTTCTTTTAATGATGAAATATTGTTTTTTTTCCTTTGAAAAAAAATCTCTAAATTTCACTTAGTGCGACTTCCCAGATTGATCATCTCTACATCAAATAGTTAGATGTAAAGTGCACATTACTTTTCTTTATCCATGCATAATAACTTGTACACAATGTAATTTAATTCACACATGTTCAGATTAGACCTCTATAATGCTTTGCATCTTGTTATGGAAATTTACATCACTGGATATCCGATTAATGACTTGCAGTCTTGTAAGAACCATATATCTTGAACATGAGACCTCAATTATAGAGCCACCTCTGCCATTTACATGCAACAATACGAGGTATCCACAGGAAAAGTGTTGGAGAAGGAGAAATGATCTTGCACTGTGCTCTGTTGTGCTGAAGGGTATCAAATTGAAATTTTGGTCGAATATCATCTCAGTCATCTTCCATTCTCATTCGCTGCTTATGCTGGATCGATAGAAACAAGAACATCATGGATCGTGTATAACCAGATTTACCACGGAAAAAGGAAGCTAACATCCTAGATGAGTTTGATTTGCTAGGATAGATCTTCACTACCATTTTCATGCTTGCACACTGCTATCAAAATCCACTTCATCATACATGTGAATGAATTTGCACTGGAAGAAATCCTTGTTTATTCAACGCAAAACCATTTAAAATAATTCATACCTCATCAATAGAATATTAACATCCTTCACTTCATCGCTTCCATGATTAACGTGTAACCTGTACCTAAATAAAACAAAAAATCGATGCCCATAAAATTTTCTCGAAAAGGTTGCCTTCCTTGGGAATGTAGTTTTTAACTCAGAGTAGCCTCAACCAAGTTTTTCCTATCCAAAATAAGTCTCAAATTGTGAGTACATATATAAGATATGCATGTGATATTTTGGAGGGGTCAACCTGATCAATAGGAGGGAGATGACCTTCCAAAATTTAAATTTAAATTTTAATATGAAATATTTTTGGAGCCAAAATTCAATTTCCCTCTGAGGTTGACTTTAGTAAATAGGGAAATATTATTTGAAGTCGTATTTTGTAGATGATTGGGGAAAAATAATCCTTATTTGGTGGAAAAATAAAACAACACACAATAATAAATAAATTAGATATCATTTTTTGGGATTCAACTGCGTTAAGTAAGTCATTCAACTATGAACATTTCCATGAGATTTAGTTGTAACTGACTAATTTCTCATGATTTTTGAATAGTCCACTTATCACTCATTGCATCGGGTGATGCTCATAGGGGTGAAGAAGTGGGATTGAAACTAGTGAAATGAATCACATAGCATCAATCATCACTTCTCGGGTTTGCACCTGGTAACCAGGACTTCCTGGGAGGTCACCCATCCTATATCACCTCTAGCTCAAGCGCACTTAACTATGGAGTTTTCCCCAGAATCAAGCCCACTTAGATTGGTACCCCATTTGCAAAACCTCAGCAAGTATTGTTCCTCATGAACCATTCAAGTAGATCTCCCTTCACTCTTTGTATTTAAGTATTCAGGGGTTTTCGCAGTGCATTACATTATATATCAATTTTTGGGATTCAACTGTGTTAGGTAAGTCATTCATTTAATGACCATTTCGAGGAGAGTTAGTCATAACTGACTAATTTATCATGATTTTTGAATAGTCCACTTAGCACTCATTGCATCAGGTGATGCTCACAGGGGTGAAGAAGTGGGAATGGAACTAGTGAAATGAATCACATAGTGTCAATAATCACTTATGGGGTTTGCACTTGGTAACTAGGACTTCCTGGGAGGTCACACATCCCAGATCGCCTCTAGTTTAGGTGCACTTAACTATGGATTTTTCCCCAAAATCAAGCCCACTTAGCTTGCTACCCCATTTGCAAAACCTTAACAAGTATTGTGCCTCATGAACCATTCAAGTAGAGCTCCCTTCACTCTTTGTATTTAAGTAGTCAGGGGTTTTCGTAGTGCATTATATTAGATATCATTTTTTGGGATTTAACTACGTTATGTAAGTCATTCATCTATGACCATTTCCATGAGATTTAGTTGTAACTGACCAATTTATCATGGTTTTTGAAAAGTCCACTTAGCACGCATTGCATCGGGTGATTCTCACAGGGGTGAAGAAGTGGGATTGAAACTAGTGAAATGAATCACAAAGCATCAACCATCACTTCCGGGGTTTGCATCTGGTAACCAGGTCTTCCCGTGAGGTCACCCATCCCAGATCACCTCTGGCTCAGACACACTTAACTATGGAGTTTCCCCCAGAATCAAGTCCACTTAGCTTGCTACCCCATTTTCAAAACCTTAGAAATTATTGTGCCTCAAGAACCATTCAAGTAGAGCTCCCTTCACTCTTTGTATTTAAGTTTCAGGGGTTTTCGCAGTGCAGCATATTAGATATCATTTTTTGGGATTCAACTGCGTTAAGTAAGTAATTCATCTATGACCACTTACATGAGAGTTAGTAGTAATTGACTAATTTCTCATGATATTTGAATATTCCACTTAGCACTAATTGCATCAGGTGATGCTCACAGGGGCGAAGAAGTGGGATTGAAACTAGTGCAATGATCCACATAGCGTCAATCATCACTTCTAGGGTTTGCACATGGTAACCAGGACTTCTCGGGAGGTCATGCATCCCAAGTCGCTTGTGGCTCAACTGCGCTTAACTGTGGAGTTTTCCCCAGAATCAAGCCCACTTAGCTTGCTACCCCATTCGCAAAACCTTAGAAAGTATTATGCCTCATGAACCATTCAAGTAGATCTCCCTTCACTCTTTGTATTTACATATTTAGGGGTTTTCGCAGTGCATTATATTAGATATCATTTTTTAGGATTCAACTAGGTTAAGTCAGTCATTCATCTATGACTATTTCTACGAGAGTTAGTCATAATTGACAAATTTCTCATGATTTTTGAACAGTCCACTTAGCACTCATTGCATTGGGTGATGCTCACAGGGGTGAAGAAGTGGGATTGAAACTAGTGAAATGAGTCACATATCGTCAATCATCACTTCCAAGGTTTGCACCCGGTAACCAGGACTTCCTGAGAGGTCACCCACCCTAGATCACCTCTAGCTCAAGCGCGCTTAGCTGTGGAGTTTTCCCTAGAATCAAGCCCACTTAGATTGCTACCCCATTTGCAAAACCTCAACAAGTATTGTTCCTCATGAACCATTCAAGTAGATCTCCCTTCACTCTTTGTATTTAATTATTCAGGAGTTTTCGCACTGCATTACATTATATATCATTTTTGGGATTCAACTGCGTTAGGTAAGTTATTCATTCAATGACCATTTCCATGAGAGTTATTCGTAACTGACTAATTTATCATGATTTTTGAATAGTCCACTTAGCACTCATTGCATCGGGTGATGCTCACATGGGTGAAGACATGGGAATGGAACTAGTGAAATGAATTACATAGCGTCAATAATCA
Source organism: Pinus albicaulis (assembly GCA_034641835.2). NCBI lineage: Eukaryota > Viridiplantae > Streptophyta > Pinopsida > Pinales > Pinaceae > Pinus > Pinus albicaulis. The sequence goes on from JAXQQM020067522.1 coordinate 86,416, forward strand.
ATTCTGGGGTTTGCACCCGATAACTAAGACTTCCTGGGAGGTCACCCATCCCATATCACCTCTGGTTCAAGCACACTTAACTATGGATTTTTCCCCATAATCAAGCCCACTTAGCTTGCTACCCCATTTGCAAGACCTTAACAAATATTGTGCCTCATGAACCATTCAAGTAGAGCTCCCTTCACTCTTTGTGTTTAAGTATTCAGGGGTTTTTGTAGTGCACTATATTAGATATCATTTTTTAGGATTCAACTGTGTTAAGTAAGTCATTCATCTATGACCATTTCCATGAGAGTTGGTCGTAACTGACTAATTTCTCATGAGTTTTGAATAGTCCAATTAGCACTCATTGCATCGAGTGATGCTCACAGGGGTGAAGAAGTAGGATTGAAACTAGTGAAATGAATCACATAACATCAATCATCACTTCCGGGGTTTGCACCTGGTAACCAAGACTTCCCAGGAGGTCACCCATCCCAGATCACCTCTGGCTCAAGCATGCTTAACTGTGGAGTTTCCCCGGAATCAAGCCCACTTAGCTTGCTACCCCATTTGCAAAACCTTAGCAAGTATTGTGCCTCATGAAACATTCAAACAGAGCTCCCTTCACTCTTTGTATTCAATTATTCAGGGGTTTTCGTAATGCATTATATTAGATATCGTTTTTTGGAATTCAACTTCATTAAGTAAGTCATTCAGCTATGACCATTTCCATGAGAGTTAGCTGTAACTAACTAATTTCTCATGATTTTTGAATAGTCCACTTAGCACTCATTGCATTGAGTGATGCCCATAGGGGTGAAGACATGAGATTTAAACTAGTGAAATGAATCACATAGCGTCAATCATCACTTTCGGGGTTTACACCCGGTAACTAGGACTTCCTGGTAGGTCACCCATCCCAGATCACCTCTGGCTCAAGCGTTCTAAACTGTGGAGTTTTCCCAGAATCAAACCCACTTAGCTTGCTACCCCATCATCAAGCTGTCTTTCAATAACAATTCAGGGCTCCTTGACCACACATATGGGGCACAAACTTTGATCAGGCATATCTCCTCAATTGTGATGAGTTATGAAATGTGCCACCTATAATTGGAATTAGCATAAATAGGAACATCAAATTAAGATCATATTGAGCCCAAGAAAACTAATATTTCTTGTCAGTTTTGTCATTTAAGGGGGGGCTTCTTCTGGCTATTTCTTGGGTTGACATCAATGACAACCAAATTCCAACAATCTCCCCCTTTGTTAGGTCCCTATAATACTAGTATATCCTCCTTATTTTTATTATTAGTGTATCTCCCTTATTGTTATTGTTGTGCCCATGTAGCCCCCATATTGTTATTATTGTGCCCCATAGAAGCCCACTATTTTTATTGTTGTTCCCTTACATTATTATTATTATGTAGGCTCTGATTACATTGTGACCCATTAGTCTCCTATATGTACCAAGGAGGTCTTGTCATTTGTATCATACAATAATTATTAATTTATGTGATGTAAAGGAGGTTTCCCCCTCGAAGAGGCGAATTTTAAAGTCATTAATCTATCTCTTCTTTTGTTTTGTGATATGGTTGCATAACATTTGGTATCGACGTTTTTGATTCTAGGGTTTCACCGCTTTAAACAAGACATTTTGGAATTTTCGCTATAACTTTTTTTCTACAAGGTTTCATAAGTTGAAAGTTTTACCACATGGAGCTGAAATATTTTTGAACTTCGTGTAAAAATTTTAGATCTTTTTTCACTACATTTTATGAGATATGATTCAAATAAAATAGGGTTTTGGCATGCTCCAAAATTCAGTCTCAAACAGGTGACCTAGAGAAAATCATCATAACTTTCTCTAAAATAATTGGATTTGAATTTCGTAAAAATTTATGGAAATATCATGGACTGCAGTTTTTCATGTATCATTTTTAGGGATGAAGGTTGAAATAGTGACATCTGGAATTCCGTACAAGTTTGATCTACTAAACTAGTCCATAACCAGACCATCATGGGAGATTGGGTATAGATTTGTTTTGAGGAATCCAATCTCGGTATGAATTATGGGGTTGGAAAGAAAACTCAGAGGGATACCAATTGAAGAAATTTCATATCTTGGAGAGAAAAAATTACAAAGATAAAACCGTTTCAAGAATGAGATCCTAAAAGCAAGAGAAAAGTGTGCATTTTTTAAAAGCATTGCATAACTTTTGTTTGAACAATCAGTTTGAAGTGATTCCAAGGGTATATTGAAGCATAGATATCAGTATTTGGTTCTAAAATTCCTCCCAAACAAAATAATTGTATACCCATTAATCCCTAATAAATAACTACTATGATGCACGATGTTGAAAATACAGCAAGAAATTCCTAATTTATTTTTTCTTTTGATTAAATTAGGAGAAAATCGAAATTCGAAACTACTAGACAACTTGAATGAGTTAAATGAGTTGAAATAGTTTTTATCACTTAGTTATATTATTTAATTCTAGTTGGGTGCATGAACTTGATTTGTGTACCTTGATTCCTAAATTTTAGGAGCCTAGGCCGAGTTAATTTTAGTTGTAACTATTTAATTCAGTTAAATTGAGTTAAGGTCAACTAAAATAATTCCAACTATTGGAGGAACTAGTGGGAGGTCTAGAAGTGGGGTGTAACTTCATTGTTTAACCAGTTAAATGATCAATCAACCTAAATTAACTCATGCATGCATGAAATTCAAGTTACCCAATTGAGATTGGATTTCAAGGGCAATGTACTATCGATTATAGAATTTTCCAAATTTTACAGGTGGTGCATGCAGTCAAAGAAGGGCATAAAGGAATTGCACAATTCTCATTGAGAAATTTTCCTAATTAATAGGGGATAATTCCTCATAAAACAACACAAGGAAATCATAAAACAACACAAGGAAATAGGATTTTGGGAAGGATTGAAATTGACTAAGTGTTGGCCAAAAGTCAGTCAGTCAGGTAGAGGATAGAAGATACTTGTGCAGGTTGTGCTCAAGATTGAGTTTTGAGAAGTTTCTTTCACATATATAAATCTAAGTGTATGCGTATTAAACCATGATGCATGTTTTTGATATGTGTTCTTGATTGTGAATTTGCTTCCGCAAATGAGTAGAGTAGATTTGAGTCTTATGTTTTAGTACATTATATAGGAAAATTTGAATCTACATTAAAATTATACGCATGAAGAAAAAATTCAACATGATATATCGAAATTATGGGACCAAGTGCAACGAATTTCACTCTCACAAAGAGCAACCAAAGATGAACTAAAAGGGGGCATGGATGGCTTAAAAGGATACATGGATGGTTTAAAAGCAGAAATAAAATGTGACATGAATGGTTTAAAAGTACAAATTCAAGGTTTGAAGGAAGGTTTGACATAGTTGCTACAAGAAATGCTTCCTAATGACGACAAGGCAATGCATGAAACTCATGATGAGAACAAAAGGGATGTTAATCATGATTTTAGAGACTCTAAATTTTGGTTGAAGGCAAATCACATTCCAAAGATCGATATGAGAGAGTTTGATGGCAAGGATCTAATAACATGGATATGATAGATGGAGCAATATTTTGATCTACATGATGTGCAACACTCACAAAAGGTACGCAGTAGATCATTATGTTTATAACCCAATGAGTTTTTATGGTATCAATGGTTTTGTTCCCGCAAAACACTTGTCACTTGGTCATTTTTTATGAAGGAAATGATAGCACATTATGAGGATACATAGAGAAACACAATTTTTAGGCAATTGATAAATCTCAAAATAAAAGGGGTTAATGGCGGAGCACATTGAGGACTTCCAAAAATTGAATATCAAGGTAACTATTATTCCATAGTAGTGTAGGATTGATGTATTCATATGGAATTTAAAGGATAACATTCAACATGAGGTTCGGCTTTGAGAACCTAATTTATTGGAGCCGACATTTAGGATAGAAAGAAAATTTGAAAGAAAAATTATGGCAACAAGGAAGTCTACCACTCACAATTATAAATATGGAGGTGTTATTGCTCCTAACCTCTGAAAAAATACAAAAAATGGAGGAAAAAATATAAAATGGGGTTTGTTACTGTTGTGATAGAAAATACGCTAATGGTCATAAGTGTGATGAGAAGAAATTATTTTACATAGATTGTGAAGAGTAGGAAGAAAAGGAGGAAGAAACATCAAAAGAAGAGGGTATACACCAAGAACCAACCCTTGAATAATAAGAAATGAATTTGAACATATATTGTAATGCATTGGTGGGAGTTAATACTCCTCAAAATCTAAATATAAAAGGTTATATCAAGAAGAAAAGGGTAATAGTGTTGATTGATTCGGGTAGTACCCATAATTTTATTCATTGTAAAATATCCAAGGAATTGAATTTATTTCTATATCGAGCACCAGAGTGTCAAGTGAAGGTTGCAAATGGAGGAACTATAAATTTCTTTGGAAAGTGCCATAATATCAAGCTAACCATGGGGGAACATGTATTAATTAGTGCAATTCTTTCCATTCAAATGGGTGGTGCTGATGTTATACTGGGAGTCCAATGGTTACAATCTTTAGGGATGATAACGTTTAATTTTCAAGAACTTTTCTTGAAAATTTTCTAGAAAGGAAAGGAAATTGAATTAAGTGGTATCGTAGGGAAAATAAGGAAGATAATCATATATAATGGAATGCCAAATATTTTTAAGAAATAACAACGAGGCGTAATTGCACAATTATGCTCACTAGAGGTTCAAACATAGAAATCATATATTTCTCCAAATCTACAAAAAGTCTTGACCAATCATTCCAAGGTATTTGAGACTCCCAAAGGCCTCCCATCTATTCATGATTATTATCATGATCTTCAATTGATTCTATAAAGTGTTCCTCCAAACATCAGGCCTTACATATATCCATATGCCAAAAAGAGTGAAATTAAACGCATGGTTGCAGAAATGCTAGAGGCCAATATAATTCGAACTAGCCAAATTTATTTTTCTGCTTCAGTAGTATTGGTACACAAGAAGGATGGATCATGGAATATGTGTTCTGCAACTTTTTCATCAAGAAATTTCTGCAATACGAAGTTCATATGCCTCTTCTCCTCTTCAGCCATCTATAGCATCCTTCTCAACTCAATGTTCTCCATACGAAGAGCCAAATTTTTCCCCTCTAACTCTTGGAAAATCTTTTTGATGCCCATTCTTGTAATTGGTCAGATAGAGCTCTGATACCACCTAATCTAAAAATGGAGGAGGTGTTCTCTTTCCTCTTTCTCAGAATCATAAACAAACAAAGGATCATTCCGACGATTTCCAAGGTAAAAATGGGCCTTGAAACAAACATGTTTTTAATGTCTCTTCATTTCATGAATTAATATTCACATGTAAAATTGAAATAAAGAACATAAAATAACATAACTCATGCAAGCATAATGAAGATAATAGCAAAATATTTGTTGACAGTGTTCACCCCACTTGAGTTACTTCTCCAGGTCTGCCAACATAGCTAGACCATTCCATATATTCAATATATAAAAGGAAGTACATAAATATTTTGTTGATGGAAACATGTGGCTATTACCCCTACAAGGTAATGGTCTCCTATAAAGAACTCTCACATAAAGCAACAACACAAGGCATCTCATACAAATATCTAATACTCCAACTGAAATGAGTTAAAATGAGCATGTGGGCACTTCAATTCCACATTGAAGAGCATAAAAAAAAATTTCCTGAACATTAAATAATTATAAAAGTAAACTTGGGATGAACCATACAAGTAAAAACTGATGTAGTGTACTTCTGAAGGTGAGAAAACCCCTACAAGGCCTTCTTCATGCTCAAACACCTTCTAGAACTGCTTTGAAAACTTGAATGATCCATACATCCTTGGTATTAAACCTATAAAAAGGCTACTTAGATGTGCTCAAGTTAGAAATTAGAGTTCACCATTAGATACAGAACATCCAAAAAATCCTAAGTGGACTCTTTCTGAGATCAATTTGGTAAAAAACTCAAAAAGAGATGAGCTTCAAATTTCTCTCATAAATTTGATTGTTGACTGTCCTACAAATTCAACCAATAGTCTAACTATCCTACAAATACGCCCTATTTTTTTCTAACGAAGTGACAATTCCGCTCTCTGCTGGTGCATTTTGTAGGATCATTAATTTCGCCACCAACCCCTTAAGTCCAAAAATCATGGTCATATATGCCACATGGGAATGTGGGCTATGCCGTAACGCTCGCCTCCGCTAGCCTGGCCCTAAACTTTGGGCGTGAGGTTTTATGTAGTTTAGTGGATTGGGGGCCAGTGGCTTAGCCACGAACCCTTCCCCCAAATGGGTGCGACATTAATCCTTATATATGGATTTTACCCATAGGTTAACAAGAATCGCTTGCTGGTCTATTGGTAGAGTGTTGTGTTGTTGGATTGGAGGTCATAGGTTTGAATCTGGTCGGGCATACGATCAAGCCATACCAAAATTTTAGTTGACCTTGGGGTGCCATGTGGCATCCCGTGACTAGGCCAAGTGGCGACCCATCAAATTTTCCCAAAATTCAAAGAATCAGAGGATGCCACTTGGAAGCTTGCAGTTGTCCTGAATTACACAGTCAACCTACACAGTCAGCCTGTTGTGTCAGCGTACGGTCAACCCATTCAATAATCCTGCTAAATTTTTATATGTTGGGACAAACGGTCATCACACGATAGCTTGAGCATAGTGTCATATTCAGGTGAAACTAACGTTTTTGGGTTCATAACATCGTGAAATTCGATTTGGCGTCGGTTTAAAGTCTTTCTAGGTACTTTAATTTTTGAGCTAAAAATTTATCACCTGATCATGGATGCAAGAACTAATTGATGTTAAGAAAAGTAATGGGAGAGGGTGTTGATCCTTCTTGTTAAGTATCATATTATTTTTAGTCTCTTATGCTCAAGCTTGAATTCATGACCGGTAGGTTTCCTATCTACCAAGTGTTTGATGGAATGTCAGTCCCGTTATGGGATGGTAAGGTTTAGTCCCAGTTTCAGTTTTGAGTTTATAATCATTATAGTCATGTATTTTATAAGTTGTGAAAGTTATATGGATTTATGGGAAAAGGATTAGCACCAACCTTGAAAAACAGACTTAAATTCCGTAATCGCTGGAAAAGAACTGAGAAAAAAAGTCCATAGTCGCATGGAGGCAGGCCTATGGGAGCGACTGGGGGTTTTTAGTTGCATGGAGGGCTTGACATAGGAGAAAATGGGCTATATCTTAGAGAAAAATGAAGTTGGCTCAGGGGATGGACACCTGGAGGGGTTGGGTTACGCCAAGAGGGTCTTGAGGCACCTGAGGGAAGTCAATAACGTCTGTTTTGTCGACTCCATTTCCTTAAAGGTCACCTAGGAGGTTGAGTCTTGTCATAACATCCCCTCATCTCATGTTTACCTGGGTAAGCTCGTGAAAGTGGGTAGATGTGAGGGGAGATGTTCATTATAGAAGCTAACAAAATCATGCCCTACTTTCAACAACTTAAAGACAAAATCATTATATAATTTTTCACCCGTAATGAACATTTTAAGAATTTTGAGGTCTATAATGGGCTTCCTAAGGAAATAATAAAATAATAGTTAAACCAATAAACTAATATTTATGAATTTAAAATTCACTTTTTTCACCACAATCCATGTAACCATGGTTATATTCAATTGAAAAGTTGTACCAAAATAAAATTAATAAAAAAACTATGTTGACATGACTAAATAAATAGGATATTTTCAAGAAAAAATCATTATCATTGAACAACTAATGCATTTGTCTTTTGTACTTAAATAACTTAAAATAAGTTATAAATATAAATTCATAAATTTTTAGATATGTAAAATACCATTAATTAAAATTTATATTATTTAAATTATACAATTAAATTATATAATAACATGTAATCAATATACTATATAAAAATGAAATAATATAATATAATAAATGTAATATATTATTTTATGTATTAATTTTATATTACATATTGAATTGATTTGATTTAAAACATAATAATAAATAATATATAATATAAAAAAGAATCTGATATATATTCTATTACATTTAGATTATGTTTCATAATATTACATAATATTAATATAATCATAATGAAATGAATTGAATTGTATTTAAAAAAAAGTATTGGAATAGATTTAATTTATATTTATGAGTAGGTATTTATTTATATATGTATAGATATTAACTTATAATTAATTTGAAATTGTAATATTAAATAAAATTAAATGAATATATTATTTATAAATAAATATATGAAAATATACAAACATAATATTTATTGAAAAGTGTGTAAAGACATGAAGATTATATAGGGATATGCATTGTTTCTTTCAAAAAATATGGAATGACGATAATAATATTTTTTTTCAAAAAATGTGAAATGACATTTATTATGAGTATTTTACTTTGTGACTTTAAAAGTACTTAGAATACTACCATGGTTAACCATGAGTTTTTATCCACCATTGAGAATGTGAAAAGTAAGTACATTTAACTCAAGCAATGGCACTTCAACCATGAAGGATGATGCCATCCCCTCAAATGTGATTGATTCTTGTAAAGTGAATTTTGATTGTACATTTTCCTTAGGAGACCCATTTTTGACTTCAAAATTCCCCTAATGATTTCCCTTCCATAATTTCATCAATCCAAACATTAATAATTTCCTTGAATCCACCGTCCTATGGATTCTATATATCTCCACCATTCAAGGTTTAAAAGCATGATTTTCCCTCTACAAAAGAGGAATGCTAGTGCAACTAATCACGAAGACTCATGTTATAACCCTTCCACTAGTTCAAATGAGTGGTACAAGTTTCATAAATGCAACACTTAGAACACACATGAACACCATGTCTTTCAATAGAATACCTCTTCTTCTTTAAAGCAAGGTTCATAATATCCTACAACCTAACTTCTCACTTCTAAAGGACACACTACCCATAAACAAACCAATACATTTCAACACAACACTTCCTCAAGACAAGTTTATCCTCCTCAAACTATTGACACTATATTTCCTCTCCCACCTAAGGCTACATAAAAATGCTTTAGAGAATCACATAATTAAACATGGTGTGATGTGCTTCTCGACTCACTTGATTCTCCTCCTTACCTTATAGGATCTCTCAAGATGAATCCATCAAGACATAAAGGTAATGTGATGGAAAATTGAATAATAGGATTACCCTATTTCCCTTTATTCCTTCTTCTTGTCCTCTTTTTCCTATGAGGCATGCCTCCTCAAAGTTTTTTTGGATAAATTAATCCTTCTCTCCCTTCTTGTTTGCACCTACCTTAATATATTTGTGGTAAATTCTTTCCTTCCTTTGTTATGCAACCAACTCACAAAACAATAGAAATAGTAGATCAACGAATTAAAAGATATCCTCTTCGAGGGGGAAACCTCATTTACATTACATAAATGAACAATTCTTGGATAATTCAAATAGAAAAACCTCCTTTCTATATATAGGAGTAAGGGGTCACAATATAATTAGAGCCGACATAAAAATAATAATGTAAGGGCACAACAATAACAATAATGGGCTTCTATGGGGCACAATAATAACGATATGGGGACTACATGGGCACAATGATAACAATAATGGGGCTACACTAACAATAACAATTAGGGGATACACTAGTATTATAGGGATCTAACATGCCCTCCTCTTTCAAAAGAGTGTTGTCCTCAATGCTTGAGTAGTTCACACTTTTAAACCATCCATGTACCCTTTTAGTTATGGTTACAATCTTTGGGTACGATAAATTTTATTTTTAAAGAAGATTTCTTGAATTTTTTTTGGGAAGGAAAGGAAGTTGAATTAAGGGTTCTTGCAGGGAAACCAAGAAAAATAATTAGTTATGATACCAAATTTTATGAAACTAGCTCACAAAACAATAAAAATAGAAGATCAACGACATAAAAAATATCCTCTTTGAGGGGGCAACCTCCTTTACATTACATAATTGAACAATTCTCGGATGATTCAAATAAAAAAAGATCCTATATATATATAGGAGTCTAAGGGGTCACAATATAATCAAAGCAGACATAACAATAATAATGTAAGGGCACAACAATAACAATAGCGGGTTTCTATGAACAACAATAATAACAATATGGGGACTACATGGGCACAAAAATAACAATATGTGAAAATTACTAAAATATGGAATCCTATTGCAACAACTGGTATTAATTATTCAGTTTATTGCTACAACAACATAGAATTAAACACACTGCAACCTTTATTAAATAAAATATGGAAAATTACAAGTATGGAAACAAACTGAACAAGAAGAAATCATAAATACATGTGACAGAGTTATTTTTGGACTAATGTCCATGGAAAAACCCATTGTGGGAAAACCGGTGCAACAGTTGAGGGTTTTATTATTATGCAATAATTTTTCTGAATACAAATTGGATGCCTTACTAGCTATCCTCATAGAGAATATGACTAACAAGAAATCTGGTGAGATTACCTCACACACTAACACTAGAAGCCTAATTGGAGAAAACCCCGGATGGCAAGCCCTCCACATCCTTTGGGTAGTCTCTATGTCACTCTACATGGGGAATGCATGGCTTCTGCAATTTGGCTCATTTTCTAGATGGATCTGACCCTACGACCCCTTCCTATCTCATACCCCAGGTCTCCAAAACTGGATCCAATTGATCCTTAGCTGAATAACATACTTCCTCAAGGCTACAACGCTGCCTCTGCGTGGCTCTACGTTGCTACCCCAACTTTGATGGTATTTCTTTCTGTCTTCTCTACTGCGTATTCTTCGGCTTAGGAAAATATCCAACCACAAATTACTGCCCCTCTCTACGTAGAATCTCTAGATCGATCTTTACTCTAAGCACTGATCACTTCAGAAATTCAATCTCTTGATCCTTTCTCCATCTTTGTGTGTTTTCTAAATGACCCTTCAAGCCATTATATAATCTTCTCGTTGAAACTTCAATGACCGATATTAAATCTCTAATCAATGGATAAGATTAATTTTTGATTTGATCCAATTTTTCTAGAAAATTTACACCCATATTCTATTAATTCAATTTAATTATTTTATTTTCCTAAGTTTAGACTTAGTGTCCCTTTAAAATAATTAATTTTTCAATAAAATACAATCCGGGTGGAATTTCCCAAAACGATTTTTGGGTTATCTGGAACACATGTCTAAGCCTCCCTGGAAAGTTTTAGACTTAGAGCACATTCGATGCTACCATAAATCAACACTCACCCTTAGCAAGGAATGCGCTCTAGCAATACACCCTGTTGAGTACTGGCCTAATTCTGCAACATGTTCCTCTGCGTTGCTGATGTATGACACTGCTGCCCACCAACTATGCACAAACGCTACATCTGTACTACCACTATTACTGACACTATCAAAATTACATCCATAATGAAACTCCCTCTCAAATTATGCATCCATGCTACTACTAATACTACCACTGCCAGCTGCTATTGCACTGCAATATTGTTTCTTTTTGCAACACAAAAAACATCCAATACTAAACAAGTGTTTAGCATGATGCATCTCGACACTGAAAATCTGACTGCTACTAGCCTATTTGCTGTCCCTCTAAAGCTGTTGCGCTGTTGTTGACTCTGCGATGTGCCTCAATGCACTATTACCAACTATACTCTACGTTACTTAGGTTCTGGAGCTTCTAACCATTACACTATCACTTGTGCACTCCTCTGCACCAACTAGCACTCATCTATCTTGCTAGATATGAATTGGGCTACCATAGCAAGGTATTGATCCGAGAGGTGTACTCCTTAAGGATCCTTCCCAATATGTAGATATTTGGGTATACAACTCCAACTCAACCCACTTACGTCTTAGAGGTATATGAGATATCATGGTGAACTCTTCTTCATCGATTTTGGAAGGCGCGACTTGCAAATAATGCTTCTTGTCCTTGTCCTTACTCTTGTGAGGAAAATGTGTGGCATAATGACCCATTTCACCACGCTAGAATAATTTGATCTTGGAAATGTCCCTCTTCCTTCTGCACTACTCCTCCTGACCCTTTGATGCAAGGGCCATATTATCCTTCTCCTCCTTTGGCTTCTTCCTACTACTGCTGCTGCCCTCAGTTTGACACTTGAGTAAGTCTCTCCTTATCTCTTCTTGTTGAAGAGCAGTCCACATTGACTCCTAGTCTGGAAAATTCTCTCTACCTAGGATGCTCTATACAAAGACCTGATAGTCTTCAGACACTGATTTAAGGGCTAATATGACCATCTCTGTGGCATGAGGAGTTTATCACACAAATATTAGCTGATCTCGGTTCTCCTAAAGTCTAGATAGGAATGGATCAATGCACTCACATTTCTTCATCCTTGTAGTCTGCATATTCTCCTCCAGATACATCTTTAGCTACTCGAAAGATCCTTGATATAACTTCTCCAAGGCCTGCCACATTTCTCTAGCAATCCCTTTGCTAGCTATGTGACATATGACATGATCTCCAACTCCATCAAGGATCAGGCGTTTTTCCTTCGCCATATTATTCTTTTATTCCTTTAGAGGATTTGCATCTACTGGAACAACCACCATACCTTTGAAAAAGAGATTGAGATCATGCTTAGCCAACAAGAATTTGATCCTTGCCTACTAGATCACATAGTTAGAGGCTCCCTCCAACCTATCATGATCTCTCAGCCTGCTTGTTGTCATTTATGTTGATTGAAAAATTTTGAATCTAACTCCCTCTCTTTCTCCTCTACGCAACGCTAGACTGACCTACACACTCCTTTCTAGAGATGGTAGATCTGCCATAAAAAAACTATTGCTCAACTCTTGAAAAATAGAATTCCACGGCTAGGAATTCAATGAGGAAGAAAATTACCTCAAAGTTTCTCCAAATCTCTCTTCTGACGCTTCTACACCCACAATTACTGTTGCACAGAAACTTCATCCCTCCTACTCTTGATCTACGCTGATTTGCTGCGCTACTCCCTCTTCCTTTGGAAAACTGCAATATGAAAAAATATTTCTTGTCTTTCGACTCACTCAGAGAGAGATTTTCCTTGCTTGTTTTGGCCCTCTTGTCTTGGACTGCGTAATCTACTGGGAGATTGATCTGCTGCTTACACAAGTATTTGATCCTGGCTTCACCAATGCTGGATCTATGGATCTATTCTTCTGTTCCTCATGCAATCAAATATACAAGCTATGATACCATGTGAAAATTCATCAAATATGGAATCCTATTGTAGAAACTGGTATTAATTATTCTAATTGATAAATTAATTATTTAGTTTATTTCTAAAACAACATTGAATTAAACACACTGCAACCTTCACTAAATAAACTGCAAAAAAAATATAACTGTGAAAGAGAAATAAACAAGAATAAATCATAAACACATGTGACACAGTTGTTTTTGGACTAATGTCCTTGGAAAAACCCAAAGTGGGAAAACTGGTGCAACAACTGAGGGTTTTATTATTATGCAGTAATTTTTCTGAATACAAACTAGATGCCTTATTGTCTATCCTCACAAAGAATCTGACTGACAAGAAAGCTAGTGAGATTACCTCACACACTGACACTTGAAGCCTGACTGACCAAAACCATGGATGGCATGCCCTCCACAGTCTTTGCATAGTCACTGTGCAGTCTCCATGTCAATCTGTGTGGGGACTGCATGGCTTCTGCATTCTGGCTCTTCTGCTGGTTGGATTTGACCCTTTTCTCCCTTCCGGTCTCAAACCCCGACTCTTTGGCACTGGATCTGACTAATCCTCAGTTGAATAACAAACCTCCTCAAGGCTGCAACACTGCCTCTGCGTGGCTTTACGCTTTCTCTGCGTAGCTGCTACACTGCCTTTGTTGTACTTCTTTCTATCTTCTCTAATGTGTATTCTCCCAGGAAAATATCCAACTAGAAATTACTGCCCCTCTCTGTGTATAATCTCTAGATCGATCTTTCCTCTAAGCACTGCTCACTTCATAAATTTGATCTCTCAATCCTTTTTCCATCTTTGTGTGTTTTCCAAATGAACCTTCAAGCCATTCTTATAATCTTCTCGTTGAAACTTAAATGACATTAAACATCTAATCAATAACTAAGATTAAATTTTGACTTGATCCGTTTTTTATAGAACATTCACACCGATATTCTATTAGTTCACTTTAATTATTTTATTTTCCTAAGTTGACTTAGGGTCCCTTTAAAATAATTATTTTTTCAATAAAATAAAATCTAGGTGAAATTTCCCAAAATGATCTCTGGGTTATCTGGAATACATGTGTCTAAGCCTCCCTACAAATTGTGAGACTTATTACACATCCGATTCTATAAAAAAAAAAAAAAAATAAGGTGTATACACTGACAATAACAATAAGAGACTACACATTATTATAGGTACCTAACATGCCCCTCTCCTTCAAAAGAGTGTTGTCCTCAACGCTTGAGTAGTTTTCACTTTTAAACCATCCATGTCCCCTTTTAGTTATGGTTAGAATATTTGGGTACAATAAATTTTAATTTTCAAGAAATTTTCTTGAATTTTTTTTGGGAAGGAAAGGAAGGTGAATTAAGGGATATTGCAGGGAAACCAGGGAAGATAATTAGCTATGATACCAAATGTTATGCAACCAACTCACAAAACAATAGAAATAGTAGATCAATGGCTTAAAAAATATCCTCTTCGAAAGGGAAACCTCCTTTACATTACATAAATGACAATTCTCGGATTATTCAAATAAAAAAACCTCCTTTTTATATATAGGAGTCTAAGGGGTCACAATATAATGAGAGTCGACATAACAATAATAATGTAAGGACACAACAGTAACAATAGTGGGATTATATGGGGCACAATAATAACAATATGGGCACTACATGGGCACAGCAATACCAATAAGGGTGCTGCACTAACAATAACAATAAGGGGATACACTAGTATTATAGGGATCTGACATCCTTGATTTACATTTTACTTCTTTCCTATCCTTACCATTTTTTTAGTTTCACAAGATGAATTCAATTGGCCTCAAAATTGTCTCATGTTTTAACATTAGTTTGTCAAGTTGAATAAAGCCTTATCCCCAGTGGGACTTTTCTATGAAATATCCAAGTTTTAGATGAATTTTTTGTGTATAAGATTGAATTCAGTGTAACCCTTAAATACATGTTTTATAATGATATTTTTCATTCCAAATGAGCCCAAATAATATTCCTCTTTGTATAAATGATGTAAATATATTGTTTAAATTCCTAGTAGCTCAAGGCCAAGAATTGATTAATAAATGGTTAGGAATGTAATTGCAGTAATTATGATTTTTTATGTATACCAGATCTTTATAAAATACGCGCTTAGCAAAGGTTCTTTAGGATCGACTAGAACCACCCCCAATAGCATATTTCTAAAATGAATTAGATTCTTTCCACTCAGTGCCTTTTAGTTTTTATTCTTGAGCAACCCACCTTTTGTATTTACCAACCTCTATTTATCCCCTTACCCCACTTAGTTATAGATGCCACACCGTGCCTTGAGTCATCTTCGTGGTAGCAACAAAGCAACACTATTTATCTTGTCAAGGGTACGAAGAGGAAATAGCCTCAACCCCTCCTATACGACACCTTAGATAGATTACCAATGCAACAGCTTAAAGAACACTTACTTAATGATTCTACTGAGTACTGCTATTACCTTCTGGGTACTAGGCTTACTCTTCCAAATGGTATGCTTAACATAGGTAAATATTATTTCAAAACTTAATATAAAGGTTCAATTTTGCTATAGAGATCATGAGACAATCTACAAATCCACCAAAGGGGAAGAGGAAATGAGGCCTAATGTGGGGGAAAAATAATCACATCTTTCCAATTACTACCTTATTATCATGTGCTTTATTTAAATCTCAACCACCTTCTTTCACTTATAGGAAAAACTTTGAATGCATGTGGTTGTTGGTAAAGACGTCTACCTCATATATTTGTGAGGACATAGTGCTATGTACCATCACTATGGTGAAATGTTTGAGGTCCCATATTCATGTAAACTTAAACCTCCTCTATTCCCACACACAATTCCCATTCTAAAGTTTAATTGAATTAGATACACCTCACTATTCTCATATTTGAGTAGCATTGAAGTTCTAAAATTTTCATTCTCATGGCTTTGGTTGATATACAAACCTATAAATCACCAAATCCAACTACGGAAAGAAATTCATGGACCTTGGAAGAGAGATGGATAGCTACATAGGATCATAAAGGATAATAAGGACATGTTATTTAGTAAACCACATTTTCCCTTGTTAACTACCACTCATAAGTTAAAGCCAAGGTATATATTTGCAAGTTATTCCAAAAGATAAAAAATGGGATGAGTTATTCTTACCTATAGTAAGAGCTCTAAAATGAGAATGAAATTGAAGGACTATTGAGTAGAGAAAGGAGATGAATTCATAATATTATATGGGTAGTGAATGAGAATAATATGGTTGTTGGATGATCAAATGGTTACGTGGAGTATTTAGTTGTGAATATTTTGGCTAAGCTACGATAAATTGGGTTAGGTGGGTAATATTTGAACTTGTAACTAATTTCCTCCACTAACTTCTCTTGTAGCCTAATTTGAAGGTGGTGTGGATGTCTAGGTGGAAAATTACTCATATGCAACTAGTTGCTTAAAACATTTAATAAAAATATAATTGTTAAATATCTATTTATAACTTGGAATCTAATTTTATTTTCTATTTATGAATGAAATTTAAAACATAACATTTTAATTTAGATGAGTATATACATATTGATTTCCATTTCATTAGTAAAATGCATGCATGTATGAATTTGAATGGCCTTAGTGTTTAATGGTTTCAACTTATATTGATAACTTTGAATTTGGGTAGCATCCTCACTTTATGGCTGTGTATTCCTTTAAATGGGGGAATTACATTACGACACTATCTTGTACCTCCTATTTTCAACTACAAAAACCTCCTACCTAGTATCTCTCAATCTTCCTTCTCTCATCCCTTTTTTCTCCTTTTCTTTCCATTTCAACTCCTCTTTAATTTTACTCATCACTAAGGCACTCAAGGAATATTTTATCCCCTTTCTATAGTCCTTATCTTTCCATTTGATTTAACTGCATTATTGATAGAATAGTCCTCTTTGGGACATTATCTTAGGTAATGATTGTACTTAGATAACTTCTCCCTAAATGGTATCCACTATTGCTTCTTTGGTTACTCTCTTAAGGTATTCCCTTAGTTGTGCATGGCTTGTAAGCTTGTGGTTATATATCCCCTTATATATTCATTTCATCTCCTCCCCGTGTTTCCTAATCCTCCACTAGTATATCAATGCCATTTCTGAATTGTATTTATTGTGATTGCTAACCCCAAGTTATTATATTTCATCTCCCATGCTTTCATTGACTTGTTGTGATCATATGTCTCTTCCTTTCCTCATGCTAAATCTAAGTTATCATATGTCACCTTTGTGCTCAATGTAACTATAGATTAACGTAAATCATCTCCCATGATTTATAAATCATACTATTGAAATTACCATATGTCACGTGGACTAATGTTATTCCCTCAATGAGTGTCATGGGGTATCCACTTAGTCAACCTATACCATAGCACCATTGTTCATAGGGTATTAAAAAATACCCCTAATCTCACTAGATATTGATAAAAACATCTCAAAATTATTTTGTTTATACTCATCCCTATACATATTTCTAATGAATGTAACCCCTATTTTTAAAATATATCCCCTATTTTTACTAAATACCCCTTTTTATACCTCCCAATACCTATAATTTCCCTCTTACCCCACATTCCCGTCACCCCAATACCTACAATACACTGACTTTATTTTTCACAATTTAAAAATCCCCTTTATGATTGCATGTGGTAAGGTATTATTAAAAAATGTGAAGCCTATTGAGTCACCTACTTGCAAAGGCACAAACTATTGCAATACTTTATAAGTTCCTCCTAAAAAAATATTTTAAAAAAAATGAAATCCTAACTAAAACATGGTAGGTGTGGTCCCCGCTCCCTTGGTGTAATAAGGAAATAGTAGTATGCCGTGATGTTTTTCTCATATGTGAAGGATGCTATTAGGGATTTTAAATGGCATGTATGAGTTATGTGAGGTTTTATAATTAATTTTTTTCAAAAGCATTCAAATTGATAAATACAATAAGATATTGAATGTGGCTAGTCAACATGACTATGATGTTACTTGACTGATCAAAACAAGAATGATTATGCTAATGGTTGCTTAGCACACAAGGATATACCATGAGATGAAGTTAAAAGTTTTATATCACAGCTAATTCTTGACTTTATAAAATCCCCCATGATGGTTGTAATGACACAAGTTTGTGAACTATAAAGTATTAGTTTCAAAAGAGTGAGATGGCTTACTCATCTATCATGTGAAAATTTGTATTAATCATATGCTAGTGATTTTCAAGCACAATATACATTATTATTATTATTATCATCCAATTTTAAGGTCACAACCAAGAGTATATGACCTCCTTGATTGTTAAGTGTTAGAAGGCATACATACTCTACCTCTTTTGTTTTAAACTTATGACCTCTTATAAAGAAACAAATGATTTTAACCATTAAGCCCAGTCAAAATATATACATACATGGTATAAAAATACATGAGTTATAAGTTTCATCTTATTGAACAAATTACAGAGATTATAGAAGTGTTTAAAATATGATGACCTGAGTCCCAAATAAATGGTAAGGCCTCGCAAACGATAAACCGCATATGGCACAATTTAAACTATATAACATCCAAAAGTGGAGCCGAGCCCCTGGCCATCAACTGTGTGAAGGAATCCGACAGGTCTCATTTCAATTTGGAAGTAAGAATTGGTTGTAGAGAGCTTGAAGCACCGTATAAACCCTCGCTCG
Organism: Pinus albicaulis; assembly: GCA_034641835.2. Classification (NCBI taxonomy): domain Eukaryota; kingdom Viridiplantae; phylum Streptophyta; class Pinopsida; order Pinales; family Pinaceae; genus Pinus; species Pinus albicaulis. Next base: position 105,384 of record JAXQQM020067522.1, read on the forward strand.
GCACATCAAGGATCCTTGGAACTGCTTGCAACCACCCATTTATACCACTTAATCGTTCAAGACAAAGGTATGGTCTAGCTCCACACTGATTTTTAGAAAAACGACGTTTGTTGCAACACGTATTTTCATTTTTTAAGTCTACCTTTTTGCTATTGTAAGGGGTTAATCCCGTTTCATTGTCATTCCCGTGATCGTTTCCCTTGTGTTGAGTTTAGCTCTGCAGGCAAAAGAGAATGCATTTGCTTGATTTAACTTACTTATGGTAAACATATATAATGTATGTTAGTCTGCATACATTACCCTTCTTTTTACTATCAATTAAAAAAAATGATAGCTCTCATTTGTATGTCTATTCTAAGGCTAATTTGATGATTTCTATCCACTCCAAAAAGGATACATGTTTGAATTTTTTCATTTTTCATTATTCTAAGGCTAATTTTGATGATTTCTATCCACCCCAAAAAGGATACATGTTTGAATTTTTTCATTTTTCATTTTTCCACACCTTCACATGTCATACTTGAGTCACAGTCATAATTGAGTCACAGTATGCGGGAGGTCCATAATTAGTGAGGCTATGTTTGGCCTAGCAAAAGAATCAAAAGCTATTAAATATAGAGCCCAAGGCCACCAACAATGCGGCAATTTCCTCCAAATAACGTTGCTTCCATGCCACCTGGTAAATGTGTTTCTTCTGTGTCCAATATTGTCTCAAACCCCAGTCATTGCTCATTTATTCTTACTATATTTTATATGGATACATACGAGATCAACTAGGTATTTCCATTCTTTTAAGCTACAATGACCCTCCATCGACCATACCTCAAAAGCTCTGCATTGATGCATTAACTAACCAGGCACTTTCCTCACTTTCTCTTGTCTCGTGGCTATGAACCTTCGGAGGTGAGAGGTATCTCCAGATTAGATGAAAAGCAGCTTGATAAAAAGGTGACCCAACGTCCGATGAATACACATTTCTGTTAAGTTTTGATGTTGGGCATGTTGTAATTACGTCGTAAGATGTTCTTATTTGAAAACAACTCCTCTAGCTGCCATTGTGTTCATGTATGAGCCATTAGATCAAATGTTAGATGATTGAAATGTTTTAGACCATTAGATCTACAAGTAAATAATTTTATATATGTTTTTTATAATGTTAGTTTTTTTTCTTTTTAATAAGTTATATTGAATTTAGGTTTTGGTGACTTTTGAGTTAAAATGTTGTTATTATTAAAAAAAAATAAAAATAGAAGTAAATTAAATAAAAAGATTGATATAATGTAATAAACATTTTAACTAGGTCAAAATACAAAAAAAATAAAAATAATTAAATAAAATAAATTCAAACTATAAAAAATCCCATCGTATTGACTCATGGTATTCTTGTTCTACATTATTTTTGTTACAACAATTTTATTATTAAAAAAATACATGATTTTTTTTGTTATATATTATTTATGTTACAACTTTTTTATTATTCATGAGTAATTTTTATTTAATATATGAAAATTTTAATTAATAATGAAAATTTTTAAAATATGTGATTTTTTTTTTACATTTCCAAATTATTTCAAAAAACATGATTTATCTTGAGCAATAATGATGAATGTTCATAATTCTCATTTACCTTCACCTCTTTGGAATTTCTAATGCCCAATAATTGAACTATATTTCTTATATATTTGTGCTTTAAAAATATATTTAAGAATTGAGTTTGTGCTATGATAGATATACTTTGAAAAAGATATTTGATCATCTAATTTACTTTATCTTTAACTGTTCATCCATGAATTAATGGCCTCATTTCTTCAATTTTAGTTGATTCTATACTACCAATTGCACCATATGTTGCAAAGAAACTATGTAAAGCAGTAATATAGGAAAGAGTAGTATAGATGAAAAAATATGTTATGTGATTTGATTGAATATTTAACTTATAAATATGAATTATTTTATTTAAAAAAAAATTATAGGTTTGGAGAATTGTTTGGATAAAGAAATTGGTTATGTGATTTAATTGAATATTTAACTTATAAATATGAATTATTTTATTTTAAAAGAAATTATAGGTTTATAGATTTTTTTTTTTTTTTTGTATTTTTGGTGGGGCCGCACTATTTTCTATTTATAAATATGGGACATGTTACAAAATATAAAATTCAGTCTGTGGCCTGAACGTGCCTGTAGGAAACCAGGTCTGTTGGCCACCTCAAAGCATGAAAAGCAAACCAAAATTGAAATTGTTTCATCCGTCTATAAGTCACATGAGCTATTTGTCCGATTACTGAAGTTTCAACATACTTATGAAATAAAGGGAGTTCATATATGACTAATAAGTGCATCAAAAAACATAATAAGGAAAAAAACTAGCCATCTGATGAGGAAACTGGAACTGGATATTTCACTGTAGACCCAGGCATATCAACTTGCTGCAACTGTTGGAGTTGCTTCTCCATACGGCCTACCCGATCACCCAATCTGCTAATTCGTTCAGTTGCCTGATACTGAGTGATATTGATATGCTGCAGCTAGTTTTGTATGTCCTGAAGCAGGTCCAGAAGATGAGATTCTAGCTTTGGAGGGTCTGTCTTCGCTTGGCCGGGAGGGAAACTCTATATAGCCTTTGCTATAAGGCACTTGATTATCCAGTATGTATGAATAGTCTGATGGAATAAATTAAGACGGCCACAGGTATTGGCAGTGTCAGTAATGAAATATAAGATCTCAGCTTCTGCTTCATTATCTTCAGGATCTGTCTGAATATCCCTTTCCCAGCCACGAATTTCCTGGCGAACAGTTGAAGAATTACCCATAACATAATTTGCAGCAAGGGTCTGAAGAATCTCCTGGTTAGATTTCTGACCACGCTTCTTTGGAACAGGCTCGAACTGGGCCTTCTGTTTTCCTTTATCAGACTCAGAACTAGAACGTCACTTCCCCATGGTGGTTAGAAGCCTATTCAGTAACACAAACAGGCAGGAGGGAACAATCAGGGAATGAGAAACAGTGTCTAAACATCCAGTGCACACCCTTTGAACAGAGATAGCGTGTCTATCAGAGGAGCAAGAAAACCTAACCACTGAACCCAATTCTGTAAATAATGAGGAAAGATAGTATATCTACTGAGGAAATAGAGGGCCACAATCCCAGTAGAAGATGGGTCTGATAACATTAAACAGAGTTTACCGTGTGCAGAAGAAGGTGGCTGAGCACACTGGATAAGCAAAAACAATACTAAAGATAGAAAGAGAATGGAAATTTTGAAGCGTTTGAACCCAATTCTGTAAGCAGTGAAGAGAAAAAGTTTGTCTGTCGGGGAAACAGAGGACCGCGAACCCCAAAACCCAATTCCGAAAACAATCCCGATATTCACTGGGCCAAAAAACATATAACAGGGTTGACTGTGTGCAGAAGATGATGACCCAGCACACTGTATAAGCAGGGACAGGAAAAATAACGAAAGGGGCATGGAACGTATTCAGCATATGAAGCCCAACCCAATTGCAACCCCAACTGAGAAAAACCATAATTAAACGAAATCTAAACCTTCTCAAATTATCCTAGTGAGTGCCTGAAACGGCTGGTATTAAACAGGGCCATGAACTACCCGGAATGACAGTAGAGAGAAATGGATTGTCTAGCAAGATACAGGGGTCACGGAAGCAAGGTTTAACTGGCTTCGACATCGGAATAACAGAGCAGAGAATCATTAACAACACCGAGACAACCATAGGATACATCATCCAGAACCATACTGTGGCAATTGCAACCATGAATGCGAGGAGAGAAGCATATACATACCCCGACAAGGTTGAGTGGTTGATGGATTGAGTAGAGCTCGGCTTCCTCCGCTGCTGCCTCCAAACACTTGCATTCAAGAAGCACTGCATGAACGAATGAAGGGAGGGAGGTAACCCACTTACCTTAATGGAAACATTCCTTCGGCGGTCTGACATAACAGCCTGGCCACGCTGCAAAATCATGAAAGTCCGAGTGTTCACACACTGCGTTGAGCTGAAGTGACGATGCACCATTATGATCCTTAATTACAAGAAGGACGAGCACACGCGAGGTTTCCACAGTTAAGATACCCCTCCTGACACATGTACACCCCGATCGGGGGGTTAGAGATCCTTACTCACAATCAATAGGAGAGAATGGAGTTCCACATCCCAGATGGCATCAATAGGACGAGCATCTATGGAGCGCTCTACATGTTGGCATACCCAATTAGCCAAATAATCCGCCGCTGCATTACCTTTTCGTCTAATGTGGTTTGGGATCAAATACTAAATCTGTCTCAACAGTTGGCTCACTTCTTGAATGAGAGCAGCTATTCGCCAACTTTGAGATATTTTCTCCCAAGGTGTGCCTTGCTGCAACTTTTGGAGAACACTTGTTACCATTGCAGAATCTCCCTCAACAATGATTCTTTGATAATTTTCTCTGATAGCTATGAGAATCCCTTGTTTGACCGCCATAAGTTCTGCTTCATTATTTGTGGCGTGGCCCAAGTCGAATGCATAAAACTGGCAGACTGCTGCTTGAGAGTTGCGGAAAATCCCTCCTGAACTAGCTTGCCCCAGATTACCTTTTGAAGCCCCATCATAATTAATTTTTAGAAAGCCTGGTTGAGGAGGTAGCCAGTGTTCCTCAATAGATTGACTAGGTGGTCTGTACTTCCATAGACTTTTGTAAAACATCTGCGGTTTAAGGTTTAAGTACTCCAATATCTGAGATTCAATACCCACTGTCTGCTAATCTTCATATGACCAGCTTTCTACTAGGATAGTTTCACGAATATTATCTATGGAACACTGCCAAATGTGATGCATTGGTTGCACTGCTTCTTGGAAAACCCAGTGATTCATTTCTTTCCAAATGTTCCAAAGAAGGAAACCAAATGAGAGAGTCCATGCTCTATTGATCACTTGACAATGAAACCTCCCTTTTTGCTAATTGCAAATGGTTTCCGTAACGCTATCATTGTTTTTATCCGTTTGCCTAAACAATTGTTCCAAGTTCCTCCAGAGCGGTTGCACCATTGGACAAGAGTTGAGAAGGTGTTATGTCATTTCAATCTCAGTGTAACACAATAAGTAGCGAGAGGGGCCTAACATTCCACTTTGCTGTACATTCTCCCATGTCAAAATCCTGCGATGGCTTACCAGCCATAAGAAATATTCCACCTTAGGCCAATGTTTCAATACCCATATTTTTTTCCATAAAGGCCTAACATTATACTGAGCTTGTTGAGATTGAATATAATAGCCTTCTTTTATTGTGAACAACCCTTTTGTCAAATATCCCCATCTGAGGATATCTGGACCAGAAATTTGTCTAAGTTTTCTTGTCTTGAGTTCTTTAGCAAGGTTTTCCCATTGCTGCGTTGCAGGAGCTGCCGGCCAATAGGTTTTGTCTTTCCATTTCCACCATAGGTCATTATGGTTATGACGCCAATAGTCTTGCACGAACCTATGATTTGGTGTATTCGTGTATAGAAAAATTTCGCCCAAGTCAAGTCGGCTGAATAGTTTCTCCCTCTGTTGCCAAGAGTCTTCCCAAAAAATAGCTGTACTTCCTTCCCTAACTTCCCAAAAACTGTGAGAATGAATTAAATATCTGTTCATGGCTTCCAAATTCCAAATTGATGAGCCTTTTGGGATCATATCTACCTTCAATCGACCAGAGACTATTTATAGAATTGTTTGGATAAAGAAATTGATTTTTTTATAACCTAGTTAGTATAGATAGAGTATAGATAAAGATATATCTTTTTAAATAGAGTAAATAACATATTTATTATTAATCTCAGACATAAATAAATTTTAATTTTTGAGAAATAATTTTTTAATAATACATTGATCAGACGAGAAGGAAGAATAAGATGATAGACGAATTAAAAGTAAAACATATTGTAAACTTAAATCAATTGACTCGCTGCCACATGTGATACAATTCATAGGGTCTTTGCATTGAAAAATCCAATCAAGCGAACTATATACGTATCTTTAATTACCTAATTGTAGCTAAAAAAAGATATATGTTATGACATCCATATTGTCTACAAACCATCCAAATTTCCCATCTTATACAACAATTTCAAACAATATCCACTCAATTTACTCTCCAATTTTTGAAACCCCCACCCATGCTAAGGAGATCATACTGTAAAATCAAATGTTCCTCTGGCTTTTTTAAAGGGTTCATAAACAAAATAGACAACAAGAAAGTCAATATTGTGGTATAATAAATGATTTTTGAACCATTGTGACAAACAAAACATCACATTAGCTCACATAATATATATAATGCTAAGAGGATCTAAGATTATAACAAAGTTTTGAATCATGATAACTAGGTGAAAATGAAAACTAAGTTGTGGCCACAAGCGAAAAATCACAACAACTCACAGAATATATCCAAGGTTGCAATGAACCCCATACATAGTGATGGACCTCGTGGGAATTTTAGTGCACATAGAACACCACCGTAAAAATTCCATTTTCTTGATCAATTTAGAATAACCTAGGATGTGTAAAATATTTTAATAAGAAACTAGATTTGTAACTATAAAATATAAAACTATAACTTAAATTTGTGAATTTACTTTGTATTTTTTTTCTTATGTATATAGAGAAAGAATAAGCCAAGTTTGGAGTCAAGAAAATAAACCATAACATAAATAACAATATCTCCTTCCAAAAATGTTTCCATGTTAAAATGACATTCACTTTCTTGTATACCAAGACTATTCATGTTATTCATATACAATTTCTGATAAGCATGTAATTGATGCTCAGATATATAGATGAACTTGGATTAAACTCTATTTTTGTTAATAAAAAGTCTCTTTATTTACATATATGTTAGATAGATTGTACTTGAATGTATTTAAAAGATCTTATTTGGGTTACATGCTTGTCTCATAGGATTATTAATCACCGAAGGATTTTCACCCCCAATTTCCTATTTCAATATCTATAACAAAATTTGTATATATGTGAACATATTATGTTGGTTTACATATATTTTTCACCCCTAATTTCCTATTTCAAAATCTATAACAAAAATTTCTAGTTGATAACTCTTGTCATCAATATCTTTGAAACCTCAAGCAAAATTTTCCTTTCATTTCTTCACAATGGCTCATTCTCTGCAACATCTTACTTATTCTAGGCTACTCTTTCTTATGATATTGCCTTACGACGTTTCTTTTGCAACATGTGGTGCAATTTCTAGTTTTACTCTTTGTGAAACTCGACACTATCACTACAACTTTAATTCTAAGTGACTTGTTTTACCTCTGATTTGTAACTAAACTATTCTCGCCCTCTTGCATGTTTTTTCCATATGGTTAACTGCTATTCGTCCAACCATTTCACAAATGACAAGTTGGTTATTGTAGAATCCCTTGACCTCACATTATGCACTTTGGTCGTGTTCTTCTCAACAAGATTACACATGTACTATATGTTACAAGATTCTGGCTTATCCACCTATGGTATAAAGTGCACTTGGTCTATTGCAAAAATAACTATAATAAAAATTCTTTCTATATGTGCTAACCTGACCAACGACCATACACCCCCTTGAAGTTGCATGCGTATGTCTTCATGATAAACATGTAACATATATAACAAACTACCTTCTGTCTGATATGAGGTCACGTGGAGACTACTTTAACACCATTCATTCACCTATCATAACATTTTCAATCTTCTAACGTTACTATTACGCTCCCTGTTTCACTTACAACCTTCAACCTTATGAGCATTTCAGGGGTATCCTTTCAAAAGGAATCAAGCTCTTGTTGTTTTAATATCATCATAAATCTTAGCAGTAGTCTAAAAAAATCCACAGAATAACTCAGAATTCGGCGAAGATTTTGATAAATTTCAACAAAAATTTATCAAAATCTTGTTTATAGTTGTTAAACTTCAGTATTTTGGGTGCCCTAAGGGTTTTTGATAATGCTGAATCCATTTCCATTATAAAAATGCAATTCAAACTCCAACTTCCTAATTTTTTGAATTATTTTTTACTGGATTCCGGTAAAAAAAATTGCGGTCCCACTCCTAAATCTTATCTTAAGTATGGAAAGGAATCAAGTTCTTGTTGTTTTAATACCAGTATAAATTTTATTTTAAGTATGGATCTAACATGAATTGATAGGGATCAATTTTTTTCACGTGAAAACTTGAGTGCTAAATACAATATGTTATTTTTCATTATTTAAATTGTATTTGTGAATACTAAATAGAGTATATATAGAACCAAATAAACATGAGCTTAGAGGGATCAAATTTATTCACTTGCAAACTTGAGTGCAAAATACAATGTGCTATTTTTCATTTTTTAAATTGTATTTGTGAATGCTAAATAGAGTATATATAGGGCTAAATAAACGTTTTAACTAAAAAACTTAATTTTTTCATCGTATATACATAACTTTTTTAAAAATGATAGGTAATTGATATTCAAATATTTTTCATAACATGTACAATCATACATTTTATCAAGCAAATTAAAATAGTTTTTTATTATTAATATATTTTTAAGTATCTTTGAATATTAATTTGTATTAAAATATTTTATTGATAACCCACATTGAATATTTTTTTATATACAACATTACAATATTTTATTTTAACGCTTATATATATATATATATATATATATATATATATATGAAGTTGATATTGATATAAATTAGTTGACATAGATCTTCAAAAAGTTTATTTAAATTTCTTATTGAAATATTTTTTAAAAGTAAAAATTTAAACATTTACTCACACAATTTTTTAACTTCTAATTACTTTACAACATATATATATATATATATATATATATATATATATATTATAACCAACATTATTTTTCTATTTAGAACATAATGTTATTTTTTATTTTTATTTTAAAGGGGAATCCATAGACGAACAAACTTACACATGGCCTTTGCCTCATATTGAACTATAGAATAAGCCTCTAGACTCAACAATAATATTAATCAACATATTATACATTGCCTCTCTTAATAATATGGTTTACATTTCTCATAAATATAGAAAATTATAATATATCAAATATCCATGTGGAAATTGGTATTGTTGCCTAATTTATTTCTCCATTATACATATAAATCATTTAATTTCCTTATCAATCCATGAACACTCTCCCTTCCCTGCATATATATAATATCTTTCCATGGATGTTTTTACCACATACCCTAAAAATTGCATAAACATGATTTTAAACATGGTGTGCTTTGTTAATACATGCACTACCATTATGAAACTTACTTTGAGCACATATTTGATAAGTGTTGCATATAATGAGCTTTCACAACAGAGGCTCATGGGATGATAGGAGGATAAACATAACACTTACTTTGTGCACATATTTGATAAGTGCTGCATATAATGAGATTTCACAACTGAGGCTCATGTGATGATAGGAGGATAAACATAATACATGTCCAAATATTACATGATATTTCATATTTTCTTCATTGTTTATTTTGTTTCATGTAGACTTTTATTTTTGGTATATTTTACAATATGTTTTTCAACACATTTTTGTTTTGTTTTGTTTTGCTTGGTTGTGACAACACCTTATTTTAGATATGATATATATTTTTTACTCCATAATATTTTGAGAGGTACAACAAGTTTTGAATTAGATTATATTGATGGATGATGTAGCAATTTTATTCATTCATAATATTACTTTATATTATTATGAATGCACATAGTGTATGCATGAGTCACAAGGGTGAATTTTCGTTTTATGAGACAGGGGACTTCACCTACCAAAACCATTTAAAATATTAATTCTAACTACTACAATGTATTTCTTCCTAAATAATAAAATATGATTGAAGTAAATTAATTTAATAAAGATTCTAGTTACAAACTAGTTGTTATGCAACTAGCTCATAAAACAGAAGAAAAGATAGATAAACGACTAATAAAGAGGATAATATGATTCTAGGGGTATGAGTCATATCAGTCATTGTCACCCTTTCATGTCTCACCTGGTTTACACACCTACCTAATTGAGATGTTGACCTATAAGACCCCTTTACAGAAAGCTTCAAAATTTCTCTCAAATACTCAAACCAAGTTCCATATATTTTGTTTCACTTGCTTTCTTAGTTCTAAGGCATGATAAACCATAGCCTTCATGATCCAATGAGTCTCTGCTATCTTGAAAACATGGTATTTCATGTTCCATTGTAAATTATCCTTCACCCATCCTTCTATCTCCAATGGAATCTAAGCATCTCTTATCTCTAGTGCTGTGAGTTCAATCACAAACTAAAATTATTATATATCTATATTAGCAACACTTAAACATCACTATTTGGAACTAGACTTAGCTCTTGTTTATTCTTTATCCACCCTCACACACCTGGAGCTAGAGGTTCTCCCATTGGGGGGACGCTGCTCCTCATCCTTCACATTTTCCCTCTCTTTATTTTATAGAGGAGTGCTATGGACAATGATGAAATGAAATTATATAAAGAAAATAACCTTAAGTCATAAGAAAAATTAGCCCCATTACCACCAATTACCTACCAACAAAAATAATCCCTCTATGCCCCTGAAGAGAGAGAACCATACACTCATATTCATTCCTTAAGATATTCTTCTAGTAGCCAAAAATCCAACATGGGTCATGGTATAGATGACCTATACAAAAAATGAGTAGGACCTTACTAGACTTAGTATAGACATTTCCATGCCCAAATATATGCTCGAGGATGGTGATGGAATATCCACTTCCTTCCTAAGAGCTAATAAAATATTTGTAGAGCCCTTTTGGCTCAAGCTAAATAAAAATTGTATAACTTATGTATATACGCAACTTTTGTATATGTGCAAATTCCATATATGCATAACTTCTATATACACACATATCTTCCATATATGTGCAACTTATGTATATGCACAACTTCCATATATGTACATATATTTTGTATATGCACATATCTTTTCTATATTCGTAACTTCCATATATGCACATATCTTCTATATAAGCACATATCTTTTATATATTCACATACCTATGCACAACTTCAACTTCCGTATATACACAACTTCTGTATATGTGCATATCTTTTGTATGTGTGCAACTTCCCTATATACATATAAATGAAAGTTGTGCACATATGAAAGATATGTGATATATGAGATGTTCATATATAGAAGCTGCGCAACTTCTGTATACGCACATATATGCGCATGTCTTCCATATATGCGTAAATTTTTTATATGAAAATATCATTTGTATGTGCATATTAGGCATATGTGCATCTTCCGTATACGCACATATATTCCGTATATACACATATGGAAGATGCACATATACAGTAGATGCACATATACAGAAGATATGCGCATATACGGAAGATACACATATATGGAATATATGCACATATATGACAGTTTCACATATATGGAAGTTGTGCATATACAAAATATTTGCGCATATACGAAATTTTTTCATATATGGAGGTTTACATATATGCATATTACAAAAGTTTTTCACTGCTTCTATATATGTATAGCTTTCGTATATGTATATATAAATAAGTTGCACATTTATGGAATATATGCATGTTTACAGACATTGCACATATAACGAAAATATGTGCATATACAAAATTTGCACATATACGGAAGTTGAGCATATATGGAAGATATGAGTGTCTACAAAAACTGTGCAAAACTTCAGCTTTTTTATAAGAATATATTTTGTATATGCACATCTTTTGTGTATGTGCAAACAAATATGAACATATACGTAAGTTGCACATATACAAAAAATGCATATATAAGGAGGCTGCACATATACAATGGTGGAAGTTGCACATAAATTATGTATATGAACATCTTTTATATATGCGCATACATGGAAGCTTCATCTATAAAAAAACTATGCACATATACATAAGTTATACATATATGAAAGTTACACGTATACAAAAGTTGCGCATATACATAAGTTACACATATACAAAAGTTGCGCATATACATAAGTTGCACATATATGGAATTTGCGCATATACGAAAGTTGCACATATATGGAAGTTTCATATATACAAAATATTTGTGCATATATGGAGACTATGATATATGAATATTATAGAAGTTGCAGATAGATTTTGTATGTGTGCAACTTCTACTTATTTTCATATACGAAATTTGTGCATATATGGAAGTTGTGCATATACATAAGATATGCACATATACGAAAGTTGAGAATATACAAAAGTTGTACATATACAGAACATATGAGAATCTTCCATAAATGCACAAATTTCGTACATGTGTATCTACTGTATATGTGAAACTTCCATATATGCACTTGTATGAAATTTACCCATATATAGAGGAACACCTGCCAATGAAGTTCATTCATGAAAAAGGAGGAACACCTTGCCCTGTTGAGGAGGAACACCTGCTAATGAAGTTCACTCATGACAAAGTAATATCAGTCTAGAAATAATATATTCTACCCCTACTTTGATTATGGAAGAAGTTGAATCTACCCAAAGTCAACCAACTAGATAATTCTCTACCTAGGGCTCCAGGAACTAGTAACTCAACCCACATCCTTCTAAGGCTCTAGTGTGTTTTTCCAACTTCATTGCAAGGAATAGTAAATCCACCCACCAAGGGCTCTAGAGTGTTTGCTCCAACTTAGGCTCCAAGACTAGCAACTCAACCCAAGTTGTTCCAGGGCTTCCAGATCATATTTTCAACCCACGACCATAAGAAATCAAGAGCACCAACCTAAAAACAATCAAGTGGAAAAACCCACAACACCATGGCTATCTCGGAAATAGCAAGGCAAGGCTAAAACCACTGTCAATCTAGGAATATCTCCATGCCAATGACAACACATAACCAGAAAACCACATGAGTCTACCATGCATCCATAAATAAGCGAGGAAATCGCACACGCAACCTGTTACCTAAAAAGAAATCTAACTGTAGCTGCTGATACACCTATTACCTTGTATTTTTCTACTTTCCTCTGCCTTCTTTCTCCAAATCCAATGTATGCCAAAGTGCTCCAAGAATGCTCCAAGAAAACTCTAAGTGTGCAAGAGTATGGGGGAGTGAGATAATAGAAGAGAGATCCAAGATAAAACTGACAAAAGGTTGTGAAATGATCATCAGAAGCCTTTTTTATCATTGAGACCTCTATTTTATTCATTTTTCCTTCAATTTACTCTCATGAAAATATGTGACCTTTCACCTTCCTTTTCTCCAATTTTACTTTATTTCATAAATAAAATTTCAATTAATGCCACTTTTCCTTTGTCTATTTCCCCAACCATTAATTAATAGCTAGTAATACCAAACCACTATGATTTACCCAAAATTCAACTTGGAGTATGTCTCCCATGAATTTGGTATTATTTTTTATTTACATAGGAAATCAACCAAGGGTTGTTATACCTTAGCTCCTAAATAAATATTTCAGGCATTCAAATCTCTAAAGAAGGTTTGAGGCATCTAAAACTCTAAAGAGAGATGTCAAACATCTAAAGGTCATTCTCTATATGTGCCAAAGTTTTATTTAGGACCTAATTTATAACCTTCTTACTATATCAGCTCCAAGGCCCTTAGACACATACCAACTACATAAATCCACTTAGTGGCATTGAAATCCCCAATCGTAGGGAAAGGATACCCTCAAAAGGCCATTTTTTGATTGTTGGAGGAATCTATGGAGCAGTCACCTTATTTACCTATAGCTTACTGTTGAGTCTCAAATCTGCATCTTTCTTATACATCTTCCTAGACCTTTTTCATCCACCTGAACCTTCCAAGTTGTCAATATCATTGTATATTAATTGCAAAAGAGCATCTAAAATGGTTTTTAACTATATTTTTGTGTCTGCTGTTTGATTTAGATTTTGCTCATTTAGCTGCGAAATCTTGCCACTTTCCGCAGCCATTTTGTGAAACTCTATGTTACAGGTGTCTTCAGGTAAAACGAGCCACATGGGAAAGTCAGAAATGATGTGGACATGGATCGTGTCCTATTGGCTCGAGAAAATTCATCTAGGGAGGCTGCAGTCAAAGGTGGCCAAGTGGAAGTCAACCGTAGAGTCCCACGGTGACAGGACTTTGTTTCTCGTCACGTGAAGATTTATATGGCCGTTTCTGAATTGCGGGAGACACATCAACACCTGTACACAGCTCCATAGCCGAATCCAACATCCACTCTTCATAGATTTACTCCTCAACGCGGCCATGATCCTAGATCTGCGGACATTAGTGATTTACGTGTTCTCTATACGGCACAAACTTTGAAATTAGTTATACCTTTGTTATAAATAACGCGTTTGCATACGCACATTAGATTGTATAGAATAGTTACATGTGCTAATTACGTTTTCCAGCATTAAATTATGCACCTTTCTGTTATGACTACATTTTAATATATAAGAAGACTCTGTTTCCAAGCGTAATTCGTACTTGAAGGCTGTTGCCAAGGCTGGTGCAGAGGGCCCTTGCACACGCTGAGGTTTTGTGCATTATTGTATAGTTCTTGTTTTATTTCTTTAAGCTCATTGTGCCATAAGTCATTCATGTGTTTATACATTACATCTTTCATGGTATTTATGCTTCATTTCTGTTGATAATCTTTCATGCTTTACATCTTACTTCTGTCCATAATCTTTCATGTTTTATGTTGTTGTTAACTGATCAGTGTTCTTGTTTTAGATTACAAATAGGCAGCCCGGGCATTTGCATATCTTTTGACTAATGACATGGAATCAATATTGTTCTGCTGCTAATTTATTTTTCTTAGTTTTTGTTTAATTCCAGTACTACTTTGTTTATTTTAGTCTTGCACATTTGTTTCAATAGTTAAATTTAGATATATTAAATTGCTCATGTCATTTTCAGTTACCTTCGAAAGCCACAGCTGGACTGATGGTGAGGGATTGAAGTATGAGTGTGTAGTTTGATATTAGTTTACTTCTTGCAAGTTAGATATATTAAATTGCTCATGTCATTTTCAGTTACCTCCGAAAGCCACAGCTGGACTGATGGTGAGGGATTGAAGTATGAGTGTGTAGTTTGATATTAGTTTACTTTCCGCAAGTTAGATATATTAAATTGCTCATGTCATTTTCAGTTACCTCCGAAAGCCACAGCTGGACTGATGGTGAGGGATTGAAGTATGAGTGTGTAGTTTGATATTAGTTTACTTTCTGCAAGTTAGATATATTAAATTGCTCATGTCATTTTCAGTTACCTCCGAAAGCCACAGCTGGACTGATGGTGAGGAATTGAAGTATGAGTGTGTAGTTTGATATTAGTTTCTTTTTCTGCAAATTAGATATCAGATTGCTCAAGTTGTTTATGGTTACCTCTGAAAGCCATAGCTGGACTAATGGCGAGGGATCAGAATATAAGTTGATGTAATTTGATTTAGATTTACTTTGTTGCAATTCTTGGATTTCTTTAAGCATAGTTCTTTTGTGTTTAGACAGCAGCAAGGATAGTTTGGTTTTCATGCTCAATAGTTCACTGTTTGATTTATTAGGCTAGCAGCACATTTTCATTTCCTTTCAAGTTTTTTCATTGTATGTTTCAAATTCCTTTTTAAGTTTGAAGTTGGTAAATCATTATAAAGGATATCATTGCCTTGAACAATCATAACCATACTTGTTTTTATTTTAGAATTTCCATCACACATTAGAAAACCAAAAATGACAAAAAGATAAGAAATAGGTTATCTTGCACATATAGTGCACCACACTTCATCAGCTTACGAATCCCGGATTGATAAATTAATGTAGCAATTTAGGACACACTAAATTGACCAAACATTTTGGCGCCATTGCCGGGGAAGTGTAACTAGGTAGCCAATTTCTTAAAAAAAAATAATAATAATAAAAGAAGGGAAAAATTGATAATTTCTTGGAGTATGCTCTCCTCTTGCACCTAGTGTGATCTGGAGGATCAGAAAAGAGAATTATTGGTTTAGTAATTTCTTAAGTATGCTCTCTTCTGTCACCTAGTGTGACCTGGAAGATCAGAAAGAGAATTATTATCCCTACTTTAAAAATAAAAATAAAAAAATGACATGCATAGAGCAAGAGATTCTAGGGGAAGGTTTATACCTAAAGCCAAGAGTTCAATTTTCACAACTCCATCTTCTTCAAGGCATAGACAAGAATCACCACCATCTACCCCTAGCCTTAAGATTTTTGGAATTCAAGGAGCAGCTGAATTAGAGGATTCTCCTACACCATCTACTAAATCTCATTTAGAAAAGGAAGAGACTCCCTCTCATCCTCGCTTGATAGAAGAACTAGAGGACTTTAAGGACTCTAAAGAAACTATCATGGCAGAGGAAATAATAGATGGATTTGGAGGTAGAGGTAGAGGTAGAGGAGAAGGAAACAATGGAGACAACAATGGTGAAGGTAATAATGGAAGAAATAGGGAAGGAGACAACTTGTTTGGATTCCCTATAGTTGATGAGGAAACTCATACAACGATGAAAAATATCTCACCATCTGTCCTCCCCAACTTTTATGGATTGCGAAGTGAGGATCCTGAAACATTTCTATTTGAGTTTGAAGTCGTGTGCCAAACCTATGACTATATGGAAGACTCTCAAAAACTCAAACTGTTTCCTTCAACATTGAAGGGAGCTACTTTGAAATGGTTCATGGGATTAGCCACTCAATCTATTAGGACTTGGAATGATATGAAACAAAAATTTTTGGATAGATACTTGGACTATTGTATGCCTACCAATCACAAGGATGAGGTATTCAAAATGATGCAAAAAGAAGATGAAAACTTGGAAGATTTACTTGAAAGATTTCAATACAACTTAAAAAGAGCAAAGATGAGCAACTTAGATGATGAAACCTTGAAAGCCCTCATATTAAAAGCCATTAGAGATGAATGGATAGATATTTTAAACATGATGGGGAAAGGAGACAGTTCTCAACTTCCACTTCGTGACATAACAGAACTATGTGTCCATCTATGAAGAGGAAAATCTAAAACAGGAAAAGGGCCTAGGGATCCTTCTCTTATTAGGACTAACAAATCTGAAACTGGATCAGTAAGTAGGGTAGATATTGGTAATATGCTTGATGAATTCAAAACTGATATCTTAGGGAGCCTTAGTGAACAACTAGACACCCTTAAAATCCAAAACAAGCAGAAAGCAGAAACAGATGCTTTAGCCATCTTTTGTCCGAAATGTAGGAAGAAACATGATTTAAGGGAATGTCCCTTGGATGCAAAATTTGTAGAAACATGTATGATTTGCTCAGAGAATCATGAGATCAATGATTGTCCTTCAATTCCTAGACTCAAAGCTGTCTTTCAAGAAGACCCAAATTCAGTAGAATCTCTCTGTTTTGTTGCAAGAAGACCTTGGCAGGGAAAAAAAACTCAAGGGTTTAACAATCCTATGAATCTTCAAACCCCACCAAATTGGAATCCTTGGCAACAACCTTGGCCCCAACATCAAAATCCATATCAGCCATGCGTACAAGGGATGCAAAATCCTTATGGGAGATTTGCTCAATTTTACCAATATCCTCCATCTTTTCAAAATCAACAAGCTCCACAACTTCCAAACCCAAATCCACAACTTTCATTTCCATTTCCACAACAACAACCTTCTCAACAAAATCCAAATCCTCAACTCATGCTCCCATACCAAAAAAAGACAAATCAACTTCCAGCTCAGCCATTGCCAAATCCTAACAATAAGAATCCTCAGAATACTTACATGATAGAAGGACAACAATTTCCTACCTATATGATTGTTCCTCTCAACGATGTACAACTCAGATCTGGTAGAGTTTTAGAAAAACCTTCTATAGATATTCAAGAGCAAGATACCTCCGAGGAGGACTCTCTTCAGGTTAATAAGGGTTCTGAGGAAGAATCTCTTCAAAATTCAAGCATTCAAAAAGAAAAAGAAAAGTCAACACCCACAACTCCTATAGTTGAGCAACCTGCATCTTCATCTACACCTCCTTTTCCTGAAAGACTACAAATTGACAAGGGGGTGAAAAAACAAATCTTGTTGCCTAACTATGACTTTCTAGATGAATTGAAGAATGTTTGTATCAAGATTCCCTTGCTACAAGCCATTCGAGAGATTCCTATTCTAGCAAAAACAATAAAGGAGTTGAGTTTCAAAAGACCAAGAAGGAAACTAAAAGACACAAGAAGAATCCACCTGGTAGGAAAAATTGCAGATATTATGATGGGAAAAATTACCATGCAGAAATATGTAGATCCAGGAAGTCCAATTGTCAAGACACATATAAATGGGGTAGAAATTCCAAACACATTGATTGACTTAGGGGCTGCTATCATCATTATGAGTAGACAGACTATGGAACAGCTAAAAATTCCTAACCTTATTTTTAAACCTACTTTACTGCAACATGCAAATCGATCAATTATTAAACCAGATGGTGTATTAGAAGATATTTCAGTCTCCATAGATTCTTGGGAATATCCAATAGATTTTATGATTTTGACTCCCAAGAGTAATCTAGGAGGGCACCCACTTATCTTAGGAAGACCTTGGCTAGCCACAGCTGATGCTTTTATTAGTTGTAGATCTGGGGATATGTACATTTCTAATGGTAATTCGACAAAGAAATTCAATTTGTATCCTCTAGCAAAAGCAATTACAGAAGTAGGAGACAATGAATGGGTCGATGATGAGGACACTATACAACCTGTCTTTACCATTTCTGAAATCAGTGAGGATAGTCAAATTCTGAACACATTAGAAAATTTTGAGATATCTTCAGAATATGACCCCACACAATTTCAATTGGAATCTGACATAGAATATTTATCATCAAGAAAAATGTCTCTTTACTCTATGGAAGAGTTTGGTAGTTCTACTATTGAGATTTTTCCAGGAAAAACATTGAATATCAACAAACATTTGGAAAAGTCACAACAAGAAGGACTAACCAAAATCTTGCAAAAACATTCTACTGCATTTGCATGGGAGTATAATGACATGAAAGGTATTGATCCTAAGACTTGCATCCATCATATCTATATTGAGGAAAATAGTAGACCAATCAGACAACCTCAAAGAAGGATGAATCCAAATCTTAGGGAGATAGTGAAAGAAGAGCTCGAAAAACTACTCAATGTAAACTTCATTTATCCAATTTCAGATAGCCGATGGGTTTCTCCTTTGGTTATAGTACCTAAAAAGAATGGTAAATGGAGGGTATGCATTGATTACAAGGAATTGAACAAAGCAACTTTGAAGGATCACTTTCCTTTGCCTTTTATCGATCAGGTATTAGATACATTAGCAGGTAAAAAGTACTTTTCATTTTTGGATGGTTTTAGTGGCTATAATCAAATTCAGGTAGCACCCGAAGATCAAGATAAGACCACATTCACCTGTCCATGGGGAACTTTTGCCTATCGAGTACTTCCTTTTGGGTTATGTAATGCACCCGCAACATTCCAAAGAGAAGTACTAGGAATTTTTTCTGATCTAATCCATGATTGTGTAGAGGTTTATATGGATGATTTTACAGTTTATGGTAATTCATTTGAAGAGGCATTAGAAAATTTGGAAAAAGTCCTTATAAGATGTAAAGAAACAAACCTTTCATTAAGCCATGAAAAATGCTTTATGATGTTTACTGAAGGGATTGTTTTAGGGCATCATATTTTAGGAGATGGGATTAAGGTTGATAGATCAAAAGTTGAAGTCATCTCCAAGTTACCTATTCCAAATTTTCAAAGAGATGTTAGAAGTTTTCTAGGATTTACTGGTTACTATAGAAGATTTATAGAAAAATTCACTAAAATTGCATCTCCACTCTTCAAATTGCTTACAAAAGACTGTGAATTCAAATGGGATCCCGATTGTCAATCAGCCTTTAAAACTTTGAAAACAAGAATATCTGAAGCACCTATCTTGAGAGGACCAAATTGGAAACTCCCTTTCCATATTTCTACGGATGCTTCAGATACAGCTCTAGGAGCTGTGTTGGGTCAAAAAGATTTAGTTCCTTATGCTATTTATTATACCAGTAAAAATTTGACTCCCACAGAGTTGAACTATACTGTGACTGAAAAAGAGTTTTTAGCTGTTGTTCATGCAATTAATAAGTTTAGACATTACATAACAGGCTATGAAACTTTTATTCATACTGACCATTCTGCAATTAGATACTTAATGAACAAACCTGTTACTAATGGCAGAGTGACAAGATGGCTTTTACTTTTGCAAGAATTCAATATTACCGTGTTGGATAGACCAGGAAAACAGAATACAGTAGCTGATTTCTTGTCTAGGATTCAGAATACTAAAGAAGATTCTCCTGTAGAGGATAAGTTTCCTGATGAATACTTGTTTGCAGTAACTATTAAAACTCCTTGGTATGCAGATATTGCTAACTATTTGGTTACAGGAAACTGCCTTCACATTTATTTCCAAATGAAAAACGAAAAATTATTCAGGAGAGTTCAAAATATTCATGGATTTCTAACGAATTGTTTAAAACAGGGCCAGATCTTGTGATCAGAAGATGTGTCAGGGAAGATGAAATGCCTGATATTCTTATGGCATGTCATGATGAACCATGTGGCGGACACTTTGCAGACAAAAGGACGGCCTATAAAATCCTCTCTTTAGGATATTATTGGCCTTCCCTCTTCAAAGATGCGAAACAATATGTCAAAAGGTGTGACAGCTACCAAAGAGTAGGGAAACCTACCCTTTCAAATGAAATGCCATTACAACCACAGGTACTCATTGAACCCTTTGAAAAATGGGCTTTAGATTTCATTGGACCTATTAATCCACCATCTAAGAAAAAGAAGTATATATTGGTTTGTACTAATTATGTTACTAAATGGGTAGAAGCTAAAGCATTAGTATCTGCTACTGAAAATTCAGTTGTTCATTTTCTTTATGAGGATATTTTTACTCGCTTTGGTGTTCCAAGAGAAATTGTGACAGATCAAGGAAGCCAATTCACATCCAAATTGGTGGAGAAATTGATGGAAGAATACAAAATCAAGCACAGAAGATCTACTCCTTACCATCCGCAAGCAAATGGTCAAGTGGAGTCCACAAACAAAGTTCTTGAAAGTATCATCACCAAAACTATTCATCTACATAGAAGAGATTGGGCAGAAAGGCTTCCAGAAGCCTTGTGGGCCTACAGAACTACATGGAGGAATACAACAGGACATTCTCCCTATGAACTTGTTTATGGGAAAGAAGTCTTGCTCCCCATTGAGCTCCAAGTCAAGACCTTCAAGATAGCAGTTCAGTTGGGGATGGACTTATCAGAAGCCCAAAAGCATAGAATGGAGCAGTTGAATGAGCTAGATGAGATCAGACAAGAAGCAAATTTAAGAACTAATCTAGTTCAATATCAAAGAACTAAATGGCATGACAAGTACATCAAAGAGAAGAAGTTTCAAGAAGGAGATTGGGCATTGTTATTTGATTCCAAGTTTAAAGATTTTCAAGGAAAATTTCAGACTCATTGGCTTGGGCCATATGAGATTGATAAGATCTTTAGCAATGGAGTGGTAAGAATCAAGACCATTGATGAGTTTCAAACTCCTCTTATTGTGAATGGCCACAGATTGAAAGTTTATCATAAGCCACTCTCAAAGGAGGAATTTGTCAAAATGTTTCAAGAGAATTCTGCAATCAGGCTGGTACAGAAGAATTCTTCTTCTCCACCAGCCTAGCTTTTGTTCTTTTCAGTTAAAAAATAATAATAATAATAATAATTGTATAAGCCTGAAAACCAATCACTGATTGGCAGTCTTATACATAAAATATAGGGTGAAAATCAGGAACACCTGACACTCTATATTTTCCAAAAAAAAAAAATCTCTCTTTCATTTCACAAGTTTTGTGACCACCCATTCCACTTCATTCCACTTCATTTCACTCCATTTCACTCCATTCCACTTCATTTTATCTATTTCATTCCATTTCACCAATAAAATTCTTTTTCATGACCATTTCCATCTAGTCATTTGTCATCCGTTCATGTTCATTCACCCAAATAATAGTTGTGTCAGTTTCCGCAGCTGACATCTATTTCCGCAACTGACTCCAGTTTCCGCAGCCAGAAGCAGATTCCGCAGCTACCACTCTGTTTTCAAAATAATGTACAGCCAGATGTTATTTCCATAACCATGAAATCAAATGCAGGTGTGAGGACCAATTATGAAGACATGGGGCATTCAAGCTATCAATGAGGAGCAACTAATTGAAGACCAAGGAAAAAGGAAAAAGATTCCAAGGTATGAGTAAAATTTATTTCAAATAGCATTGAAAACACATTTTTATATAGTTATGAACCATAAGCTCCATTATGTGCAATGATTATATTGAAAAACTCCATAACCCTTTCATGATCTCCATATGATCCTCCCACATTCATTTTCAAACGGTCCCATAATCAAACCTCCGATCTTCACTCAAACTCCGATACTCCACCTGTGACAATGAGACGTAGTTGATTTGACTACAGCTTCTTTCAGCCGCATAAAATCCGTAGCCGTTGTTTAAACGTGCTTACATTTATTTTGCAGCCACCAAATTTCAAACACTGCCGGATGTGTTATACTCTTCCTATTGTTCTATTAATCTCACAGCCGCATTTTTGCCATGCTCACGCAAACCTTCTCTATTCCGCTTCACTCCATTTCATTCTCTGTTACGCTACAGTTTGTATACCCACTCTCTGATATCTACCTATAGTCATTGTGCTCATTTCCGTTCATTCAGCCGTTCTACTTCCATTGAACCCTCCTCCACGCAGGCAAGTTTTTAAAGATCAGAAAGAAGAATGGGTAAATTGTTAAGAGCAGAACCGGAAGGACCTAAATTCATGGAAGGATACCCGCAAGTCAGGGATATATTGAAGAAGGCAAAGTGGCTGCGGTTTATCCAAAAGTTCAGAGGCTACCATAAAGAGGTGACAAAAGCCTTTGCAAGATCTTTCAATGGCCTAGAGGTAGAGATTGGAGACCTTAAGTTTGCGGTGAATGAGGCATCTATAGCAACTTCCACGGAACTTCCTCAAGAGGGTGAACGTTGGTTTAAGAAAAAAAGCATTAGTGATGAAGCCTAGAGAATAATCTTACGAAACCAAGGTATGGACATAACTATTTTTAAAAGAGGAATTCACGTTCATGCTTTGAAAGAGGAATGGGCTACTTTACTGCTAGTTGTTCAAAAATTCATCACCTTTGAAGGCCGTTTTGGGTCCATGTATATGTACCATACCAGATTGCTGATGATTTTTCTAGGTAATCAAACTCTCAATCTCCCATATTTTCTATTAAATAGTTTGAAGAAGATGTCTGTGACTGTTAAGAAAAATTTAGGAGATGTAGAACCACATCTATATCACCATGGTCTTGTAAAAATTTTGATTGAAAAAGAGTTAAAGGAGAAGAAGGACACATGGGAACAATTTTTGATTAGAAATTTCTTTGAGGAAACTCAAGAAATTCCTGAAGGTAGCACATCAAGAAGGAGTAGGAGAAAAAGAATAAATGATGAAACTCAAAGTACTCCTACTCAAGAAATTCCTGAAGGTAGCACATCAAGAAGGAGTAGGAGAAAAAGAACAAATGATGAAA
Source organism: Pinus albicaulis (assembly GCA_034641835.2). Lineage (NCBI taxonomy): Eukaryota > Viridiplantae > Streptophyta > Pinopsida > Pinales > Pinaceae > Pinus > Pinus albicaulis. The sequence goes on from JAXQQM020067522.1 coordinate 129,065, forward strand.
TTCAAAATACTCCTACTACTACAATTGAAAGAACTAGTAGGGAAGAGAGGAAGAAGAAAGAAACCAAGGGTAAAAAGCCAATAACACCAAAAGAGAGAAAAAATATTGAGGCTATACATTAAGTGTTATCTGAAAGACTGGTTCACCTTCAAGAACAGTCATCTATGGCTAAGAAGAAAGAGAAAGGAAAAAAAAAGCAAAAAGACAGTGGTCCACAGCGTGTGAGAAGAAGTTCCAGACTCAAGGGGAAATTAAGGAAAATGCAAATGAAAGGACCCCATTTCATCGATTTGGGAGAAGAAACATCTGAACAATCCCCAGCTGACCATAGTCCATCTCACTCTCAGTCAGTTAGTGAACCTGGTTCATTTCATTCTCAGTCAGACATTGAACATAGTCCATCCCATTCTCAGCAAGATGTTGATGTGAGCCCTTCTCAGCCAGATTTTGAAGATAACTCTCCTTCACGGCATTTTGGGGACATCCCAATAAAAGTGACACCTGATATAGACCCCAAGCAGCAAGAAGTATATGATTATATAGAATATTTAGAAAAAGCAGCTACAGGTCCCAGTACTTCGTCCATTCAGCCTCACACAGTACAAGATGATTTAGTCCAATCACTGAAACAGGAAGTCTTTGAGCTAGAGCTTTTAAATAGACACATCAAAAATGAAAATGAGACATTGAAGGAACAAAGTAAATTGGACAAAATAATTCATGATAATACCATGCTACATCTGGGAATATGGCAGAAGAAGAACAAGAAATTGAAAAGGAAATGCCAGAAGTTAAGCAGAGCATTGGTTAATATCAAATTTAGATGCTTAATGAAGAAACCCAGGATGTTAGCAGCACCAAGGAAGAAGAGGAGAGGATTGGATGTACTGGCTGAAGTGTCAAGGCATATGAACTGAAGAAGGATTATCAAAATTTTGGTTGCATGAGGACATGCAACACCTTCACAGTGGGGGTATGTTGAGTCTCAAATCTGCATCTTTTCCATACATCTTTCTAGACCTTTTTCATCCACCCGAACCTTCCAAGTTGTCAATATCATTGTATATTAATTGCAAAAGAGCATCTAACATGGTTTTTAACTATATTTTTGTGTCTGCTGTTTGATTTAGATTTTGCTCATTTAGCTGCGGAATCTTGCCACTTTCCACAGCTGCTGCAACTTTCCGCAGCCATTTTGTGAAACTCTATGTTACAGGTGTCTTCAGGTAAAACGAGCCACATGGGCAAGTCAGAAATGATGTGGACATGGATCGTGTCCTATTGGCTTGGGAAAATTCATCTAGGGAGGCTGCGGTCAAAGGTGGCCAAGTGGAAGTCAACCGTAGAGTCCCACGGTGACAGGACTCTGTTTCTCGTCACGTGGAGATTTATATGGCCGTTTCTGAATTGCGGGAGACAAATCAACACCTGTACATGGCTCCATAAGCCGAATTCAAACATCCACTCTTCATATATTTACTCCTCAACGCGGCCATGATCCTAGATCTCTGGACGTAATGGTTTACGTGTTCTCCATCAGCACAAACTTTAGGGAATTAGTTATATTTCCTTTGTTATAAATAATGCGTTTGCATACGCACATTAGATTAGTCTCCATTAGCTTCCAGATAGCTCTGTAATGTAATTACGTTGCCACTGTGCCGTAATATCACCTTTCTGTTATGACTGCATTTTAATATATAAGAAGACTCTGTTTCCAAGCGTAATTCGTACTTGAAGGTTGTTGCCAAGGCTGGTGTAGAGGGCCCCTGCACACGCTGAGGTTTTGTGCATTATTGTATAGTTCTTTTTTTATTTATTTAAGCTCATTGTGCCATAAGTCATTCATGTGTTTATACATTACATCTTTCATGGTATTTATGCTTCATTTCATCTCTCCTGTTTATAATATTTCATGCTTCTTCTTTACATCTTTACTTCGTCTACATAATCTTTTCATATGTTTTATGATTTTGTTAACTGATCGTTGTTCTTGTTTCAGATACAAATAAAAGTGCTCTGCATTTACACATATCTTTTGACTAATGATACGGAATCAATATTGTTCTGTTGCCAATTTATTTTTTTCTTAGTTTCTCGCTTTTTTAATTTCGGTGATCGCTTTTGTTTATTTCAAATACTACTTTCATTTACTTCAAATAGTTAGGATTAAGTTAGATATTAAATTGTTCATGTCATTTTCAGTTACCTTCGAAAGCCATAGCGAGACTAATGGTGAGGGATTGAAGTATGAGTGTATAGTTTGATATTAGTTTACTTTTCTGCAAGTTAGATATTAAATTGTTCATGTCATTTTCAGTTACCTCCGAAAGCCATAGCGAGACTAATGGTGAGGGATTGAAGTATGAGTGTGTAGTTTTATATTAGTTTATTTTTCTGCAAGTTAGATATTAAATTGCTCATGTCATTATCAGTTACCTCCGAAAGCCATAGCGAGACTAATGGTGAGGGATTGAAGTATGAGTGTGTAGTTTGATATTAGTTTATTTTTCTGCAAGTTAGATATTAAATTGCTCATGTCATTATCAGTTACCTCCGAAAGCCATAGCGAGACTAATGGTGAGGGAGTGAAGTATGAGTGTGTGTAGTTTGATATTAGTTTCTTTTTCTCGCAAATTAGATATCGATTGCTCAAGTTGTTTATGGTTGGCTTCTCCCTCCGAAGCCATAAATGACTAATGGCGTTTAGGACCGTAATATAAGTTGATGTAATTTGATTTAGATTTACTTGTTGCAATTCTTGGATTTCCTTTTTTAAGCATAGTTTTTTTGTGTTTAGACAAACAGCTATTAGCGATAGCTTGGCTTTCATGCTCACAGTCCATCGCTTGATTTATTAGAATAGCAAAGACATTTTCATTTCCTTTTCAAGTTTTGCTTTTCTATTGGTATGTTTCAAATTCCTCCTTTTTGAAGTTTCAAGTTGGTAAATCATTATAAAGGATATCATTGCCTTGAAAAATCATAACCATACTTGTTTTTATTTTAGAATTTCCATCTCACATTAGAAAACTAAAAATGACAAAAAGATAAGAAATAGGTTATCTTGCACATATAGTGCGCCACACTTCATCAGCTTACGAATCTCGGATTGATAAATTAATGTAGCAATTTAGGACACACTAAATTGACCAAACACTTACCATGTTTGTTAATGAAGGGATTTTTCAAATTGTGAAAAATAGAGTCAATATGTTATTGATACTGGGTGAGTGGGTAGTGATGAGGAGTAGGGGAGAATTATAGCTAATATGGAGTATACAAATTAGTATTCAATAAAAATTAAGGATATATACTAAAAACATGAGCTATTTATATTTAATATATTTATAGGGATGGGATTCAATTAAAGTATTTTAGGAGGTTATTTTCAATATCTAGTGAGGTTATGGGTATTCTTTAATATCCCATGAATATAAGAACTATGGCATATCTTTACTAAGTGGAGACCTCATGGAGGAATCCTTCTTGACCTTGGATGGATAGAGGATGCCATTATGGCCTAAGGTCCATGTTTCTTCTCGTTAGAAAGTATAAGGACCCAAGTACTTTAGGTTGCATTATTGGCCCTAAAATGTCTACATTCTTTCTTTAGGGCCCAAGAATAAGTTTTCCTTGTCCAACTATGTTTAGGGAACCGTGAAAAAAATATAATGCTAAAAAACTTACGATAAGGTCCATATCACTCATAAAGACCATATAAAGGTCTTATGTGGTGGTACAAATACTTATTCATGTCTTTTTACCTAAGAAGCTACCTTCAAAGCTTGAGGTGTGCTTTACCTCTCTTAGCCATGGTCAAGGAAATGAAACTCATGTAGAAATTATATGCACTAAGTATGCATATGTCCTAGATCCACTTGATCTGACACTATTTAACTTTATGCAAGATAGTGAATCTATTCCACTTGTTAATATTTTGCGGAAAAATTAATTGCACACACATGTGAAGCATAAACAAAAATTATCAATCGCACATAACACAGTTTTTAACCGGGAAAGCTTGAAGCTGAAAACCCCAACTATATATTATGTCACATGGAGATCATATGAAAATCCCATACAAACATACAAAGCTTATCACAAGCCCTCAGTACAGTACAATCGTCATACACTAATCAGGCCCAATCTTGCAAATCCATGCACCGATCTCTGCCACCTGCTAGCCTGCCTCCACTGCGTAATCTCTAATGAAGAATAGCTATGAATGAATTCGAATTACTCTTGGATTGACTGTGGAATCCTCATTGGCATCTCCACTGTGTGTTGGATGCAATCAATGCATCACTAATAGTCACAACAGATAGTCTATCTTGCTCTTTCACCTATCTCTCCACTGGTCTCCACTGAAACTTCCATGCACTGTAGTTAACTGCTATATTGTTCAGTTGATTAATGATTTATTATTTATGAATTAATTTAATAATTAATTCACTCCACTCTCACTAGTGTATCGATCAGTTAGACTAGATAGAAATAGCTCAACTGAGTCTAACTGAGTTAAACTAAATACAACTCCATAACTACTTCTTCCAACTGTGTCATAACTCTGCCACTTGAGTTCTAACTAAGTCCTCCAGGCATTAGCTCCAGTAAACCCTTAGGAATAGCGTAATTCCTTTTGTCAGCTACTGTGCCACATCTGTGCACTGAACTAAAGTGCTCCAAGAGAATAAGTTGTTGTTTAGAGTCTGATTATTATTAAGAGCTAATAATAATCAACATGCATATATTTTTAGATTGACGATCTATAAATAGACTTCGCCCAATATTCTAAAAATAGAATTTCATATATTTTTCCAACTTGATCAACCATCCACAAATAGCATCCTGCAACTTCTGAAATATGATCGACATGTCTAAAAATAGACATGTGCCAAAAATAGCCTGCGGGCCCACTTAGTGAAGGCGACTCTTTTCACTAAGCTCATCATCTTATTGAATCTCAACGCTCCCTCTAAACAAGATAGGGATTATCCTTCACCCTGATCCTACCTCTATGGTATTCGAATTTGCTCCTGGTGAGCGCCTTCGTTAGAATATCTGCATCCTAATCCTCCGTAGGAATGTACTTAAGCAACATGATCTTCTGCTGCACAAAATCTCTGATATGATGATACCAGATATAAATATGTTTAGAACTATCATGAAACACAAGATTAACCGAGAGTTTAATGCAACTCTGATTATCACAATGAATCATCATGGGATCTAAATGTGAATCGAACAAACCAACCAGAATCTTCCTCATCCAGATAACCTCACATGCAGCTAAACTTACTGCCATGTATTCTGCTTCCACTAAACTAAGTGCCACAGATCTATGTTTCCTGCTGTACCAAGAAACTGTCGTAGATCTGATACTGAAAATCCCTCCTGATGTGCTCTTTCTGTCTGTTGGGCTTCCTACCCAATCTGCATCGTTAAGCCATGCAACTTCACCTCATTCGTCTGTCTGTACCATAAACCATACTTAGATGTGCCCCTGAGATATCTTAGGATATGCTTGCCTGCCTTCCAAAAGAGCTTGGTAGGCTTAATCATCGCTTGTGAAAGCTGGTTCACCGCATAGCATATGTTTGGTCTTGTATTGACTAAATACATGAGCGAACCCACCAAATGTCGATAAACAGTGGCATCCACTACCTCTGCCAATGTAGCATCCTCTTTCTTCCAATTTCCTAGAAGAGGAGTGTTGATAGGCTTGCAGCCTTGCATGTGAAACATCTCCAGTATCTCCCGGGCATACTTACCTTGAGACACAAACAGTTCACCTTCCCGCTACCATATTTCCAATCCAAGGAAATAATGAAGGAGGCCTAAATCCCTCATCTCAAACTCCTTTGCGAGATTAGCCTTGCTTGAGTGTATCAACTGCTCATCACCTGTTAGTATCAAATCATCAACATAAAGTACAATGATCAAAAGCTTACCCCCAACCACAATTTGGTATAGGTTTGCATCCGCCTCACTCTTGGTGAAGTCAAGTCCAATGAAATAGCAGTCAATCTGAGTGTACCAAGCATGGGGTGCTTGTTTCAGCCCATACAACGCTCTTTTGGGTCTGCACACATGCGACTCGCTACTGAAGATCTAAAATCCTTCAGGCTAATCAATGTAAACCTCTTCCTCAATGATCCCATTAAAGAACACAGTGTTCACATCCATCTGATGAATGTGCCAACCCATCTGCGCTGAGAGAGAAAGGATGGTTAGTATGGAAGAATACCGTGTGAAAGGTGCAAAGGTTTCTTCATAGTCAATCCCCTCAATCTGTGCGAAGGCCCGAGCAACAAATCTTGCCTTATACTTCTCAATGCTCCCATCAACAACTTGCTTTACCTTGTAGATCCATCTTGATCCTACAACTGATTTCCTCACCGGCCTTGGAACAATCTCCCAAGCACTGTTTCTGACAATGGAGTCATAATCCTCCACCATGGCATCTACCCATGTGGGATCCTGCACTGCTTCTTCAAAAGAAGATGGCTCTGTCACAGTACACTTGCTCATAAGAGCCATGTATCCAGTATATCGTTCAGGTGACTGTCTCTGTCTACGCTGTGATGTAGGAACTCCTACATTCTGTGCCACATCCACCTTCAGTCTCTCAGCTTTTGTGGTATGCTTCCTGCCTTGTCTGATGTTTGGTTCTGCATGAGTGGACTCTTCCACTGCATGAATCTCCTCCTGTGGCTGATCCAAATCTAGAGGCTCATCTTTGGGAACAAGAAGTTCCTCCTCTGCATGCAAGTGTAGCTCCCTCTCAAGCGACAACTTCATGGCTTTAACCTCATTGAATTTTATGTCCCGTTGCATAACAATCATCTGACTGTTTGGAAAATACACACGATAGTTATGGGGTGTTTCTGTGTACCCCACAAATATCCCTACTTCTGCAGTTGGATCCAGCTTCTTCCTGGCATCCTTCGTCACATGAATGTAAACAGGTGAGCCAAAAATCTTCAAATGAGAAATATCAAGCTTCTTACTAGTAAAAGCTTCCTCGGGTGTACTCATGCCAAGTACTCTATGAGGACAAGGATTTTGCACATAAACCGCATTGTTGCATGCTTCTGCCCACAAGTGCATCGGTAGGCCCTGATCATGCAGCATCGCTTGTGCAACACCCACGATTGTTCTATTCTTTCTCTCTGCGACCCCATTCTGTTGTGGGTTATGAGGTGCTATGAGTTCTCATCGAATTCCTTCTTTGCTATAGAAGTCTTTGAATTCGCCTGAGATGTATTCACCACCATTATTGCTCCTTAGAGCTTTCACCTGCTTCCCCAACTCCTTCTCCACCAATGCCTTGAACTCAGAAAACTTTGAGAACGTTTCACTCTTCTTCTGCATGAAGTAGATCCAACATCTATGAGAAAATTCATGAACAAATATCACATAATACTTGTGTTTCACTGTTGAAGCAACCGAGAATGGTCCACACACGTCTGTGTGAATTCTCTCCAGGATCACCGAAGCACGGTTCTCCTTCTCATGAAAGGTGGTCTTCACAAACTTAACCATTGTACATCCTTTGCACTGATCTGACTGCGCAAGAGTACCCTTGGGAATTCCAGTAGAAATTTGCTGTGGTGAAGATGACCCAATCTCCTGTGCCATAATTCGCCCTCATCCTGGCTCACCACTTCTTCTGCTTTACTCACCATTGCAGCGCAACCATCTACCTCCAGGTTGTAGAGATTCTTAATTCGAATCCCTATCTTCTTGGTTTGAACCATTGTTTTATGTCGAAGGAAAGCTTTTCCCTCACTAAAAACAACATCATAACCCTTATCTTCCAGCATTGTGACTGAGACCAAGTTCTTCTTCAACCTGGAACATGCATAACATTCTTCAACAAGAATGGATTACCATAATTCCTCTCAAAGGTAATGGTCCCAATGCTAGTCGCACTGTACCGACCATCATCGCTCATCTCTATATGCATTTGGAGGTCCTTCTCCTCCAAGTCACTAAACAACTCTTTGTCTCTCGTCATATGGAAAGACACACCATTGTCAAGATACCACACCGATCCCATGCAGCTTGAAACCAAGCATGTGATCAAAGAAAAATCCAGCTCAAATTGTGAGGCTAAGGCCTCTCCAGCTGCAAATCCAACAAACTGCTTATTCTTCTTCTTCTGTGGATAGTTAGTGGCGAAATGTCCATGCCCGTGACAGTGAAAACACTTCACTTTGGACAAATCCTGCTTCTTGCCTTTCACACTAGATTTTGAAGGATTTTTCTTTCCCTTCCCTTTCCTTACTTTGGCAACCAAAGCACAATTCTCTTCATCTTCATTCTTTGATGAAGATCCATCCCTCGTACCCCGCCTTATGTCCTCCTGCACAAGATTAGACCAATGTCGCTCCCATCCTGGCAGTTTCTCCTGTCCATTGACAGAGTCTTCGTAGCTTTGCCAACTCTTCAAAATCCCAAGGAGAGACAAGCTCACCAAGTCTTCTTCATCAACAGTAACCCCCACACTTCCCAACTCATTCTTGCAGTGGATAAACTTTGTGAGGTATTTTGGAATACTATCGCCTTTCTCCATTTTTATTTTTCTAAGCTTGTTGTTAAGTGCCAACTTCCTCTAGTCACTTTTGCTTTGGAACAAATCTATCAAAGCCTTCCACATTAAGAATGGAGTGGCTTTCCTGTGAAGGTTGGACACAATGTGGTCATTCACACCTTCCAACAGAATCCTCCTCGTCTTTGCAGTCTTCTTTTGCCATGCATCAAGTAATGCAGCATCGCTAGATTCTGGCTTAGGAACATCGCTATCAATGAACTCCTTCAACCCATTATCCTCCAGCACCGCCTCCATCCTATCCTTCCATGTAATTCGAGCTCCCATCAAGGGCATACTCCAATCTCAACCTATTGAGGAACATTTCAATGTATACTCGATTTCTACACCAAGAATCTTATGTAGCAAATTCGAATTGTCTACCAGCACAAACTCACTTCACAATTGCAATCTTAAATCAACAATGCTCTGATACCATGTAGAAATTATATGCACTAAGCATGCATATGTCGTAGATCCACCTGATCTCACATTATTTAACTTTATGAAAGATACTGAATCTATTCCACTTGTTAATATTTTGCGGAAAAATTAATTGCACACACATGTGAAGCATAAACAAAAACTATCAATCACACATAACACAGTTTTTAACCGGGAAAGGTTGAAGCTGAAAACCCCAACTATATATTTATGTAACATGGAGATCATATGACAATATCATACAAACATACAAATCTTATCACAAGCCCTTAGTACAGTACAATCGTCATACACTAATCAGGCCCAATCTTGCAAATCCATGCACTGATATTTTCCACCTGCTACCCTACCTCCACTGTGCAATCTATGATGAAGAATAGCTCTGAATGAATTTGAATTAATCTTGGATTGATTGCGCAATCCTCATTGTCATCTCCACTGTGTGTTGGATGCAATCAATGCATCACTAATAGTCACAATAGATAGCCTATCTTGCCCTTTCACCTATCTCTCCACTGGTCTCCACTGAAACTGCCATGCACTATAGTTAATTGTTGTATTGTTCAGTTGATTAATGAGTTATTATTTATGAATTAATTTACTAATTAATTCACTCCACTCTCACTAGTGTATCAACCAGTTAGACTAGATACAACTAGCTCAATTGAGTCTAACTGAGTTAAACTAAATACAACTCCATAATTACTTCTTCCAACTGTGTCATAACTCTGCCACTTGAGTTCTAACTGAGTCCTCCATGCATTAGCTCCAGTAAACCCTTAGGAATAGCGTAATTCCTTCCGTCAGCTCTTGTGCCACATCTGTGCACTGAATTGAAGTGCTCCAAGATAATAAGTTGATGTTTAGAGTCTGATTATTATTAAGAGCTAATAACAATCGACATGCATCTATTTTTAGATTGACGATCTATAAATAGACTTCACCCAATATTCTAAAAACATAATTTCATCTATTTTTCCAACTTGATCAACCATCCACAAATAGCATCCTGCAACTTGTAAAATATGATCGACATGTCTAAAAATAGACATAGTCTTAAAATAGACTTGCGCCAAAAATAGCCCGCGGGCCCACTGAGTGAAGGCGACTCTTTTCACTAAGCTCATCATCTTGTTGAATCTCAACAACTCATACTTAGATATCAAACCTTATAATGATTCCCACATATCAAATAAGAGGGATAAATACCCTTAAGATGTTATACATGGTGATTTGAGGCCTTGATATTGAAGTTGAATTCCTAGGAGATCCCCTTACATCCTAAGGATCGATCTTCCTCCATTGACCATGTATATTTTCTAATCACTTATGCTTGATGATGAAAACCTTCTAGTGGTTTTTATCATAAATACCCACACTTGGAGTGTATGGATATGCTCAAGATTTCATGTGTAGTGGATAAAGGTGTCATTATTGAACATTAATTCCTAGAATCTTCCTTTATGATGCAAGGCATATATTTCCTCCTTCAAAAATGTCTAGTACATAGAGAGTGATGTGCCTAGCATGAATAGTCCCTTAATATCACCCATATACCTAATAAAAGGAATTCATTACCTTGAGAGGTCTTTGGTGGTGGTTTGAGAGGTTTTCATGACATGTATTCTGAAAATATAACTTTAGGGTTTAATCAATTTGTTTCCTGCCATGACCATGAAAAGGGCCTCATGACTCATAACTATGGATCATAATATTCTTGTGATGCACATATCCGTACTTGGAATATAAGGATTCCCTAAATATGCAAGTGCGGTGATTAAAGTTGTTGGTCTAGAGAAATTGATACTTATAAGAAACCTATATGGCCTAGGGTACAAGTTGCCTCCATTTACCATGTTAAGGAACCTATTACCGATACACAATGCTCAAATCCTCTAATTCCATTAATATCCCTAGTTGAAAAGGAGGATATATATTTTGAAAAAGAATTGTCACCAAAGCATGCATGCATTCTTCAAATTGTTCAAAAAAATTCAATAGTGTGCATACACTTTGAGGAACATGTGTGTTCTTTCAATTGTGAGTGTCTTCTTTCAATAATATGCCAATGTTCTTTTAATTCAATTTTTTTTCAAGGGGGTGATGACTCTAGCATATGTGTTTTCTAATTTGGACATCTCTAATATAGATACATGATTAAAAGTATGCGATATTGATGAAAAATAATACTTATGAGTACCCCTTATTATCTCTATATTTGATGTTATTTTTCTATATAATAGACAAATCTAATGTCTAAATCCAATGTCCATAAAACTATAGACATATATAGAATCAACTATGTAGATTTCACACACACACACACACATATTTTAAATATTAATATTTTTTACGATTTTAATTTTCTCTTGTCTTGACATATATATGAATCTTAAGATCTATAAATATTTTATTTCTTCTATAAATTTTCTCGCTTAACCATTTAATGAAAAGAACTATATGTTGCATTAGAAGATATTTTAATCTACCATCTATTAGGGTCCTGTGATTTGGCTGATTGGCAAGCCAAGTGACAGGGTAACATCAAACCAATATTTGGAGCCCAAGGACCTAGCCTTCCTGGACTCAGAGAGGGCTCTCTCTATTTGTGTAAGGAATATCTGTGTGTTTTCTTCTCGTGTTTCTGATTTTAGGCTAGTTATGAAGTAGGTTTTTGGTTTTGTTTTTAGGTTTGTGAGGGATGAAATGATCAAAGACTAAGATAGATAAAAATATTGTCAGATTAACTGTGCTATGGGGTCGAAAAGGTCAAGAAAAATTTCAGATGGTGATACAAGGTTGTTGAAGGGCCGATTTGATCGAGGTGAAATGGATCTTTGGATAAAATGGAGTGGGATGGACACTAAATTTGTGAAAAAAAAATGATTTCAAACGTAAATAGTTCAATAGCTGACATAAACATGGTAGGGCTAACCATTAATCATGAGAAATGTAACTATAAACTGATCAATGCATAGAAAGAAACATTCAAGCAATACATAGAGATATATGACTTTCTAACTTTAGGAAATTGTTATTAGACTTTGGGGAAATACAATTAAGACAAACAAACAACTCAAATCACTATGAGGAAATGCCTAATAATAGTATTTCAAGCTATTGGGCACTTTGAAGCAAGATTGCATAGTTTTAGGCAAAGGGCAAGATCAGTACAAGACCTCCTTGGTTCAAAAAATGATAATCAAACAATCAAAGAAAGGTTTCAGAGGTGGAGCTATGACTAGCCATGAGTAAGCAGGGCATACCATGAATCATACTTAGCATGCATAAAACCATAAATGAAACAAGCAAACAGTTTCTTCAGTTATCAAAGATCAATCAAGGATTCTTTGATATGACTAAGAAGGAAGAAAACATAGAAGCTATAAAGAAACAGGAAATTTGAGGTGCCTCCAATTACATGTCTCAAATATATTCTCTATTGTCTTATAGCAAGCAAGAACATGGAATATGAATGAAAACTAAGAAGCATAACAGAGACGGACACTATACCATTTTACCACATCAAGGAATCCAACAACAATTCTCTTTTATCATCCAAAAACATTCAAGAAAATATCCAATGCATGAGACAAGTGTTTCTTCCAAGCTTGTATAACCATATATTGATCTATATCATCAATTTCAGCCTTGTTTACAATGAAATCTCTTGGAATATATAGGCCAAGATGAGGGAAAACCTCCTAGTGCAACTTGCAATCTCATTGGCCCATTAAAAATATCTAATTTTGTCGTTGAGGCTTTGCAAAGCCCAAGGCACAAAATATCTAATAAAATATCTAAAAAATCATAAAAAAGGAGAATATATTGACTTTTCCTAACTAAAAATTCCCAAAAATAGCTAAACGCACATGAGGAAAAGTCACTTTAGAAAAGTACATTTTTCACAAAAATACTTAAGAAATATATCAGCAGAAAGTCCTTTGTCTTGCGGGCAACTTTTGGATGCCTTCCCAATGTCAAAACAAGGCTCGTGATGGCTTCATGGAAAGCTATGAATGTCTATTTTTTGAAAATGCTTAGTTTTATCCAAACTGATTAGTACAAGTCTGTCAAAATCTGACCTGTATGTAAAAACCCAAAAAATAGACTTTGCTGATAAACGGGGCAGAGTGTGGAAAAAGTGAGTGTTTTTCGCCATTTTGGGGGAGAAAATCATCTTCAATTGATTTTAAAATCGCTGAGTAGATGCCCCTGAAATTATGGCATCCAATGATACCATTTTTTTCCTTTGAGGATGCCCCAAACAGAAATGGTGATGCCTATGATTTTTAGTCAAAAACCCAAAAATGACAAAAAACCAAAACTTGTTGAATTTCTCCCAATTTTGGCGAGCATGACCCTAAAGTATTTTTAGAAACATGCTGATAATATGAGACCAAAATTTGGAGCTTTGAGGTGTCTTTCTTCATTTTTAGTACCGGACGCCTCTTTTGAGCTTCCTTGAGTTTTTCCTGTGTGGCCTTCAAATTCCATCGGGCGAACTGATTGAGCTTCTTATAGTGCCTGGTCATCCTCCTTTGAATTTCCAAATATCTATTGGCCTTTTCTAACTTTTTCTCCAAGTGATCATTCACCCTCTCAAGCCATGCTTCTCGATTGTTCTCTATCTCTTGGGTGAACAAAGTAGTGAGAGGAAAAGATTGGAAAAGGGCAGCTTCTTCCTCCTTTTGTTTCTCAAGGGCTCTTCTGAGTCCCATGATCCTTGGCCTCTTTCTCCTTGGCTGATCTTCATCATCGCTATCATTGAACTCGCCCATTAGTTTTTCCAATTTAACTTGCGCCTTGGAGGCCTTCTTTTTATATTTGATGGCCCGTGTCTCATATACCTCCATGTGGACATTCATCTATTTATTTTGTGTTTGCAAAAAATGAATGAAGTTTCTAGACCTCTCTAGATCTTCCCTCAAAGCATCAATTTGTTCTTCTTTATTGATCAAGAGAGACTCTAGGATTTAGGCTGTTAGTCATCAGTATTTTTCACCTTTTGATGATGACTAGTTGTTAAAGCCAAGTTTTCTAGCAGCTGATCTCCAATATGTCAAAATTTTTAGCTAGAAAACACCCATAAACATTTTACCCTCCTACCTTTTCAATCAGCCCATGATGAGATAAAACCTAATCGTGAAGCCCTATCTAGCCTGAGTCATACAAACTTGTCCATCAGCTCCAAAGAGAATAATCCAAATCTGTCCAAAAAGTCTCCCCTAAGTTAGGTAGTGGCGCTTTAGGCGATCCTCCCTTGGCAAACTATCCTAAATCCATGTGGACATTCATCTGTTTATTTTGTGTTTGCAAAAAATGAATGAAGTTTCTAGACCTCTCTAGATCTGCCCTCAAAGCATCAATTTGTTCTTCTTTATTGATCAAGAGAGACTCTAGGATTTAGGCTGTTAGTCATCAGTATTTTTCACCTTTTGATGATGACTAGTTGTTAAAGCCAAGTTTTCTAGCAGCTGATCTCCAATATGTCAAAATTTTTAGCTAGAAAACACCCATAAACATTTTACCCTCCTACCTTTTCAATCAGCCCATGATGAGATAAAACCTAATCGTGAAGCCCTATCTAGCCTGAGTCATACAAACTTGTCCATCAGCTCCAAAGAGAATAATCCAAATCTGTCCAAAAAGTCTCCCCTAAGTTAGGTAGTGGCGCTTTAGGCGATCCTCCCTTGGAAAACTATCCTAAATCCAAAAGAACCTCTTTCTAATATCAACAAGTCATAGATAACCTTCCTATTCTGCAAATAAAGCTTGATACACCCTTAAGTCGCGCCACTAACAAACCTTGATGTCTCAGCAGTGCATATGTCACAGGTCAAACTGATATTAGGTGGATTTACAGTGTTTCAATGTCTTTTTCAAGAGCAGAAGTGTACCAGTGTTCCAGAAGAGATTATTAAACTTAACATGAGAAGACAACTACTTCTCATGTGGTTTTTAGCCTGGGATGCAAGTACTGGACAGAGAGTTATTTCAATAAGCTCCTGCAAACACAGTCAAAAGGTTAGTGAGTTATGAATAACAAGTAATACTCTACAGATACTGGTCACGTTGCTTCTAATGTCTAAAGATGCATAAAGGTATTTTAACAGTAGGATTACATGTCTCAGATAAATTCCCCTCATGGCATATTTTCAATTTATCACTTTTATTTGCTTAGCTATGAATAGGCAGTGAAAGGAAAGATGACACTATTTGAAAGAAGATGAAATGGCATCACTGTGTAAAACCTCCTCCAAACATGAGTAGAGGGTTGAATGACTGAGAAAACCTCCTCCAAACATGAGTAGAGGGTTTGGAAATGTGATAAAGGCCTCCTTCATTTAAGAAGCAGAGGGCCAGGAACAGAGGTATGGCCTCATTTAAGGGCACAAGGCTAACAATGTTGCAATTAGCCTTAAAAATTTGTTTTACAACTTGTTCTCCTATAGATGAAAACCACTAACACAGAAGTGGTGTTTCAAAGATTGATTATATGGTTTCACTGATTGAAAAGTAGAGTTTAAGTGCAGTAGGAAAAAATTGGATGATTATGAATGGAGAAATGATGTTAAGCAGATGGCCAAGCAGTGGTACTATGATAATCAAAGAGGTTTGGTTTTTTCTTCTATCAAAGATCTCCTTCAAAGGCAATCTGAAGCTAAAGTGAACAAAGCTTGGATAGGTTCATCAATGTGAAGAAAGGGACATGACACCATGTTTCAAATTCAAAACAACTTACAAAGAATCAAGCCATATCACTATTATAGACAAAGACCTCTTACAGACATATGAACAAACCCTGCTGTGGTACGTAATTTCATTAAGAGTTTCCAGAGATTTTCTCCTTGATCAACAGGCATGAAATCTAGCCATTGTTTTCCTTTAAAAGACAGAGTTGAAATTTAGTAGAAATCAATTCAAGGTTTATGAGTTGAGCGCTGGGTTAAACATTGATGTTTTTATGTTCAAAGAAGCTTTGCTCTTCCTCTCCATGAAGATATTTTTCAAAAACTCATTAAAATTGACAAGAAGGTAACCTAGGCCTGGCTTCTAAAGGAGGCTTTGCAAATAGACACATAGAGACAGTATGTGTAAGAAAGGATATGGCAAGTGTTTTGAATTCAGAGACAACACTCAAAGAAAATGAAACATGCCACTGTCACAAACAAAAACCTTTTCTCTATGAAAACATTTAAAAATACCTTGCTTTTGCATTTGATTGTAGGAGGGGTTTTTAAAGGATTTCCTTTTTGATAAACAGATGATTGTAAAACATAGGTGAATGCAACTAACTTTCACCCACAATCAAAGAGAAATGTCATTCAAAAGATGCATCTACAATCATTTATATGGTTTTGAGCAAGTATTCTTTTAATGAGAAGATATAGGCAAACCGTGACAGTGTTGTTGACTTTGTGAAGCTTTTCCTTTAAAGGACAGAGATAGAGAGACAGTGGAGAAGTTTGTCCAGAACATTTAAAACCGAAAGCATGGGCATTTGCAATGTTTTGAAGAGTGATGAAATAATATAGGTTAAGTGACTCATTTTTTGACAACACAAAAAGGGCCTTCGTAGCATCCAAAACCCGCATAAAGTAGTTTCAAAGGGTGGTTGACTTTTTTGACATTAAAAGGTGGAGAGACCGTTTGCAAAGTCTCATTGTGCAAATTCAAAACGCACGCAACGCATTAGGGGAATTTTGAGGTCTAAAATGGGCCTCCTAAGAAAAATGTACAACCAAAGTAAACTTTATAAGAACCAATAGCATTCAAGATGATGATGTCAACCATAATAGATGATTCACCATTTTTGGAGTAAAAAAGTAAAAATATTACAAAATAATAAAATAATAAAACTATTTTTTCAACTCGTATTTTAAACTTATCTCCCAAATTTTTTACTCAAATTTCGAGCGGGAGTACTCGTTGGATGCGGAATTTAATTCCTCATCCAAGGAGTACCCATGTTGCATACTTTCGATGAACTCCACTACACGAAAAATGAGAAATACATAAAAAACGTGATTGTAATCACGTTTTTTTATGTATTTCTCATTTTTCGTGTAGTAGGACCCATCGAAAGTATGCAACATGTTCCACTTGAGGTTGAGGGAATTAAATTCCGACATCCAACGAATGCCCTTCGAAATTTGAGTAAAAACTTTTGGGAGATAAGTTGAAAATGTGAAAGATTAGTAGTTTTTGATTTTTCCTCTAAAATTTGATGATGTCATCAAATATTATTTGATTTTTCACTATTATTTTATAATTTCCTTAAGGCCATTTTTAGACAAAGTTCCCTAATGGTTTCCCTAACACCTTGGGAGAAATGAGAATTTTTGAGAAATTTCGGACTTTTCAAGGTTTAAAACTTGTGGCCCCCGCTAGGAAGAGAAATACAAAGGTTTCTATTGTTGTGCGGTGCGCACAGCCAGTGGCATGCGGTGCGCTATGTGTCGTCACCAACTGCCCGAAGGCCGACCCGACACCCCTCCACTGCATGGCGTTTTTTCCTATGAACGTGTCGCGCCTGTTTAAACATCCAAAATGCCTTCAAAGAGTCTTGGGACCTGCTCAATTCATCAAACAAGGGCCATAAGCCATCTTCAAGGTATTTTTCAATTGCCCCTTGGTGCATTTGAAATTCTAAAGGGGTATTGATACCATGTTTTTCCAAGACTAAAACAGTGATTAGAAAGTGGAGTTCTTGGTAGAAAATCAAGGTTGTTTGTCACTGTGTTGCCAAAGATTGTTACAGTAATAGGTAGGGTGTGTTTGTATCATTTTCAAAAGGCCTAAAACTGCGTTCAAGCAAAGTGATAAACCATATACTAATGACAAGACAGAAAACACAGTGGTAGAGGTTTCAAGTTGCTGTAAGGTGTCCTAACAGTGGTAAAACAAAAATAAACCATGTCTGCAAAATCTAAGGTGAAAATAGTGTTTATAAGGTGAAAGCAGTGTTTATAAGGTGAAAGCTTGTCTTTTTAAAAGTGACCTCTCTATATGGTAAAAAAGCAAACTTTGTGCAGCCTCCATAATCCAAAAATCAAAGTCTATGATTGAAAGGTTTCTCAAGATAACTCAAGGGTGTTTTGTCTACTTTTGTATAGAAACCAGTGAGCAGCAGAAGAGTATTGTTTGGGGGAAGTCTGTTTTGTTTCTGTCAAAACACAAAATATCCTTGTTCAAACAAGAAACCACAAACATCTCTTCTCAAAAGACTTTGCCCAAAAACAGTGATAAGATTGAGTTTGTTTCATTTGACAAATACTTGTTGTTTGGCATAAAAGAGGAAAAACGGTGAATGATAAGGAGGACAGGGTGTGTTCTTGAGAAGCCATTTCAAAGACCATTTTAGACAACTTGTTTTTGTTGGTCAGCAAAGAATATTCAAAACAAAATGGCTCCCAGGCAAGACAGTAGAAGTGGCCTTCACAGGAGGTTTGAGCCTGTTTCAACTGAAGAGGTAAATGCTCATCCATCAGTCCTGTTTAAATTTCATGAGGTTGGATTTCTAGAGTTTTTTCAAAGGGTGCAGGAGGTGAAAAGCTATTCCCCTTTGACACATCTTTGTGGTTTGAGATTTCAAGGGAAACATTTTCAGCTGGCAGGCTTGGATTTCAAGTTCTCTCCTAGGTCCATTTCCAAGGCCACCAAAATCCCTTATGTTGGAGAGAAGTGGTTTAAACAAATCCACCCAGACTCAGAACAGTACAATTTTTTTTTGAAGCCTGAGTATAGAGATACATGTCCATCCATCTCTCCCTTCTCATATCTGTTGACTAGTTATGCTCCCCTCATGAAGATAATCATGAAATACTTCACTTGCGAGGGAAGATTCTCCCGGGTCTATGCCTACCATGTCTGGTTGCTCATGCATTTCACAAGAGCCAAATTGTTAAATCTCCCTTTCTTCTTGCATAAAAGTATTGAGAAAATGGCCTCCACTGTTCAGAAAAAACCTCCTTCTCAGCAGTCAGCTTGCCTCTTCCATCATTCCCTCATCAAGGTTATCATTCTTCATCAGCTTGAGAAGAAGGAAATCTCTTGGGATAATTTCATTGCACATCCGGATTTCGCCACTGTTCCTTCATTCCATACATCTCCTTCACCTTCCACTCACCACCCTTTGCCTTCTTCAAGCAAGCCCATTCCCAAGAAGCTCAAATTCCCCATTGAACAAGAAGAAGAGCATGATGAGGAAGAAGAGCATGACCAAGGGGAGGAAGAACAACATGATGAAGAGGAAGAACATCATGATAAAGAGGAGGATAAGCATGATGAAGAAGAGCAGAAAAATGAAGAGGATCAGCAAAATGAAGATGAGCAGCAGCATGAGGATGAGCAGCAACAAGATAATGAACAACAGCAAGATAAGGAAGGCCAGCATGATGAACAGGTGTAGCATAGTGAGGAAAGACAGCCTCATGAAGAAGAACAACAGCATGAGGAAGAGGTGCAGCACAGTGAGGAAGGATAGCAACATGATGAAGAGGTGCAGCACAGTGAGGAAAGGCAGCCTCATGAAGAAAAACACAGTGACGATATACAACATAGTGATGAAGAGCGGCGCCATGAATAAACTCAAAATAGTGGCCAAAATGATGAGGAAAGTAACAAGGGAAATGACCCAATAGAGCATGTGCTAGCTACCTCTCCTAGGCAAGGTGCCATGCTTTCTTCTCCAAAAGTGGCCAAGCCCCGGACATCAAGGAAAAGGGTGCCTAAAGCTGTAACTCCAAATATTACTAGGGCCCTCTGAAGCAAGGGGAAATTGCCCAAGTAGCCAATTGTTGATTTACTGAAGAGGAGGAAGACTAAGAAGGCCACCCAAAGCAAGGGAAAGGAGAAAGAAGAAAGCAGCCATGAAAAGGAGAGGGACTTCGACATAATTCAAATCCAAAGTGATGATAGTGATAATGAGGCCCGAATCCTAGAGACTCTCTTGATCAATAGAGAAAGCCAAATTGATGCTTTGAGGGCAGATCTAGAGAGGGCTAGAAACCTCAATCACTTTTTGCAAATTCAAAATAAACAGATGAGTGTCCACATGGCGGTGTATGAGACACGAGCCATCAAATACAAAAAGGAAGCCTCCAAGGCACAAGTTAGATTGGAAGAACTCATGGGTGAGTTCAATGAGAACGAAGATGAAGATCAGCCCAGGAGAAAGAGGTCAAGAACCATGGGACTCAAAAGAGCCCTTGAGAAACAAAAGGAGGAAGAAGCTGCCCTTCTCTAATGTTTTCCTCTCTCTACTTTGTTCACCCAAGAGATAGAGAAAAATCGAGAAGCATGGCTTGAGAGGGTAAATGATCACTTGGAAAAGAAGATGGAGAAGGTAAATAGAGATTTGGACCTTCAACGGAGGATGACCGGGCATTACAAGAAGCTCAATCAGTTTGCCTGGCGGAAATTGAAGGCCACACAGGAAAAACTCAAGGAGGCTCAAAGGAGGCGCCCGACACCAAAATTGAAGAAATACACCTCAAAGATCCAAATTTTGGCCTTAGATTCACACCATGTTTCTGAAAACCCTTGAGGGTCATGCTCACCAAATTTGGGTGAAATTCAACAAGTTTTGGTTTTTTGTAATTTTTGGGTTTTTCGCTAAAACTCATGGGCAACGCCATTTCTGTTTGGGGCATCTTCAAAGGATGAAAATGGCATCATTGGATGCCATAATTTCAGGGGCATATACTCACTGATTTTCAGATCAATTGAACATGATTTTCTCCCCAAAAATGGCAGAAAACACTCACTTTTTCCACACTCTGCCCCGTTTATTAACAAGGTATATTTTTTGGGTTTTTATACACAGGTCAGTTTTTGATGGACTTCCATTGGTAATTTTGGAGCAAACTAAGCATTTAAAAAAAATAGACATTTAGAGATTTCAAATGAGCTATCACAGGCCTCGTTTCGACATCAGGAAGGCCTCCAAAAGTTGCCGGCAAGACAGAGGACTTTCTCCTGATATATTTCTTAAGTATTTTTGTAAAAAATGAACCTTTCTAAAGTGACTTTTCCTCATGTGCGTTTAGCTATTCTTGGGCATGATTAGTTATGAAAAGTCAATATATTTTCCTTTTTTAGAATTTTTGAGATATTTTATTAGATATTTTTGCCTTGGGCTTTGCAAATCCTCAAGGACAAAATCAGATATTTTGGATAGGCCAATGAGATTGCAAGTTGAACTAGGAGATTTTCCTCATTTTGGCCTATATATTCCAAAGGATTTCATTGTAAATAAGGCTGAACTTGATGAATAGAAGCAATATATGGTTATACAAGCTTGGAAGAAACACTTGTCTCATGCATTGGATAGTTTCTTGAATGTTTTTGGATGATGAAGGAGGGCTATGTTGGATTCCTTGACTTGGTAAAATGGTATAGTGTCCCTCTCTGTTATGCTTCTTGGTTTTCATTCATAACTCCATGTTCTTGCTTGCTATAAGACAGTAGAGAATATATTTGAGACATGCCCTTGGAGGCACCTCAAATTTCCTGTTTCTTTATAGCTTATATGTTTTCTTCCTTCTTAGTCATATCAAAGAATACTTGATTGCTCTTTGATAACCAAAGAATATTGTTTGCCTGTTTCATTTATGGTTTTATGCATGCTAAGTATGATTCACGGTATGCCCTACTTACTCATGGCTAGTCATAGCTCCACCTGTGAAACCTTTCTTTGATTGATTAGATTGTCATTTTTTGAACCAAGGAGGTATTGTACTGATCTTGCCCTTTGCCTAAAACTATGCAATCTTTCTTCAAAGTTCCCAATAGCTTGAAATACTATGCTTAGGCATTTCCTCATAGTGATTTGAGTTGTTTGTTTGTCTTAAATGTATTTCCCCAAAGTCTGATAGCCATTTCCTAAAGTTAGAGAGTCATATATCTTTATGCATGTCTTGAATGTTTATTTCTATGCATTGATCAATTTATAGTTACATTTCTCATGATCAATGGTTAGCCCTACCATGTTTATGTTAGCTATTAAACTATTTATGTTTGAAATCCTTTGTTCTTCACAAATTTAATTTCCATCCCACTCCATTTTACCCAAAGATCCATTTTACCTCGAATCAAATCGTTCCTTCAACAACCTTGTATCACCATCTGAAAGCTTTGTTGAACTTTTCGACCCCATAGCCCAGTTGATACGACATCTTTTCACCTATTTTAGTCTTTTATCAGTTCATCCCTCACAACGTAAAAACCAAAATAAAAAAACCTACTTCATAACTAGCCTAAAATCAAAAACACAATAAGCAAACACACAGACATCCCTTACACAAATAGAGAGAGCCCTCTTTGAGTCCACGAAGGCTAGGTCCTTGGGCTCCAAAGAATGGTTTGACGTTACACTGTCATTTGGCTTGCCAATCAGCCAAATCACGAGACCCTAACATAATGGCGATCACGGTGGGACAAACTGAGTACATAACAGTCTAGCAAACTCTTGTAGATTTATTAGTCTTTCAAAATTTAAACAGAAAAGCAGTCCATAGAATCATTTAGAGTAAACTCTTTTTGTTTGCACTACCCTAGCAAAGTGATGAATCAGGTTTAGAAAACTCTAATAAACAATAGGTTGCACATAAAAACTCAGAAAACCCCCAAAACATCCCTAGATTGGCTTTTCCCTAGTTATTGGTGGTGGACCATAGCTACATCCCTACAAAAACAACCAAGTTCCACCTGGCGACTCCACTAGCCTCCAGTAGGCCTTACTACTTTTCTAAATTTTAAAATACTATCTGATTAGCCACCTCATCGCCGCACTAACATAATGGCGATCACGGTGGGACGCTGAGTAACAAATAAACTTAGATTCCCTAAACATTCTAGCAGCCTTAAGAATACTATCTGATTGACTCATCCCATCGCTCACTAACATAGTGGTGATCACGGTGGGACCTTCCGAGTTAGTGACAATCTAAGTACTCCCTAGTAACTCTCGAAGTCTCAATCAAACTTAGAAAACTTAAGTGTTGTTTGAAGAGTAGAAGCTAGCTCTTTCACCATCTTAGAAAAATGATGATTCAGTTATCAGAAACTCTTCCAAACCTCATAGGCTACACAAAAACTCAGAAAACCCCAAAACATTCCCATATTGGCTTTTCCCTAGTTATTGGTGGTGGACCATAGCTACATCTTTACAAAAACAACCAAGTTCCACCCAGCGACTCCACTAGCCTCTAGTAGGCCTAAGAACTCCATAAAAAAACCAAAAAATTCATAAACCATACCTTTCTGTTGACTCATCATTTCCAAAACTTCAAACTTATGGTGCAAACTCTATAATCAGTGACAAACTAAGTATAACTTAGCGATTCATAAGACTTCACCTAAACATAGGAGATAAACAGAAATAATCTTGTAAATAGAACCATTAGCTTGTCCAAACAGCATAGCAAACTGTTGAAACCAAGTAAATCACTCTTCCTTGCAAGTCTTCATCTCAAAGTTTGCTAGAAAAATTTTCCCGAAAGCATCTTTGATAGTGTTGGTGGTGGACCATAGTTCTCACAGAAATCCACCTGGCGACTCCACTAGTCCTCATTTTTGTTTTGACCATCCTTCACATTAGTAAACCCCTAGAGAGGCCATCCATCTGAAACAATCACAAATACCATCCTCTCTAAACTATGGATTCGAAATCTGGCTTCACGAAGAATCAACACCAGATCTCATCCAGACCCAAATCCCCCTATCATAGTAGATGACCTAGAGAAGATTTTGTGGCAAGCTTCTGAAACTAGCCATTTAGCGACCGATAGGTCCATCCGTAAACCAAGATCAGTACCTGAACACCTCACGGCCTTGTAGGATTCCACATTTGACTTAAAATCAACAAAAACCCTTTTTAGAAGCAAGTCACAAAGTAAGGTAAGCTTTGACGATCTTGAGCCCCTAGATCTGCCACAGAGTCTTAGTAGAGAAGCCTCACCTACTACACCTCCCGACTTTCAGCTTCTCCATCACTTTGGCTCCTACCACCCCAGATCTTCTCAAAATCAGATCACTAGCACAAGTACATCAGCCACACCCATCCAAACCACTACTGTTCAAATCACCCCAGCTCATCCTACAAGCCCTCATTTTGTACATCATCCATTAGCTCCCGCCATGGTAGCCTGGTATGCACCCTTGGTGTTACCACACCCTTTAGCTCCTTTACAAAATGACAATCAATCCAAAATCCTGGACTTTACCGGAGTTGAGACTACCACATCTCAACAACATGTAGACAGAATTAGCGATGCCTTTGAATACATGGAAATAGAAGATGAGACCATCAGAATGAGGATGTTCGCCCAAAGCCTGGGCAGCGAACCCAAAAAATGGTTTAAGAGCTTAACTCCAAACAACATCCACGATCTCCCAGAACTCTACCAAACCTTCATAAATAAGTGGGAAATCAGAAAGAACCGCATTCAAATCCTGTCAGAGTATAACAATCTAAAACGGGAAAATGGGGAAAGTGTCCAGGGATACTACACTAGGTTCAACAGTGTTTCTAACACCCTCCTGCCTCACTTCAAACCTCCACTTGGCTCAGCCTTAGCAAATTTCCCCGAAGGATTCGACCCAGACATGACTTATCAACTAAGAGACAAGGACCCCCCCTACCTTAGAAGAAATGAAAAAAGTGGCCATAAGTGTAGAAGCCAACTTAGCAGAAAAAATAGGTAGGACCAGATCAGAAAGGAAAGTCACATATCAAGATGAGGTCTCCCCTTCAGCCCCTTCCTTATATCCTAGAATAGATGACTTGGTTAGATCCATGGCGAAAATGTGGGAAAAGATGAATTAAAAGACACCTCTTAGGGAAAACCAGCCAAACCCTCGAAACAGAAACCAGAACCAAAACTTTAGGAGAGAACAACCTCAAAACAAAACAAGGGAAAATGACCAACAAATTAGGCCACCTTTTAATGAAAATTATGTTGATGAGGATGAGAGGGATACAGAACACATTGATGAAAATCATTTGAACCTTATAGGTTCCAATAACGAGAGTGAGGTTTACCTCACAGAAGAAGAACAAGTGTTCTTCTTTCTGAATCAAGATGAAACCAGCTACGAAGATCCCGAAGATCCTGCCATAGATTTTCAGAATGCCATAATAGAAGCTCACAGGCAGTATGACCTTAGAAGCAGAAAAAACCAAGACAACTCCAAGAAAGGTAGCTCGGACACTGCCAAAACCCCTGATACCATCCTTAAAAAAGCAGTGGATAGCAACAAAATCATGGTCAAGAAAACTAACCAAAACAAAGATAAAGCTATTCAAACAAGTCTTGGCTTAGATGCTCCTAGTACTTCCACAAAGATTCCTAAGATGGTTGTGTCAAACAAACTCCCGAAACAAATTCAGCAAACTCAGAACATAGAGAAATTCATGGCTGAAAAAACTGAAGCCAACCTATCTAAACTACAAGCACCCTTCAGTTTTGCGGGAGAAATCACCAAAATAAAAATTACCATGCCCCTCACTGAACTTATTGCCCAAATCTCCTATAAATCCCAAGTGTTAAAGGTCGTGAATATAGGAAATGATGTGAACACCCTAAATCTAGTTGATGACACTCCTGAAGTGTTGTTTGGTCCAAAAATAGAAGGGAAATTTCAAGAAGGAACCACTCTTCCTTTTTAGATCAGTTTGAATATCCATGAAAAAATCTTACACAATGCCATGCTAGACTCCGGGGCCTCGCATAATCTCATGCCGAAGGCTGTGATGGAAAGATTAGGCCTAGAAATCACAAGACCATATAAAGACTTATATTCAATTGACTCAGGTAGAGTCAAGTGTCTGGGTTTAATCAAAGATCTTTGTTTCAGTTTGGCCCAAGTACCTGCAAAACACCTGATCATGGACATAGTGGTAGCAGACATCCCTCCCAAGTATGGAATGCTTTTATCCAGATCTTGGGGAGCCAAGCTTCAAGTAAATATTCAACTTGATATGTCCTGCGCCAGTATTCCTGTGTTTGACCAAACTAGAATACTCTATCGGGAATCACACATGAAATATATGATCAGCAACCAAGAAAAGTCAGATAACATCCCAATGTACTCCTTGAATTCTAATCTGAAATCTTTCATTTTACACATTGATGAGGACATTGAAGAACAGTCAAGAGGATTTGAAACAAATTTAGGCCCACCACATCAGCTGCCCCAAGTTCTCTATGATGAACTAGACACTCAGAATTATCATGACCATGATCAGTTATGTCTTGAGGAAAGAGAGTTTGTTCGTTTTGAAACAGGGATAGAGCAAGAAGCACAAACCATTATGTACCATAAAGCAAATTGCTCAAACCTTAGGCAAACATCAGCAGTAACATTAGGAGACTTTTTCAGAACTAAGGCATTAGAAGACTTGCATATCTCAAACCTTTTTGGAAATCAGGGGAAGGGGAGCTTAATGTTATTACCATACCTTAAAGATTTACCATCTCATAACTCTACCCCTTCAAATGAAACTTTGACTGTAGCCATAACAACTAAAAATCCAGAAAAAAATGTTTGATAAACTTCTTATGAAAGGATATGATGACTGTAGTCAAAATTTACCTGATTTGTTTGAAATAGCTAGCATTCTGCCACTCCACCAAAGACTTAGAACTACTAGAATTTGCAATCTTGTTCAAAATACTACTTCATATAGAGAAAACAGTGAGAAACACTATGCCACTTCTATCACTACAAGAAACAACTTCGACAGAAGAAAATACAAAAATCTGGACCAAACAATAATAGTCAAAGATAAAATAGCTGGTCATAGGATCTGTTTTGATTTTAGAAACACTAATACACACCCTTGTGACAGAAATTTTATCCTTCCTACCCAATACCATGATATACCAATAATAAGTGCTTTTAATCATGTGCCTTTGCAAGATGATGTTTCAGGATATAGCCAAATTATTTCTTTGCAAAGCGGACAGCTCAAAGAATTTTTCAAGTATGCTGGAAGTAGTTCCTTTTCAAACCCAAAATTGCAGAACCACCGGATATAAAAAACATGCTCCTAAAAGCCATGTTTCCAGTTCTGAATTTCTGCATTCTAACAGACCTTGATGATGTCATCATATACTTCAAAAATGACAAGGAATATCTGCATTATTTGAAAAAGATGTACATCAAAAGAAGGAGTGGAAATCATAGGTATAAAGAGGTACAATGGGAAGATACGGGGTTGTTCAAAGATTCATGCATGAATCCTTACGTCATGCTTGAAAGAGAAAATTTTCAAAATTTTTCTTTTCAAGAGCTGAGTGGACCAAGAGTGGTAGGAGATCCTTATGAAGATAAGATGCTTAAGTTTCACCATTTCCAAGATTTCTGAGTTAAAACTTTTTCAATCATTGTATATACCATTGTTTGAAAAATAAATCTGAAAAAAAACAGAAAATTCAAAAACAATAGAAAAAGAGGGCAGTTTGAAAATTAGAAAGAAAGCCCCATGTTCAAAAAATAGTCATTCGGAAAGCGCGCAAGTCTAAATGCCGCTACTAGTTCTCAAATGTCTTGTTCAGTTATCTAGCCTAATCATAACTGAACATGTTTTAAATTTATTTGCTGATAAGTTAGTGGGAGGAAAATATAGTCAACATTGTGTAAGCTTGAATTATCAAAGAGAGTAGATTAGGAAAAGATACTGGTTCCACATGCTCAAAACAGAACGAAAGAGGAAAGCAGGGATGAAAAAAAAATTGTGTATCCTAGCCTTGTTTTTCTAGATTTCATTTTATGCAAAATAATATTTGTGTGTAACTTGTCTTTCATGCCACAAGTACATGAAAAATCAGACTATCTAATCCTGATTTGGTCATTTTTCAATTTCATGTTTTAGATTAGAGAATAAAATCCTGTCAAACAACTTAACCTTGACAGTCGATCTAGCATAGGTAGAGAAACAAAGGAGTTCATCAGCTTAATCTGAACTCCTGATAGATATAAGTGTAGAATTAGATAGTATCATTTTTCAAAAATATTATGTCAAAGGGTTGCTAGTCCAAATGCACTCAAAAGAAGAAAAAATGTTAGGAAATATAATGGGGTAGGTAGAAATGTCGTTGATGCTAATCATGCTATTAATTTTGAGAAATAGCATCAAAGAAGAAAGAAATTTGCGCCAATGGACAAAGGCACTAGTCTTCAAAGAACCGAGATCTGAAATTTTAGACACCTCCTGAAAGGGAGATGCCCTCCCCAAATGGAGCCACTGTTAGTCATCAGTATTTTTCACCTGTTGATGATGACTAGTTGTTAAAGCCAAGTTTTCTAGCAGCTGATCTCCAATATGTAAAATTTGTCAGCTAGAAAACACCCATAAACATTTTTCCCTCCTACCTTTTCAATCAGCCCATGATGAGATAAAACCTAATCGTTAAGCCCTATCTAGCCTGAGTCATACGAACTTGTCCATCAGCTCCAAAGAGAATACTCCAAATCTATCCAAAAAGCCTCCCCTAAGTTAGGTAGTGGCGCTTTAGGAAATCCTCCCTTGGCAAACTATCCAAAAGCCAAAAGAACCTCTGTCTAATATCAACCAGTCATAGATAACCTTCCTATTCTGAAAATAAAGCTTGATACACCCTTAAGTCGCGCCACTAACAAACCTTGATGTCTCAATAGTGCATATGCCATATGTCAAACTGATATTAGGTGGATTTACATTGTTTCAATGTCTTTTTCAAGAGCAAAAGTGTAACAGTGTTCCAGAAGACATTATTAAACTTAACATGAGAAGACAACTGCTTCTCATGTGGTTTTGAGCCTGGGATGCAAGTACTGGACAGAGAGTTATTTCAATAAGCTCCTACAAACACAGCCAAAAGGTTAGTGACTTATGAATAACAAGTAATACTCTACAGATATTGGTCAGGTTGCTTCTGATGTCTAAATATGCATAAAGGTATTTTAACAGCAGGATTACATGTCTCAGAGAAATGCCCCTCATGGCATATTGTCAATTTGTCACTTTTATTTGCTTAACTATGAATAGGCAGTGAAAGGAAAATGACACTGTTTGAAAGCAGATGAAATGGCATCACTGTGTAAAACCTCCTCCAAACATGAGCAGAGGGTTGACTGACTGAGAAATACTCCTCCAAACATGAGCAGAGGGTTTGGAAATGTGATAAAGGCCTCCTTCATTTAATAAGCAGAGAATGTGATAAAGGCCTCCTTCATTTAATAAGCAGAGGGCCAGGAATAGAGGTATGGCCTCATTTAAGGGCACAAGGCTAACAATGCTGAAATTAGCCTTAAAACTTGTTTTACACCTTTTTCTCCAATAAATGAAAACCACTAACACAACAGTGGTGTTTCAAATATTGATTATATGGTTTCACTGATTGAAAAGTAGAGTTTAAGTGCAGTAGGAAAAAATTGGATGATTATGAATGGAGAAATGTTGTTATGTAGATGGCCAAGCAGTGGTACTATGATAATCAAAGAGGTTTGGTTTTTTCTTCTATCAAAGATCTCCTTCAAAGGCAATCTGAATATAAAGTGAAAAAAGCTTGGACAGGTTCATCAATGTGAAGAAAAGGATATGACACCATGTTTCAAATTCAAAACAACTTTCAAAGAATCAAGCCATATCACTATTACAGACAAAAACCTCTTACAAACATATCAACAAACCCTGCTGTGGTATGTAATTTCATTAAGAGTTTCCAGAGATTTTCTCCTTGATCAACAGGCATGAAATCTAGCCATTGTTTTCCTTTAAAAAACAGAGTTGAAATTTAGTAGAAATCAATTCAAGGTTTATGAGTTGAGAGCTGGGTTAAACATTGATGTTTTGATGTTCAAAGAAGCTTTGCTCTTCCTGTCCATGAAGATATTTTTCAAAAACTCATCAAAATTGACAAGAAGGTAACCTAAGCCTGGCTTTTGAAGGAGGCTTTGCAAATAGACACATAGAGACAGTATGTGTAAGAAAGGATATGGCGAGTGTTTTGAATTCAGAGACAACACTCAAAGCAAATGAAACATGCCACTGTCACAAACAAAGGCCTTTTCTTTATGAAAACATGTAAAAATACCTTATTGTTGCATTTGATTGTAGGAGGTGTTTTTAAAGGATTTCCTTTTTGATAAACAGATGATTGTAAAACCTAGGTGAATGCAACTAAGTTTCACCCACAGTCAAAGAGAAATATCATTCAAAAGATGCATCTACAATCATTTATATGGTTTTGAGAAAGTTTTCTTTTAAGGAGCAGATATAGGCAAAGAGTGACAGGGTTGCTGACTTTGTGAAGCTTTTCCTTTAAAGGACAGGGATAGAGAGATAGTGGAGAAGTTTGTCCACAGCATTTAAAACTGAAAGCATGGGCATTTGCAATGTTTTGAAGAGTGATGAAATAATATAGGTTAAGTGACTCATTTTTTTGACAACACAAAAAGGTCCTTCGTAGCATCCAAAACCCTCATAAAGTAGTTTCAAAAGGTGGTTGAATCTTTTGACATTAAAAGGTGGAGAGCCCATTTTCAATGTCTCATTGTGAAAATTAAAAATGCACGCAACATTCCCCTAAGCTACTCACTGGAGAAATGAGGAATTTTGAGAAATTTTCAGAGTTTTCAAGGTTTAAAACTTGCGCGATGCGCCTGGAAAAACACGTGGCCCGCCTAGGAGAGGAAATACAAAGGCTTTCTGTTGTAGCACGACGCGCCTGTAGTGGCACGCAGCGCGCCTATAGCGCCGGTCACCAACTTCCCGAAGGCCGACCCGACACCCCTGCACTGCACGGCGTTTTTTCCTGTGAACGGGTCGCGCCTGTTTAAACATCCAAAACGCCTTCAAAAAGTCTTGGGACCTGCTCAATTCATCAAACAAGGGCCATAAGCCTTCTTTAAGGTATTTTTCATTGCCCCTTGGTGCATTTGAAATTCTAAAGGGGTATTGATACCATGTTTTTCCAAGACTAAAACAGTGATTGGAGAGTGGAGTTCTTGGTAGAAAATCAAGGTTGTTTGTTACTGTGTTGCCAAAGATTTTTACAGTAATAGGTAGGGTGTGTTTGTATCAATTTCAAAAGGCCTAAAACTTCCTTCAAACAAAGTGATAAACCATATACTAATGACAAGACAAAAAACACAGTGGTAGAGGTTTCAAGTTGCTGTAAGGTGTCCTAACAGTGATAAAACAAAAATAACCCCTGTCTGCAAAATCTAAGGTGAAAACAATGTTTATAAGGTGAAAGCAGTGTTTATAAGGTGAAAACTTGTCATTTTAAAAGTGACCTCTCTATATGGTAAAAAATCAGGCTTTGTGCAGCCTCCATAATCCAAAAATCAAAGTCTGTGATTGAAAGGTTTCTCAATATTACTCAAGGGTGTTTTGTCTACCTTTTTATAGAAACCAGTGAGCAGCAGAAGAGTATTTTTTGGGGGAAGGCTGTTTTGTTTCTGTCGAAACACAAAAGATCCTTGTTCAAACAAGAAACCACAAACATCTCTTTTCAAAAGACTTTGCCCAAACATAGTGATAAGATTGAGTTTGTTTCATTTGACAAATACTTGTTGTTTGGCATAAAAGAGGACAAACAGTGACTGATAAAGAGGACAGGGTGTGTTAGTGAGGAGCCATTTGAAAGACCATTTGAGACAAATTGTTTTTGTCAGCCAGCAAAGAGTATTCAAAACAAAATGCCTCCCAGGCAAGACAGTAGAAGTGGCCTTCACAAGAGGTTTGAGCCTGTTTCCACTGAAGAGGTAAATGCTCATCCATCAGTCCTGTTTAAATTTCATGAGGTTGGGTGTCTAGAGTTTTGTCAAAGGGTGCAAGACGTGAAAAGCTATTCCCCTTTGACACATCTTTGTGCTTTGAGATTTCAAGGGAAACATTTTCAGCTGGTAGGCTTGGATTTCAAGTTTTCTCCTCGATCCATTTCCAAGGCCACCAAAATCCCTTATGTCGGAGAGAAGTGGTTTAAACAAAGCCACCTAGACTCAGAACAGTACAAACCTTTTCTAAAGCCTGAGCATAGAGATACATGTCCATCCATTTTTCCCTTCTCATATCTGTCGACTAGTTATGCCCCCCTCATGAAGATAATCATGAAATACTTCACTTGCGAGGGAAGATTATCCTGAGTCTATGCTTACCATGTCCGATTTCTCATGCATTTCACAAGAGCCAAATTGTTAAATATCCCTTTCTTCCTCCATAGAAGTATTGAAAAAATGGCCTCCACTGTTCAGAAAAAACTTGCTTCTCAACAGACAACCTGCCTCTTCCATCATTCCCTCATCAAGGTTATCATCCTTCATCAGCTTGAGAAGAAGGAAATCTCTTGGTATACTTTCATTGCACATCCAGATTTCGACACTGTTCCTTCATTTCATACATCTCCTTGACCTTCCACTCACCATCCTTCGGCTTCTTCAAGCAAGCCCATTTCCAAGAAACTCAAATTTCCCATTGAACAGGAAGAAGAGCATGATGAGGAAGAAGAGCATGAGCAAGAGGAGGAAGAGCAAGATGAACAGCAGCATGAGGAAATAGGGCAGTAAGGGGAAGAAGAGCACAGTGAAACAGGGCAGCAAGGGGAAGAAGAGCACAGTGAGGCAGAGTAGCAAGGGGAACAAGGGCATGATGAAGAAGAGCATGACGAACAGGTGCAACACGGGCCTCGTTTCGACATTGGGAAGGCCTCCAAAAGTTGCTGGCAAGACAGAGGACTTTCTCCTGATATATTTCTTAAGTATTTTTGTAAAAAATGAACCTTTCTAAAGTGACTTTTCCTTATGTGCATTTAGCTATTTTTGGGCATGATTAGTTATGAAAAGTGAATATATTTTTCCTTTTTAGCATTTTTGAGATATTTTATTAGATATTTTGTGCCTTGGGCTTTGCAAATCCTCAAGGACAAAATCAGCTATTTTGGATAGGCCAATGAGATTGCAAGTTGAACTAGGAGGTTTTCCTCACTTTGGCCTATATATTCCAAAGGCTTTCATTGTAAATAAGGCTGAACTTGATGAATAGAAGCAATATATGGTTATACGAGCTTGGAAGAAACACTTGTCTCATGCATTGGATAGTTTCTTGAATGTTTTTGGATGATGAAGGAGGCCTGTTGTTGGATTCCTTGACTTGGTAAAATGGTATAGTGTCCCTCTCTGTTATGCTTCTTGGTTTTCATTCATCATTTCATGTTCTTGCTTGCTATAAGACAGTAGAGAATAGATTTGAGACATGCCCTTGGAGGCACCTCAAATTTCATGTTTTTTTATATCTTCTATGTTTTCTTCCTTCTTAGTCATATCAAAGAATCCTTGATTGCTCTTTGATAACCGAAGAATATTGTTTTCTTGTTTCATTTATGGTTTTATGCATGCTAAGTATGATTCATGGTATGCCCTTCTTACTCATGGCTAGTCATAGCTCCACCTCTGAAACCTTTCTTTGATTGATTAGATTGTCATTTGTTGAACCAAGGAGGTCTTGTACTGATCTTTCCCTTTGCCTAAAACTATGCAATTTTGCTTCAAAGTGCCCAATAGCTTGAAATACTATGCTTAGGCATTTCCTCATAGTGATTTGAGTTGTTTGTTTGTCTTAAATGTATTTCCCCAAAGTCTGATAGCCATTTCCTAAAGTTAGAGAGTCATATATCTCTATGCATGGCTTGAATGTTTATTTCTATGCATTTATCAGTTTATAGTTACATTTGTCATGATCAATGGTTAGCCCTACCAAGTTTATGTCAGCTATTAAAATATTTATGTTTGAAATCCTTTGTTTTTCACAAATTTAATTTCCATCCCACTCCATTTTACCCAAAGATCCATTTTACCTTGAATCAAATCGGCCCTTCAACAACCTTGTATCACCATTCGAAAGCTTTCTTGACCTTTTCAACCCCATAGCCCAGTTGATCCGACATGTTTTTACCTATCTTAGTCTTTGATCAGTTCATTCCTCACAACCTAAAAACCAAAATAAAAAACCTACTTCATAACTAGCCTAAAATCAAGAACACGATAAGCAAACACACAGACATCCCTTCCACAAATAGAGAGAGCCCTCTTTGAGTCCAGGAAGGCTAGGTCCTTTCCAGCTCCAAAGACTAGTTTGATGTTACACTGTCATTTGGCTTGCCAATCAGCCAAATCACGGGACCCTAAAATAATGGCGATCACGGTGGGACAAAATAAGTACATAATAGTCTAGCAAACTCTTGTAGATTCATTAGTCTTTCAAAATTTAAACAGACAAGAAGTCCATAGAATCATTTAGAGTAAACTCTTTTTGTTGTCACCACCCTATCAAAGTGATGAATCAGGTTTAGAAAACTCTAATAAACCATAGGCTGCTCATTAAAACTCAGAAAACCCCCAAAACATCCCTAGATTGGCTTTTCCCTAGTTATTGGTGGTGGACCATAGCTACATCCCTACAAAAGCAACCAAGTTCCACTTGGCGACTCCACTAGCCTCCAGTAGGCCTTACTGCTTTTCTAAATTTTAAAATACTATCTGATTAGCCACCTCATCGCCGCACTAACATAATGGCGATCACGGTGGGACACTGAGTAACAAACAAAGTTAGATTCCCTAAACATTCCAGCATCCTTAAGAATACTATCTAATTGAATTATCCCACCGCTCACTAACATAGTGGCGATCACGGTGGGACCTTCCGAGTTAGTGACAATCTAAGTACTCCCTATTAACTCTCGAAGTCTCAATCAAACTTAAAAAACTTAATTGTTGTTTGAAGAGTAGAAGCTAGCTCTTTCACCATCTTAGCAAAATGATGATTCAGTTATAGGAAACTCTTCCAAACCTCATAGGCTACACAAAAACTCAGAAAACCCCAAAACATTCCCAGATTGGCTTTTCCCTAGTTATTGGTGGTGGACCATAGCTAAATCTTTACAAAAACAACCAAGTTCCAAACGGAAACTCCACTAGCCTCTAGTAGGCCTAAAAAATCCATAAAAAAACCAAAAAATTCATAAACCATACCTTTCTGTTGACTCATCATTTCCAAAACTTCAAACTTATGGTGCAAACTCTATAATCAGTGACAAACTAAGTATAACTTAGCGATTCAGAAGACTTCACCTAAACATAGGAGATAAACAGAAATAATCTTGCAAATAGAACCATTAGCTTTTCTAAACAGCCTAGCAAATTGTTGAAACCAAGTGAATCACTCTTCCTTGCAAGTCTTCATCTCAAAGTTTGCTAGAAAACTTTTTCCCGAAAACATCTTTGATAGTGTTGGTGGTGGACCATAGTTCTCACAGAAATCCACCCGGCGACTCCACTAGTCCTCATTTTTGTTTTGACCATCCTTCACATTAGTAAACCCCTAGAGAGGCCATCCATCCAAAACAATCACAAATACCATCCTCTCTAAACTATGGATTTGAAATCTGGCTTCACGAAGAATCAACACCAGATCTCATCCAAACCCAAATCCCCCTATCATAGTAGATGACCCAAAGAAGATTCTATGGAAAGCTTCTGAAACTGGCCATTTAGCTACCGATAAGTCCATCCGTAAAGCAAAATCAGTACCTGAACACCTCACAGCCTTGCAGGATTCCCCATTTGACTTAAAATCAGCAATAAACCTTTTTATAAGCAAGTCACAAAGTAAGGTAAACTTTGACGATCTTGAGCCCCTAGATCTGCCACAGAGTCTTAGTAGAGAAGCCTCGCCTACTACACCTCTTGAGTTTTAGCTTCTCCATCACTTTGGCTCCTACCACCCCAGATCTGCTCAAAATCAGATCACTAGCCCAAGTACATCCACCACACCCATTCAAACCACACTGTTCAAATCACCCCAGCTCATCCTACAAGCCATCATTTTGTACATCATCCATTAGCTCCCTCCATGGCAGCCTCGTATGCACCCTTGGTGTTACCACACCCTTTGGCTCCTTTACAAAATTACTATCAATCCAAAATCTTGCACTTTACCGGAGTTGAGACTACCACAGCTCAACAACATGTAGATAGAATTAGCGATGCCTTTGAATACATGGAAATAGAAGACGAGACCATCAGAATGAGGATGTTCGCCCAAAGCCTGGGCGGAGAACCCAAAAAATGGTTTAAGAGCTTAACTCAAAATAGCATCCACGATCTCCTAGAACTCTACCAAACCTTCATAAATAAGTTGGAAATCAGAAAGAACCCCATTCAAATCCTGTCAGAGTATAACAATCTAAAACAAGAAATGGGGAAAGTGTCCAGGGATACTACACTAGGTTCAACAGTGTTTATAACGCTCTCCCGCCTCACTTCAAACCTCCACTTGGCTCAGCCTTAGCAAAGTTCCCAGAAGGATTTGATCCATACATGACTTATCAACTAAGAGATAAGGACCCCCCTACCTTAGAGGAAATGCAAAAAGTGGCCATAAGTGCAGAAGCCAACCTAGCAGAAAAAAGAGCTAAGACCATATCAGAAAGGAAAGTCACATACGGGAATGAGGTCTCCACTTCAGCCTCTTCATTAGATCCTAGAATAGATGACTTGGTTAGATCCATGGCAAAAATGTCGGAAAAGATAAGTGAAAAGACACCTCTTAGGGACAACCGACCAAACCCTCCAAACAGAAACCAGAACCAAAATTTTAGGAGGGAATAGCCTCAAAACAAACAGGAAAATGACCAACAAATTAGGCCACCCTTTAATGAAAATCATGTTGATGAGGATGAGAGGGATACATAACACACTGATGAAAATTATTTGAACCTTATAGGTTCCGATAACGAGAGTGAGGTTTACCTCACAAAATAAGAACAAGTGTTCTTCTCTCATAATCAAGATGAAACCAACTATGAAGATCCCGAAGATCCTGCCATAGATTTTTCGAATGCCATAATAGAAGCTCACAGGCAGTATGACCTTAGAAGCAAAAAAAACCAAGACAACTCCAAGAAAGGTAGCTCGGACACTGCCAAAAACCCTGATACCATCCTTAAAAAAGAAATGGATAGCAACAAAATCATGGTCAAGAAAACTAACCAAAACAAAGATAAAGCTATTCAAACAAGTCTTGGCTTAGATTCTCCTAGTACCTCAACAAAGATTCCTGAGATGGCTGTGTCAAACAAAATCCCAAAACAAAGTCAGCAAACTCAGAACATAGAGAAAGTCATGGCTGAAAAAACTGAAGCCAACCTATCTAAACTACAAGCACCCTTCAGTTTTGAGGGAGAAATCGTCAAAATAAAGATTACCATGCCCATCACTGAACTTATTGCCCAAAGCTCCTATAAATCCCAAGTGTTAAAGGTCCTGAATATATGAAGTGATGCGAACAGCCTAAATCTAGCTGATGACACTCCTGAAGTGTTGTTTGGTCCAAAAATTGAAGGGAAATTCCAAGAAGGAACCACTCTTCCCTTTTACATCAGTTTGAATATCCATGACCAAATCTTACACAATGCCATGCTAGACTCCGGGGCCTCGCATAATCTCATGCCAAAGGTTGTGATGGAAAGATTAGGCCTAGAAATCACAAGACCATATAAAGACTTATATTGATTTGACTCAAGTAGAGTCAAGTTTCTGGGTTTAATCAAAGATCTTTGCTTCAATTTGGCACAAGTACTGGAAAAAAACCTGATCATGGACATAGTGGTAGCAGACATCCCTCCCAAGTATGGAATTATTTTATCCAGATCTTGGGGAGCCAAGCTTCAAGGAAATATTCAACTTGATATGTCCTACGCCACTATTCCTATGTTTGACCAAACTAGAATACTCTATCGAGAATCACACATGAAACATATGATCAGCAACCAAGAAAAGTCAGATAACATCCCAATGTACTCCTTGCATTCTGATCTAAACTCTTTCATTTTACACATTGATGAGGACATTGAAGAATAGTTAGGAGGATTTGAAACAAATTTAGGCCCACCACATCAGCTGCCCCAAGTTCTCTATGATGAACTAGACACTCAGAATTATCATGACCATGATCAGTTATGTCTTGAGGAAAGAGAGTTTGTTCATTTTGAAACAGGGATAGAGCAAGAAGCACAAACCATTATGTACCATCAAGCAAATCGCTCAAACCTTAGGCAAACATCAGCAGTAACATCGGGAAACTTTTTCAGAACTGAGGCACTAGAAGACTTGCATATCACAAACCTTTTTGAAAATCAGGGGCAAGGGAGCTTAATGTTCTTACCATACCTTAAATATTTACCATCTCATAACTCTACCCCTTTAAATGAAACTTTGACTGTAGCCATAACAACTAAAAATCTAGAAAAAATGTCTGATAAACTTCTTATGAAAGGATATGATGACTGCAGTCCAAATTTACCTGAGTTGTTTGAACTAGCTAGCATTTTTCCACTCCACCAAAGACTTAGAACTGCTAGAATTTGCAATCTTGTTCAAAATAATACTTCATATAGAGAAAACAGTGAGAAACACTATGCCACTACCATCACTACAAGAAACAACTTGAACAAAAGAAAATACAAAAATTTGGACCAAACAATAATAGTCAAAGATAAAATAGTTGGTCATCGGATCTGTTTTGATTTTAGAAACACTAATACACACCCTTGTGACAGAAATTTTATCCTTCCTGCCCAAGACCATGATATACCAATGATAAGTGCTTTTAATCATGTGTCTTTGCAAGATGATGTTTCAGGATATAGCCAAATGATTCCTTTGCAAAGCGGACAGCTCAAAGAATTTTTCAAGTATGCTGGAAGTAGTTCCATTTTCAAACCCAAAATTGCAAAACCACTGGATATCAAAAACATGCTCCTAAAAGCCATGTTTCCAGTTCTAAATTTCTGCACTCTACAGACCTTGATGATGTCATCATATACTTCAAAGATGACAAGGAATATTTGCATTATTTGAGAAAGATGTACAACAAAAGAAGGAGTGGAAATCATAGGTATAAAAAGGTACAGCAGGAAGATATGGGGTTGTTCAAAGATTCATGCATGAATCCTTACGTCATGCTTGAAAGAGAAAATTTTCCAAATTTTTCTTTTCAAGAGCTGAGCAGACCAAGAGTGGTAGGAGATCCTTATGAAGATAAGATGCTTAAGTTTCACCATTTCCAAGATTTCTGAGTTAAAAAAATTTCAATCATTGTATATACCATTGTTTGAAAAATAAATAAAAAAATAGAAAATTAAAAAAAAATAGAAAAATAGAAAAAGAGGGCGGTTCTAAAAATAGAAAGAAAGCCCCATGTTCAAAAAATAGTCATTCAGAAAGCGCGCAAGTCTAAATGCCACTACTAGTGCTCAAATGTCTTTTTCAGTTATGTAGCCTAATCATAACTGAACATGTTTTAAATTTATTTGCTGATAAGTTAGTGAGAGGAAAAGATAGTCAACATTGTGTAAGCTTGACTTATCAAAGAGAGTAGATTAGGAAAAGATACTGGTTCCACATGCTCAAAACAGAACCAAAAACGAAAGCAGGGATGAAAAACAAATTGTGTATCCTAGCCTTGTTTTTCTAGATTTAATTTTATGCAAAATAATATTTGTGTGCAACTTGTCTTTCATGCCACAAGTACATGACAAATCAGACTGTCTAATCCTGATTTGGTCATTTTTCAATTTCGTGTTTTAGATTAGAGAATAAAATCCTGTCAAACAGCTTAACCTTGACAGTCGATCCAGCATAGGTAGAGAAACAAAGGAGTTCATCATTTTAATCTGGACTCCCAGCAGATATAAGTGTAGAATTAGATAGTATCATTTTTCAAAAATATTATGTCAAAGGGTTGCTAGTCCAAATGCACCCAAAAGAATAAAAAAATTTAGGAAATATAGTGGGGTAGGTATAAATGTTGTTGATGCTAATCATGCTATCAATTTTCAGAAATAGCATCAAAGAAGAAAGAAATTTGCGCCAATGGACAAAGGCACTGGTCTTCAAAGAATCGAGATCTAAAATTCTGGACACCTCCTTAAAGGGAGCTTCCCTCCCCAAATGGAGCTACTGTTAGTCATTAGTATTTTTCACCTGTTGATGATGACTAGTTTTTAAAGAAAAGTTTTCTAATAGCTGATATCCAATATGTCAAATTTGTCAGCTAGAAAACACCCTTAAAATTTTTTCCCTCCTACCTTTTCAGTCAGCCCATGATGAGATAAAACCTAATCGTCAAGCCCTATCTAGCCTCAGTCATACAAACTTTTCCATCAGCTCAAAAGTGAATACTCCAAATCTGTCCAAAAAGTCTCCCATAAGTTAGGTAGTGGCACTTTAGGCGATCCTCCCTTGGCAAACTATCCTAAAGCCAAAAGAACCTCTGTCTAATATCAACCAGTCATAGATAACCTTCCTATTCTACAAATAAAGCTTGATACACCCTTAAGTCGCGCCACTAACAAACCTTGATGTTTCATCAGTGCATATGCCACAGGTCAAACTAATATTAGGTGGATTTACATTGTTTCAATGTCTTTTTCAAGATCAGAAGTGTACCAGTGTTCCAGAAGACATTATTAAACTTAACATGAGAAGACAGCTGCTTCTTATGTGGTTTTGAGCCTGGGATGCAAGTATTGGATAGAGAGTTATTTCAATAAGCTCCTGCAAACACAGTCAAAAGGTTAGTGACTTATGAATAACAAGTAATACTCTGAAGATACTGGTCAGGTTGCTTCTGATGTTTAAAGATGCATAAAGGTATTTAGCAGCAGGATTACATGTCTCAGAGAAATTCCCCTCATGGCATATTTTCAATTTGTCACTTTTATTTGCCTAACTATGAATAGGCAGTGAAAGGAAAGATGACACTGTTTGAAAGCAGATGAAATGGAATCACTGTGTAAAACCTCCTTCAAACATGAGCAGAGGGTTGAATGACTAAGAAAACCTCCTCCAAACATGAGCAGAGGGTTTGGCAATGTGATAAAGGCCTCCTTCATTTAAGAAGCAGAGGGCCAGGAACAAAGGTATGGTCTCATTTAAGGGCACAAGGCTAACAATGTTGCAATTAGCCTTAAAAACTTGTTTTACACCTTGTTCTCCAATAGATGAAAACCACTAACACAGTAGTGGTGTTTCAAAGATTGATTATATGGTTTCACTAATTGAAAAGTAGAGTTTAAGTGTAGTAGGAAAAAATTGGATGATTATGAATGGAGAAATGTTGTTAAGCAGATGGCCAAGAAGTGGTACTATGATAATCAAAGATGTTTGGTTTTTTCTTCTATCAAAGATCTCCTTCAAAGGAAATCTGGAACTAAAGTGAAAAATGCTTGGACAGGTTCATCAATGTGAAGAAAGGGATATGACACCATGTTTCAAATTCAAAAAAACTTTCAAATAATCAAGCCATATCACTATTACAGACAAAGACCTCTTACAGACATATGAAAAAACCCTGCTGCGGTATGTAATTTCGTTAAGAGTTTCCAGAGATTTTCTCCTTGATCAACAGGCATGAAATCTAGCCATTGTTTTCCTTTAAAAGACAGAGTTAAAATTTAGTAGAAATAAATTCAAGGTTTATGAGTTGAGAGCTGGGTTAAACATTGATGTTTGATATCAAAGAAGCTTTTCTCTTCCTGTCCATGAAGATCTTTTTCAAAAACTCATAAAAATTGACAAGAAGGTAACCTAAGCTTGGCTTCTGAAGGAGGCTTTGCAAATAGACACATAGAGATAGTATGTGTAAGAAAGGATATGGCAAGTGTTTTGAATTCAGAGACAACACTTAAAGCAAATGAATCATGCCATTGTCACAAACAAAGGCCTTTTCTTTATGAAAACATGTAAAAATACCTTGTTGTTGCATTTGATTGTAGGAGGGGTTTTTAAAGGATTTCCTTTTTGATAAACAGATGATTGTAAAACCTAGGTGAATGCAACTAAGTTTCACTCACAGTCAAAGAGAAATATCATTCAAAAGATGCATCTACAATCATTTATATGCTTTTGAGCAAGTTTTCTTTTAAGGAGCAGATCTAGGAAAACAGTGACAGGGTTACTGACTTTGTGAAGCTTTTCCTTTAAAGGACAGAGATAGAGAGACAGTGGAGAAGTTTGTCCACAACATTTAAAACTGAAAGCATGGGCATTTGCAATGTTTTGAAGAGTGATGAAATAATATAGGTTAAGTGACTCATTTTTTCACAACACAAAAAGGGCCTTCGTAGCATCCAAAACCCTCATAAAGTAGTTTCAAAAGGTGGTTGACTTTTTTGACATTAAAAGGTGGAGAGACCATTTGCAAAGTCTCATTGTGCAAATTCAAAATGCACGCAATGTTCTCGTAAGCTGCCCACTGGAGAAACGAGGAATTTTGAGAAATTTTCAGAGTTTTCAAGGTTTAAAACTTGCGTGGCGTGCCTAGAAAAACCCGCGGCATGCGTGACACGCCTCTAGTGGCACGCGGCGCACCTGTAGCGCCGGTCACCAACTGCCTGAAGGCCGACCCGACACCCCTCCACTGTGCAACGTTTTTTCCTGTGAACGTGTCGTGCCTGTTTAAACATCCAAAACGCCTTCAAAAATTCTTGGGACCTGCTCAATTCATCAAACAAGGGCCATAAGCCATCTTCAAGGTATTTCTCATTGCCCCTTGGTGCATTTGAAATTCTAAAGGGGTATTGATACCATGTTTT
Organism: Pinus albicaulis; assembly: GCA_034641835.2. NCBI lineage: Eukaryota > Viridiplantae > Streptophyta > Pinopsida > Pinales > Pinaceae > Pinus > Pinus albicaulis. The sequence continues at coordinate 171,752 of JAXQQM020067522.1, forward strand.
TCCAAGACTAAAACAGTGATTGGAGAGTGGAGTTCTTGGTAGAAAATCAAGGTTGTTTGTTACTGTGTTGCCAAAGATTGTTACAGTAATAGGTAGGGTGTGTTTGTATCAGTTTCAAAAGGCCTAAAACTGCCTTCAAGAAAAGTGATAAACCATATACTAATGACAAGACAGAAAACACAGTGGTAGAGTTTTCAAGTTGGTGTAATGTGTCCTAATAGTGGTAAAACAAAAATAACCCCTGTCTGAAAAATCTAAGGTGAAAGTAGTGTTTATAAGGTGAAAACTTGTGATTTTAAAAGTGACCTCTCTGTATGGTAAAAAACCAGACTTTGTGCAGCCTCCATAATCCAAAAATCAAAGTCTGTGATTGAAAGGTTTCTCAAGATAACTCAAGGGTGTTTTGTCTACCTTTGTATAGAAACTAGTGAGCAGCAGAAGAGTATTCTTTGGGGGAAGGCTGTTTTGTTTCTGTCAAAACACAAAAGATCCTTGTTGAAACAAGAAACCACAAACATCTCTTTTCAAAAGACTTTGCCCAAACACAGTGATAAGATTGAGTTTTTTTCATTTGACAAATAATTGTTGTTTGGGATAAAAGAGGACAAACAGTGACTGATAAAGAGGACAGGGTGTGTTCTTGAGGAGCCATTTCAAAGACCGTTTGAGACAAATTGTTTTTGTCAGTCAGCAAAGAGTATTCAAAACAGAATGCCTCCCAGGCAATACAGTAGAAGTGGCCTTCACAAGAGGTTTGAGCCTGTTTCCACTGAAGAGGTAAATGCTCATCCATCAGTCCTGTTTAAATTTCATGAGGTTGGGTGTCTAGAGTTTTGTCAAAGGGTGAAGGAGGTGAAAATCTATTCCCCTTTGACACATCTTTGTGCTTTTAGATTTCAAGGGAAACATTTTCAGTTGGCAGGCTTGGATTTCAAGTTTTCTCCTAGATCCATTTCTAAGGCCACCAAAATCCCTTATGTCGGAGAGAAGTGGTTTAAAAAAATCCACCTAGACTCAGAACAGTACAAACCTTTTCTAAAGCCTGAGCATAGAGATACATGTCCATCCATTTTTCCCTTCTCATATCTATTGACTAGTTATGCCCCCCTCATGAAGATAATCATGAAATACTTCACTTGCGAGGGAAGATTCTCCTAAGTCTATGCTTACCATATCTGATTGCTCAGGCATTTCACAAGAGCCAAATTGTTAAATCTCCCTTTCTTCCTCCATAGAAGTATTGAAAAAATGGCCTCCACTGTTAAGAAAAAATCTGCTTCTCAGCAGACAGCCTGCTTCTTCCGTCATTCCCTCATTGAAGTTATCATCCTTCATCAGCTTGAGAAGAAGGAAATCTCTTGGGATACTTTCATTGCACATCCAGATTTCGCCATTGTTCCTTCATTTCATACATCTCCTTCACCTTCCACTCACCATCCTTCGGCTTCTTCAAGCAAGCCCATTCCCAAGAAACTCAAATTTCCCATTGAACAGGAAGAAGAGCATGATGAGGAAGAAGAGCATGAGCAAGAGGAGGAAGAGCAAGATGAACAGCAGCATGAGGAAACATGGAAGCAAGGGGAAGAAGAGCACAGTGAAACAGGGCAGCAAGGGGAAGAAGAGTAGAGTGAGGCAGAGCAGCAAGGGGAAGAAGAGCATGATAAATAAGAGCATGACGAACAGGTGTAGCACAGTGAGGAAAGGAAACCTCATGAAGAAGAAGGGCAGCATGATGAACAGGTGCAGCATAGTGAGGAAAGGTAGCCTCATGAATAAGAACAACAACATGATGAAGAGGTGCAGCACAGTGAGGAAAGGCAGCCTCATGAAGAAGAACACAGTGATGATATACAACATAGTGATGAAGAGCAGCACCATGAACAAACTCAAAACAGTGGCAAGAATGATGAGGAAAGTAACAAGGGAAAAGAGCCAATAGAGCATGTGCTAGCTACCTCTCCTAGGAAAGGGGCCATGCTTTCTTCTCCAAAAGTGGCCAAGCCCCGGACATCAAGGAAAAGGGTGCCTAAAGATGTAACTCCAAATGTCACTAGGGCCCTCCGAAGCAAGGGGAAATTTCCCAAGAAGCCCATTGTCGACCAGGCTTCCAAGAGGAGAAGACCAAGAAGGCTACTCTGAAGTAAAGGAAAGGGGAGAAAGAAGAGCTGCCCATGAAAGGGAGAGAGACTTTGCATCATTCAAATCCAACCGATGATAGAGACAATGAGCCTCGAATCCTAGAGACTCTCGGACAATAGAGAAAAACAAATTGATGCTTTGAGGACAGTTCTAGAGAGGGCTAGAAACTTCAATCACTTTTTGCAAATTCAAAATAAACAGATAAGTGTCCACATGGTGGTATATGAGACACAGGCCATCAAATACAAAACGGAGGCCTCCAAGGCACAAGTTAGATTGGAAGAACTCATGGGTGAGTTCAATGAGAGCGAAGATGAATATCAGCCCAAGAGAAAGGGGCCAAGAACCATGGGACTCAAAAGAGCCCTTGAGAAACAAAAGGAGGAAGAAGCTGCCCTTCTCCAATATTTTCCTCTCTCTACTTTGTTTTCCCAAGAGATAGAGAACAATCGAGAAGCATGGCTTGAGAGGGTAAATGATCACTTGGAAAAAAAGTTGTAGAAGGCAAATAGAGATTTGGACCTTCAACGGAGGATGACCGGGCACTATAAGAAGCTCAATCAGTTTGCTCGGTGGAAATTGAAGGACACACAGGAAAAACTTAAGGAGGCTCAAAGGAGGCGCCCGACACCAAAATTGAAGAAAGACACCTCAAAGCTCCAAATTTTGGCCTCATATTCACAACAGGTTTCTGAAAACCCTTGAGGGTCATGCTCGCCAAATTTGGGCGAAATTCAACAAGTTTTGGTTTTTTGTCATTTTTTGGGTTTTTGGCTAAAACTCATGGGCAGTACCATTTCTATTTGGGGCATCCTCAAAAGATAAAAATGGTATCATTGGATGAAAAATTTCAAGGGAATATACTCAGAAATTTTCAGATCAATTGAAGATGATTTTCTCCCCGAAAACGGCGGAAAACACTCACTTTTTCCAAACTCTGCCACGTTTATCAGCAAGGTCTATTTTTTGGGTTTTTACACATAGGTCAGTTTTTTATGGACTTATAGTGGTCAGTTTCGAGCAAGCTAAGCATTTTATGAAAATATACATTCAGAGCTTTCCAACGAGCTATCATAGGCCTTGTTTCGACATCGGGAAGGCCTCCAAACATTTCCGGTAATACAGAGGACTTTTTGCTGATATATTTCTTAAGTATTTTTGTAAAAAATGAACCTTTCTAAAGTGACTTTTCCTCATGTGCGTTTAGCTATTTTTGGGCATGATTAGTTATGAAAAGTCAATATATTTTCCTTTTTTGCATTTTTGAGAGAGTTTATTTAGATATTTTGTGCTCTGGGCTTTGCAAAGCCTCAAGGACAAAATCTAGGCTTTTGATAGGCCACCAAGATCGCAAGTTGAACTAGAGGTTTTCTCAATTCTTCTTGGCCCATATTCGAAGGATTTCTACTGTAAATAAGGCTGAACTTGATGAATAGAGCATTATATGCATATACTGCTTGGGGAAACACTGAACGCCATGCATTGGATAGTTTCTTGAATGTTTTTGGATGATGAAGGAGGCCTGTTGTTGGATTCCTTGACTTGGTAAAATGGTATAGTGTCCCTCTCTGTTGTGCTTCTTGGTTTTCATTCATAATTCCATGTTGTTTCTTGCTATAAGATAGTAGAGAATAGATTTGAGACATGCCCTTGGAGGCACCTCAAGTTTCCTGTTTCTTTATAGCTTCTATGTTTTCTTCCTCCTTAGTCATATCAAAGAATCCTTGATTGCTCTTTGATAACCGAAGAATATTGTTTTTTTTGTTTCATTTATGGTTTTATGCATGCTAAGTATGATTCACGGTATGTCCTGCTTACTCATGGCTAGTCATAGCTCCACCTCTGAAACCTTTCTTTGATTGATTAGATTGTCATTTGTTGAACCAAGAAGGTCTTGTACTGATCTTGCCCTTTGCCTAAAACTATGCAATCTTGCTTCAAAGTGCCCAATAGCTTGAAATACTATGCTTAGGTGTTTCCTCATAGTGATTTGAGTTGTTTGTTTGTCTTAAATTTATTTCCCCAAAGTCTGATAGCCATTTCCTAAAGTTAGAGAGTCATATATATCTATGCATGGCTTGAATGTTTCTTTCTATGCATTGATCAGTTTATAGTTACATTTCTCATGATTAATGGTTAACCCTACCATGTTTATGTCAGCTATTAAACTATTTATGTTTGAAATCCTTTGTTCTTCACAAATTTAATGTCCATCCCACTTATTTTTACCCAAAGATCCATTTTACCTCGAATCAAATCGGCCCTTAAAAAACCTTGTATCACCATCTGAAAGCTTTCTTGACCTTTTCAACCCCATAGCCCAGTTGATCTGACTTTTTTTTACCTATCTTAGTCTTTGATCAGTTCATCCCTCACAACCTAAAAACCAAAATAAAAGCCTACTTCATAACTAGCCTAAAATCAAGAACACAATAAGCAAACACACAGACATCCCTTACACAAATAGAGAGAGCCCTCTCTGAGTCCAGGAAGGCTAGGTCCTTGGGGTCCAAAGACTGGTTTGATGTTACACTGTCATTTGGCTTGCCAATCAGCCAAATCACGGGACCCTAACACCTTGCGCCTTGGAGGCCTCCTTTTTATATTTGATGGCCCGTGTCTCATATACTGCCATGTGGACACTCATCTGTTTATTTTGAGTTTGCAAAAAGTGAATGAAGTTTCTAGACCTCCCTATATCTGCCCTCAAAGCATCAATTTGTTCTTCTTTGTTGATCAAGAGAGACTCTAGGATTCAGGCCTCATTATCGCTATCATCACTTTGGATCTGAATTATTTCAAAGTCCCTCTCCTTCTCATGGTTGCTTTCTTTTTTCTCCTTTCCCTTGGTTTGGGTGGCCTTCTTGGTCTTCCTCCTCTTGGGTAATTCGACAATGGGTTTCTTGGGCAACTTCCCCTTGCTTCGAAGGGCCCTAGTAACATTTGGAGTTATATTTTGAGGCACCCCTTTCCTTGATGTCTGGGGCTTGGCCACTTTTGGAGAAGAAAGCATGGCCCCTTGCCTAAGAGAGGCAGCTAGCACATGCTCTATTTGTTCTTTGCCCTTGCTAATTCCCTCATCATCCTTGCCAATGTTTTGAGTTTCTTCATGAATGCTTTGACTGTCCTCTTGCATGTCTTTTTGAGGGCTGCCTTCCTTACTCTTGTCCTTGCTATCTTTAGGACTTTGAGGCTCTGTCTCTTCAATGTTTTAGTCTCCATCTTCATTTTTTTTGCTGCTGTGAGGGCTACCAATATCCTCATCAAACTATTCAATTTCCTCATCATTTCCCTCCTCAACGTTTTGCTCCTTTTCATGATGCTTTTCTTCATCACTGTGCTACATATTATCACTGTGATGTTCTTCACTTTGCTGATGCTCTTCTTCACCTTGCTGCCCTTCCTCATCTTTCTGCCCTTCCTCTTCATTATGCTGCTCTTCTTCATCTTGTTGCCCTTCCTCATCTTGCTGCCCTTCCTCTTCATCATGCTGCTCTTCTTCATCTTGTTGCCCTTCCTCACTAATCATGGGAAATTTTATCTTCTTGGGAATGGGCTTACTTGAAGAAGGTGAAAGATGTTGAGTGGAAGGTGAAGGTGATGCATGGGATGAAGGAACAGTCGCGAAATCTGGATGTGCATTGAAAGTGTCCCAAGAGATTTCCTTCTTCTCAAGCTGATGAAGAATGACAATCTTGATGAGGGAATGATGGAAAAGGCAAGCTAACTGCTGAGAAGGACGTATTTTCTTAACAGTGGAGGCCATTTTTTCAATAATTCTATGGAGGAAGAAGGGGAGATTTAACAATTGGGCTCTTGTGAAATGCATGAGAAACCAGACATGGTAATCATAAACCCGGGAAAATCTTCCCTCGCATGTGAAATATTTCATGATTATCTTCATGAGGGGAGCATAACTAGTCAACATATATGAGAAAGGAAAGATGGATGGACATGTATCTCTATGCTCCGGTTTCAAAAATGGTTTGTATTGTTCTGAGTCTAGGTGACTCTGTTTAAACCATTTCTCTCCGACATAAGAGATTTTGGTGGCTTTGGAAATGGATCTAGGAGAAAACTTGAAATCCAAGCTTGCCAGCTGAAAGTGTTTCCCTTGAAATCTCAAAGCACAAAGATGTGACAAGGGGAGATAGCTTTTCACCTCTTGAACCCTTTGACAAAACTCTAGACATCCAACTTCATGAAAGTTAAACAGGACTGATGGATGACCATTTACCTCTTCAGTTAAAACAGGTTCAAACCTCCTGTGAGGGCCACTTCTACTGTCTTGCCTGGGAGGCATTTTGTTTTGGATGCTCTTGTCTAACTGACAAAAACAAGTTGTCTCAAATGGTCCTTGAAATGTTTTCTCAGCAACACACCCTGTCCTCCCTATAAGTCACTGTTTTTTCTTTGATGCCAATCAAACAAGTATTTGTTAATGACAACCAAAAACAATCTATAACTGTGTTTGGGCAAATAACTCTAAAAATATGTGTTTGTGGTTTTCTTGGTGAAGAAAGAACTCTTGTGTTTTGACAAAAACACTTTTCCGTCCAAACACCTTTCTTTTGTTGTTCACTGTTCTTCACAAAGCAAACAAGACACCTTCATCTGACTTTGAAAAACCTTTCAAAATAGACTCTACTTTTTGAACTATGGAGGCTACACAAAGTTTGCTAATCCACAATACAGAGAGGACTTTTATATTTACCAAGCCTTCACCTTCTAACCCTGTTTTCTTCTGAGTTTTTAGCAGACAAGGTTTGCTCTCTTCTTAACGCTTTTAGAACATCTTCAAGCAAACTTGAGGCCTCTACAACTTTGTATTCTTTTTCAATAATCGTGGGCAGCCTCAACTTTTTATAACATAAAAAGAGCTTTGTAAATTGGCTTGATAGACCTCCTTTTTAACTGTTTTGTTATTTACTAGCCATGACCAAAGAGACCCTTTTGAATTTTGACAAACCACCTGTCTCCTTTAACCATTGTGTTTAAGAAAAAGACTTAAACATGGTGTGTTTATGGTTTTTGTTTGAAGAGGAATCTCCCTTTGTTTTGGCACAGACCACTTTGCATTAAAACCCTACTCCTTTGCTATCACTCTTTTTGAAAGGCAATTAGGGCTCTTTTAAAGACTAATGCAAAACCTCCTCTAATACTGTATTGATCTTGACATCCACAACAACAAACAATTTTGATTTTGACCAAAAATCCAAACTTCTTCACCACTGCTTCTTCATTGGAAAACATGGTATCAATACCCCCTTTATAATTTTAAATCTACCAAGGCGTAATGGAAAATACCTTGAAGATGGCTTTGAACCTTGTTTGATTGATTTGAGCAACTCTAAAGAGTCTTTGAAGGCATTTTGCACGTTTAAAGAGGAGCAGCACGTTCACTGAAAAGAGCGTCGTGCAGTGAGGGGTATTGGGTCGGCCTTCGGGTAGTGGATGAACATGCACACAGGCCCGCTGCGTGCTCCTATAGGCACGCTGCGCAGCCGTTGAAGCCCAGTGTAAATGTGCTCACAGGCACACCAAAAAAAACTATAGGTGCGTCACACAGGCCTGGAGCCCTGAAAATCTTGGAAAGTTTGCCCGAAAACTAAGTTTCCCCAACGAGCAGCTAATGGACACTTGTTTGTGGTTTGAAATTGCTCATGGAGCCTTTAAACAGTCTCCTTTGCCTTTGAAATTTTGAAAGAGCTCAGATGTCTTTGCATTTCCTTTGTAAGGGTTTGGATGCGAAAAAGGCCTTTTTGTCTTAAAAAACATAAATCACTGTCTTTATCATTTTGAACACCTCTTCGCTCTTTTAAAACAAAAAATTCCTTTCGAATAAGTGTATTTGTAATTCGAGCAATCTTTTAACCACTGTCTCACCATTTCTTGAGCTATATTTCTCTGAAGATTTTATAAAAGATCCTTTATCTGAAGAGGACTTCATTAACACAAGGATGTTTCTGACCTTTGAAAACTTATTCATAAAAATACTATTTATAGGAAGTGGAAGGAGTGTTAAAACTAATACTTGGACTATTGTTTATAGAGAATTCTAACACCTTTGCAGCTTCTTCAAAACAACCCTTCAGACTCATAATGAGACCTTTATCATTATCTACCGATGAGGGTCCTTTGATATAAATATGAAATTTTTTTGAGTATCTCATTAACCATTTGTATGAGCTAATTTTCATGGTGAAAGCCTTAAGAGAACTGATCCTCTGCCTTTTGTGAGGGAGGCCATCTTCAAGTTGACAAATCAACTGCTCTTTCCATAGGTGACTTTGCTTGTGACATCTGTCTCTCTAAGCACTGTGTATCCTTTGAATTTTTAGGCAAGAAGCATGCTTTTGATCATGAAAGTGTTCTTAGTCTATGTGTTGGGAAAGGCACTTGGATAGATAGCAATGCCCTCTACAAAAATGTGACCTTGTATCTTTTGGAGGAAATTCTTTGTAAACATAAGAAATAGAGACCTTCAGCACCCTTATGCCATTGTATGATTTCTATGTAGAAGAGGTTTTCAACACAAGGAATTTTCATTTGTAGTAACCATTGTTTCTTAGTGAATGAGGTTTAAAAATAGTGAAACTTCACTCACTTTACCATTTTTACAACAGTCCTTTTTGAAATCCCTGCCACACTGAAATAAATGCTTGTCATCTTCAAACAATGGTGGGCCCTCTACTTATTTATGAAGGAGGCCTATGTTTGATAACTGTCATGTGTCTTCTAAAAACTCTCTCTTTCATTTGATGGGGATATTTTTTTGACTAAAATTGAAACACTGCTTTTATCACACCTTTGGCCTTATGAATGAGTTGATTTACTGTGTAAAGTTTTTTGAGGAGCTGGTCCTTTATTTCTTTGTGAAAGAGGTTTGCAATAGCCCTGAAATCATTTAAAGACATGTTGGCCCTCTGCTTGTACATGAAGGAGGACACAACATGCCTTTCTGGCCATCTGCTCTTTAATGAAGGAGATTAACGCAATCATGATATTTCACCTTTTTCGCAAACTGTGTCCTCTTCCCTTGTAATGCCTATCTCTTTTGACTGTGTTTGCAGAATCTCATTGAATTTACTCTCTATCTAGTACTTGCATCCCAGGCACAAAACAACATGAGAAGCTGCTGTCTTCTCATGTTTAGTTTAATAATGTCTTCTGGAACACTGGTACCTTTCTGTTTTGAAAAAGACATTGAAACACTGTAAATCCACCTAATATCAGTTTGGATTTTGGCATATGCACTGCTAAGACATCAAGACATTTTAGTGGTGCGACCTAAAGGTGTATCACACTTTTTTTCCAGAATAGGAAGACCATCTATGACTGGTTGGTGTTAGACAGAGGTTATTTTGGCTTAGGATAGTTTGCCATGGGAGGATTGCCTAAAGCACCACTACCTAACTTAGGGGATATTTTTGACAGATTTGAAGTATTCTCTTTGGTATGATCAGATCCCAAGATGAGATATGACCAGAGGTAGGGTAGCTGACATTATTATCAATCAGTTGGTTAATGAATGAGCTAGGGATGAGGGTGAATGACAGCTAATGACTTTATCTTATGACAGCTGATGGACAAGTTTGTATGATTAAGACTAGATAGGGCTTGACAATTAGGTTTTTTTTCATCATAGGCTGATTGAAGAGGTAGGAGGGAAAAAAGTTTAGGGGTGTTTTCTAGCTGACAAATTTGACAAATTGGAGATCAGCTGCTAGAAAACTTGGGTTTAAAAACTAGTCATCATCCATAGGTGAAAAATACTGATGACTAATAGTGGCTCCATTTGGGGATGACAGCTCCTTTTAAGAAGGTGTCCAGAATTTCAGATCTCGGTCCTTTGAAGACCAGTGCCTTTATCCATTGGCGCAAATTTCTTTCTTCCTTGATGCTATTTCTGAAAATTGACAGCATGATTAGCATCAAAGTCATTTCTACCTACCCCACTATATTTCCTAAAAAAATTTCTTCTTTCGGGTGCATTTGGACTAGCAACCGTTTGACATAATATTTTTGAAAAATGACACTATCTAATTTTACACTCATATCCGCCGAGAGTTCAGATTAAGCTGATGAACTCCTTTGTTTCTGTACCTATGCTGGATCGATTGTCAAGGTTAAGCTGTTTGACAGGATTTTATTCTCTAATCTAAAACATGAAATTGAAAAATGACCAAATCAGGATTAGACAGTCTGATTTGTCATGTACTTGTGGCATGAAAGACAAGCTGCACAAAAATATTATTTTGCATAAAATGAAATCTAGAAAATCAGGGCTAGGATACACAATTTTTTTTTCATCCCTGCTTTCCTCTTTGGTTCTGTTTTGAGCATGTGGAACCAGTATATTTTCCTAATCTATCTTCTTTGACAAGTCAAGCTTACACAATATTGACTATCTTTCCTCTCACTAACTTATCAACAAATAAATTTAAAACATGTTTAGTTATGATTAGGCTAGATAACTGAACAAGACAATTTGAGCAGTAGTAGCAGAATTTAGACTTGCGCGCTTTCAGAATGGCTATTTTTTGAACATGGGGCTTTCTTTCTATTTTTCAAACCACCCTCTTTTTCTATTTTTCTATTGTTTTTGAATTTTCTGTTTATTTATTTATTTTTCAAACAATGGTATATACAATGATTGAAAATTTTTTAACTCAGAAATCCTGGAAATGGTGAAACTTAAGCATCTTATCTTCATAAGGATCTCCTACCACTCTTGTTCGACTCGGCTCTTGAAAAAAAAATTTGGAAAATTTTCTCTTTCAAGCATGACATAAGGATTCATGCATGAATCTCTGAACAACCCCGTATCTTCCCGCGTTACCTCTTTATATCTCTGATTCCCACTCCTTCTTTTGTTATACATATTTTTCAAATAATGAAGATATTTTTTGTCATTTTTGAAGTATATGATGACATCATCAAGGTACATCAGAATGCAGAAATTCAGAACTAGAAACATGGCTTTTAGGAGCATATTTTTGGTGTCCGGTGGTTTTGCAATTCTGGGTTTGAAGATGGAACTACTTCTAGCATACTTGAAAAATTCTTTGAGCTGTTTGCTTTGCAAATGAATTATTTGGTGATATCCTGAAACATCATTTTGCAAAGACATATGATTAAAAGAATTTATCATTGGTGTATCATGGTCTTGTACAAGAAAGATATAGTTTCTGTCACAAGGGTGTGTATTTGTATGTCTGAAATCAAAACAGATCTTATGACCAGCTGTTTTATATTTGACTATTATTGTTTGGTCAAGATTTTTATATTTTATTTTGTCGAAGTGGTTTCCTGGAGTGATGGCAGTGGCATAGTGCTTTTCACTGTTTTCTCTATATGAAGTAGTATTTTGAACAATATTGCAAATTCTAGCAGTTCTAAGTCTTTGGTGGAGTGGCAGAATGCTAGCTAGTTCAAACAACTCAGGTATATTTGGATTGTAGTCATCATATCCTTTCATAAGAATTTTTTTAGACATTTTTCCTAGATTTTGAGATGTTATGGCTACAGTCAAGGTTTCATTTGAAGGGGTAGAGTTATGTGATGGTAAATCCTTAAGGTATGGTAAGAACATTAAGCTTCCCCACCCCTGATTTCCAAAGAGGTTTGTGATATGCAAGTCTTCTAATGCCTCTATTCTGAAAAAGTCTCCTGATGTTACTGCTGATGTTTGCCTATGGTTTGAGCAATTTGCTTGATGGTACATAATGTTTTGTGCTTCTTGTTCTATTTTTGTTTCAAGAGGAACAAACTCTCTTTCCTCAAGGCATAATTGCTCATGGTCATGATAATCTTGAGTGTCTAGTTCATAATAGAGAACTTGGTGTAGCTGATGTGGTGGGTCTAAGTTTGTTTCAAATCCTTCTAACTATTCTTTAATGTCTTCATCAATGTGTAAAATGAAAGAGTTCATATCGGAATGCAAGGAGTACATTGGGATGTTATCTGGCCTTTCTTGGCTACCGACCATATATTTCATGTGTGATTCCCGATAGAGTATTCTAGTTTGGTTAAACACATGAATAGTGGTGTAGGACATATCAAGTTAAATATTTCCCTGAAGCTTAGCTCCCCAAGTTATGGATGAAAGCATTCCATAATTGGGGGGAATGTCTGCTGCCACTATGTCCATGATCAGGTGTTTTGTAGGTATTTGGGCAAAACTAAAACAAAAATATTTGATTAAGCCTAGACACTTGACTCTACTTGAATCAAATGAATATAAGTCTTTATAAGGTTTTGTTATTTTGTAGGCCTAATCTTTCCATCACAACCTTTGGCATGAGATTATGCGAGGCCCCGGAGTCTAGCATGGCATTGTGCAGGATTTGGTCATGGATATTCAGACTGATGTAAAAGGAAAGAGTGGTTCCTTCTTGGAATTTCCCTTCTATTTTTGGACCAAACAACACTTCAGGAGTGTCATCAACTAGATTTAGGGTGTTTGCATCATTTCCTATATTCAGGACCTTTAACACTTGCGATTTATAAGAGCTTTGGGAGATAAGTTCAGTGAGAGGCATGGTAATATTTATTTTGGCGATTTCTCCCTCAAAACTGAAGGGTGCATGTAGTTTAGATAGGTTTGCTTTAGTTTTTTCAGCCATGACTTTCTCTATGTTCTGAGTTTGCTGACCTTGTTTCGGGATTTTGTTCAAAACATCCATCTCGAGAATCTTGGAAGAGGTACTGGGAAAATTTGGGCCAAGGCTTTTCTGAATAGCTTTATCTTTGCTTTGGTCAGTTTTCTTGACCACGATTTTGTTGCTATCCACTGCACTTTTAAGGATGGCATGAGGGGTTTTACCAGTGTCTGAGCTACCTTTTTTGGAGTTGTCTTGTTTTTTTCTGCTTCTAAGATCATACTGCCTGTGATATTCTATTATGGCATTCTGAAAATCTATAGTAGGATCTTCGGGATCTTCATAGTTGGTTTCATTTTGATTCGGAGAGAAGAAAGCTTGTTCTTCTTCTGTCACGTAAACCTCACTCTTGTTATCAGAACCTATAAAGTTCAAATGATTTTCATCAATGGGTTCTGTATCCCTCTCATCCTCATCAACATAATTTTCATTAAAGGGTGGCCTAATTTGTTGGTCATTTTCCCTTGGTTTGTTTTGAGGGTGTTCTCTCCTAAAGTTTTGGTTCCGGTTTCTGTTTGGAGGGTTTGGCTGGATGTCCCTAAGAGGTGTCTTTTCACTTATCTTTTCCCACATTTTCGCCATGGAAATAACCAAGTCATCTATTCTAGGATCTAATAAAAGGGCTAAAGGGGTGACCTCATCCCGATATGTGACTTTCCTTTCTGATCTGGTCCTAGCTCTTTTTTCTGCTAAGTTGGCTTTTGCACTTATGGCCACTTTTTGGATTTACTCTAAGGTTGGTGGGTCCTTGTCTCTCAGTTGATAAGTCATGTCTAGGTCGAAACCTTCAAGGAAATTCACAAAGGCTGAGCCAAGTGGAGGTTTGAAATGAGGCGGTAAGGCGTTATAAACACTGTTGAACCTAGTGCAGTATTCTTGGACACTTTCCCCATTTTTCCTTTTCAGATTGTTATACTCCGACAGGATTTGAATGTGGTTCTTTCTGATTTCCAACTTATTTATCAAGGTTTGGTAGAGTTCTGGGAGATCATGTATGCTGTTTGGAGTTAAGCTCTTAAACCATTTTTTGGGTTCCCCGCCCAGGCTTTGGGCGAACATCCTCATTCTTATAGTCTCATCTTCTATTTCCATGTATTCAAGGTATCGCTAATTCTATCTACATGTTGTTGAGCGGTAGTCGCCTCAACTCCAGTAAAGTGAGAGATTTTGGATTGATAGTCATTTTGTAAAGGAGCCAAAGGGTGTGGGAACACCAAGGGTGCATACCAGGCTGCCATGGTGGGAGCTAATGGATGATTTACAATATGAGGGCCTGTAGGATGAGCTAAGGTGATTTGAATAGTAGTGGTTTGGATGGGTGTGGCAGATGTACTTGGGCTAGTGATTTTATTTTGAGCAGATCTAGGGTGGTAGGAGCCAAAGTGATGGAGAAGTTGAAAGTTGGGAGGTGTAGTAGGTGAGGCTGCTCTACTAGGACTCTGTGGAAAATCTAGGGGCTCAAGATTGTCGAAGTTTACCTTACTTTGTGACTTGCTTCTAAAAAGGGTTTTTGCTAATTTTAAGTCAAATGGGGAATCCTGCAAGCATGTGAGGTGTTCAGGTACTGATCTTGCTTTACGGATGGAACTATTAGTAGCTAAGTTGCCAGTTTCGAAAGCTCGCCACAAAATCTTCTCTGGGTCATCTACTATGATAGGGGGATTTGGGTCTGGATGAGATCTGGTATAGATTCTTTGTGAAGCCAGATTTCGAATTCAGAGTTTAGAGAGGATAGTATTTGTGATTGTTTTGGATGAATAGCCTCTTTAGGGGTTTTAATAATGTGAAGGATGGTCAAAACAAAAATGAGGGCTGGTGGAGTCGCCAGGTGGATTTCTTTGAGAACTGTGGTCCACCACCAAAACTATCAAAGATGCTTTCGGGAAAAAAAATTTCTAGCAAACTTTGAGGTGAAGACTTGCAAAGAAGAGTTACTACTTGGTTTCAACAATTTGTTAGGTTGTCTGAACAAGCTAATGGTTTTATTTGCAAGTTTATTTTTTTTTATCTCTTATGTTTAGGTGAAGTTTTCTGAATCGCTAAGCTATACTTAGTTTGTCACTAATCACAGAGTTTGCACCATGAGTTTTAAGTTTTGGAAATGATGAGTCAACAGAAAGGTATGGTTTATGAATTTTTTGGTTTTTTATGGAGTTTTTAGCCCTACTAGAGGCTAGTGGAGTCGCCAGGTGGAACTTGGTTGTTTTTGTAGGGATCCAGCTATGGTCCACCACCAATAACTAGGGAAAAGCCAATCTGGGGATGTTTTGGGGTTTTCTGAGTTTTTATGTGCAGCCTATGGTTTATTAGAGTGTTCTAAACCTAATTCATCACTTTGCTAGGGTGGTGAAAACAAAAAGAGTTTACTCTAAATGATTGTATGGAATGCTTGCCTGTTTAAATTTTGAAAGACTAATGAATCTACAAGAGTTTGCTAGACTGTTATGTACTCAGTTAGTCCCACCATGATCGCCATTATGTTAGTGAGTGGTGGGATAAGTCAATCAAGTAGTATTCTTAAGGCTGCTGAAATGTGTAGGGAATCTAAGTTTGTTTATCACTCAGAGTCCCACCGTGATCGCCATTATGTTAGGGTCCCATGATTTGGCTGATTGGCAAGCCAAGTGATAGGGTAGCATCAAGCCAATCTTTGGAGCCCAAGGACCTAGCGTTCCTGGACTCAGAGAGGGCTCTCTCTATTTGTGTAAGGGATATCTGTGTGTTTTCTTCTTGTATTTCTGATTTTAGGTTAGTTATGAAGTAGGTTTTTGGTTTTGTTTTTAGGTTTGTGAGGGATGAACTAATCAAAGACTAAGATAGATAAAAAGATTGTCAGATTAACTGGGCTATCGGGTTGAAAAGGTCAAGAAAGCTTTCAGATGGTGATACAAGGTTGTTGAAGGGCCGATTTGATTGAGGTAAAATGGATCTTTGGGTAAAATGGAGTGGGATGGACACTAAATTTGTGAAAAACAAAGGATTTTAAACATAAATAGTTCAATAGCTGACATAAACATGGTAGGGCTAACCATTAATCATGAGAAATGTAACTATAAACTGATCAATGTATAGAAATAAACATTCAAGAAATACATAGAGATATATGACTCTCTAACATTAAGAAATTGCTATCAGACTTTGGAGAAATACAATTAAGACAAACAAACAACTCAAATCACTATGAGGAAACGCCTAAGCATAGTATTTCAAGCTATTGGGTACTTTGAAGCAAGATTGCATAGTTTTAGGCAAAGGGCAAGATCAGTACAAGACCTCCTTGGTTCAACAAATGACAATCAAACAATCAAAGAAAGGTTTCAGAGGTGGAGCTATGACTAGCCATGAGTAAGCAGGGCATATCGTGAATCATACTTAGCATGCATAAAACCATAAATGAAACAAGCACACAATTTCTTCAGTTATCAAAGAGCAATCAAGGATTCTTTGACATGACTAAGAAGGAAGAAAACATAGAAGCTATAAAGAAAGAGGAAATTTGAGGTGCCTCCAAGGGCATGTCTCAAATATATTCTCTACTGTCTTATAGCAAGAAAGAACATGGAATATGAATGAAAACTAAGAAGCATAATAGAGAGGGACACTATACCATTTTACCAAGTCAAGGAATCCAACAACAATCCTCTTTCATCATCCAAAAACATTCAAGAAACTATCCAATGCATGAGACAAGTGTTTCTTCCAAGCTTGTATAACCAAATATTGCTCTATATCATCAAGTTCAGCGTTGTTTACAATGAAGTCTCTTGGAATATATAGGCCAAGATGAGGGAAAACCTCCTAGTGCAACTTGCAATCTCATTGGCCCATCAAAAATATCTGATTTTGTCCTTGAGGCTTTGCAAAGCCCAAGGCACAAAATATCTAATAAAGTATCTCAAAAATGCTAAAAAAGGAAAATATATTGACTTTTCCTAACTAACATGCCCAAAAATAGCTAAACGCACATGAGGAAAAGTCACTTTAGAAAAGTACATTTTTCATAAAAATACTTAAGAAATATATCAGCAGAAAGTCCTCTGTCTTGTGGGAATCTTTTGGATGCCTTCCCTATGTTGAAATGAGGCCCGTGATGGCTCGTTCGAAATCTATGAATGTCTATTTTCTGAAAATGCTTATTTTTATCCAAACTGATCACTGGAAGTCTGTCGAAAGTTGACCTGTGTGTAAAAACCCAAAAAATAGACTTTGCTGATAAACGGGGAAGAGTGTGGAAAAACTGAGTGTTTTTCTCCATTTTGGGGAAGAAAATCATCTTCAATTGATCTAAAAATTGCTGAGTAGATGCCCTGGAAATTATGGCATCCAATGATATCATTTTCATCCTTTGAGGATGCCCCAAACAGAAATGGCGATGCCCATGATTTTTAGCCAAAAACCCAAAAATGACAAAAAACCAAAACTTGTTGAATTTCGCCCAATTTTGGCGAGCATGACCTTCAAGGGTTTTTAGAAACATGCTGAGAAGCTGAGGCCAAAATTTGGAGCTTTGAGGTGTCTTTCTTCATTTTTGGTGTCGGGCACCTCTTTTGAGCTTCCTTGAGTTTTTCTTGTGTGGCCTTCAATTTCCATCGGACGAACTGATTGAGCTTCTTATAGTGCCTGGTCATCCTTCTTTGAAGGTCCAAATCTCTATTGGCCTTTTCCAACTTCTTATCCAAGTGATCATTCACCCTCTTAAGCCATGCTTCTCAATTTTTCTCTATCTCTTAGGTGAACAAAGTAGTGAGAGGAAAAGATTGGAAAAGGGCAGCTTCTTCCTCCTTTTGTTGCTAAAGGGCTCTTCTGAGTCCCATGGTCCTTGGCCTCTTTCTCCTTGGCTGATCTTCATCTTCGTTATCATTGAAATCGCCCATGAGTTCTTCCAATTTAACTTGCGCCTTGGAGGCCTCCTTTTTATATTTGATGGCCCGTGTCTCATATACCGCCATGTGGACACTCATCTGTTTATTTTGTGTTTGCAAAAAGTGAATGAAGTTTCTATACCTCTCTAGATCTGCCCTCAAAGCATCAATTTTTTCTTCTTTATTAATTAATAGAGACTCTAGGATTTTGGCCTCATTGTTATTATCATCACCTTGGATCTGAATTATGTCAAACTCCCTCTCCTTCTCATGGCTGCTTTCTTTTTTCTCCTTTCCCTTGCTTTGGGTGGCCTTCTTGGTCTTCCTCCTGTTGGGTAATTCGATAATGGGTTGTTTGGGCAACTTCCCCTTGCTTCGAAGGGCCCTAGTAACATTTGGAGTTATAGTTTGAGGCACCCTTTTCCTTGATGTCCCGCGCTTGGCCTCTTTTGGATAAGAAAGCATGGCCCCTTGCCTAGGAGAGGCAGCTAGCACATGCTCTATTTGTTCTTTGCCCTTGCTACTTCTCTCATCATCCTTGCCAATGTTTTGAGTTTCTTCATGAATGCTTTGACTGTCCTCTTGCATGTCTTTTTGAGGGCTGCCTTCTTTACTCTTGTCCTTGCTCTCTTTAGGACTTTGAGGCTCTGTCTCTTCAATGTTTTAGGCTTCATCTTCATCTTTTTTGCTGCTGTGAGGGCCACCAATATCCTCATCAAACTGTTCAATTTCCTCATCATTTCCCTCCTCACTGTTTTTCTCCTTTCCATGGCGCTTTTCTTCATCACTGTGTTGCATGTTATCACTGTGATGCTCTTCACTTTGTTGCTGCTCTTCTTCACCTTGCTGCCCTTCCTCTTCATTATGATGCTCTTCTTCATCTTGCTGCCCTTCCTCATCTTGCTGCCCTTCCTCTTCATCATGCTACTCTTCTTCATCGTGCTGCCCTTCCTCTTCATCATGCTATTCTTCTTCATCTTGTTGCCCTTCCTCACTAATCATGGGAAATTTTAGCTTCTTGGGAATGGGTTTACTTCAAGAAGGCGAAAGATGCTGAGTGGAAGGTGAAGGAGATGCATGGGATGAAGGGACAGTGGCAAAATATGGATGTGCAATGAAAGTGTCCCAAGAGATTTCCTTCTTCTCAAGCTGATGAAGAATGACAATATTGATGAGGGAATGATGGAAAAGGCAAGCTGACTGCTGAGAAGCAGGTCTTTTCTGAATAGTGGAGGCCATTTTTTCAATACTTCTATGGAGGAAGAAGGGGAGATTTAACAATTGGTCTCTTGTGAAATGCATGAGAAACCGGACATGGTAAGCATAGACTCGAGAAAATCTTCCCTCGCATGTGAAATATTTCATGATTATCTTCATAAGGAGAGCATAACTAGTCAACAAATATGAGAAAGGAAAGATGGATGGACATGTATCTCTATGCTCCGGTTTCAAAAATGGTTTGTATTGTTCTGAGTCTAGGTGGCTCTGTTTAACCCATTTCTCTCCGACATAAGGGATTTTGGTGGCTTTGGAAATGGATCTAGGAGAAAACTTGAAATCCAAGCCTGCCAGCTGAAAGTGTTTCCCTTGAAATATCAAAGCACAAAGATGTGTCAAGGGGAGATAGCTTTTCACCTCCTGCACCCTTTGAGAAAACTCTAGACATCCAACTTCATGAATGTTAAATAGGACTGATGGATGAGCATTTACCTCTTCAGTTGAAATAGGTTCAAACCTCCTAGGAAGGCCACTTCTACTGTCTTGCCTGGGAGGCATTTTGTTTTGGATACTCTTTGTTGACTGACAAAAACAAGCTGTCTCAAATGGTCCTTGAAATGTTTTCTCAGCAACACACCCTCTCCTCCTTATAAGTCATTGTTTTATCTTTCATGCCAATCAAACAAGTATTTGTTAATGACAACCGAAAATAATCTATCACCGTGTTTGGGAAAATAAATATGAAAAGATGTGTTTGTGGTTTTCTTGGTGAAGAAAGAACTCTTGTGTTTTGACAAAAACACTTTTCCCTCCAAACACCTTTCTTTTGTTGTTCACTGTTCTTCACAAAGCAAACAAGACACCTTCATCTGACTTTGAAAAACCTTTCAACACAGACTCTGCTTTTTGAACTATGGAGGCTGGACAAAGTTTGCTAATCCACAATACAGAGAGGAATTTTATATTTACCAAGCCTTCACCTTCTAACCCTGTTTTCTTCTAAGTTTTTAGCAGAAAAGGTTTGCACTCTTCTTAATACTGTTAGAACATATTCCAGCAAACTTGAGGCCTCTACAACTCTATATTCTTTTTCAATAACCGTGGGCAGCCTCAGTTTTTTATAACATAAAAAGAGCTTTATAAATTGGCTTGATAGACCTCATTTTTAACTGTTTGTTATTTAATAGCCATGACCAAAGAGACCCTTTTGAATTTTGACAAACCACCTGTCTCCTTTAACCATTGCGTTAGAGAAAAAGACTTAAACAAGGTGTGTTTATGGTTTTTGTTTGAAGAGGAATCTCCCTCTATTTTGGGACAGACCACTTTCCCTTAAAACCCTACTCCTTTGCTATCACTGTTTTTGAAAGGAAATTAAGGCTCTTTTTAAGACTGATGCAAAACCTCCTCTAATACTGTATTGATCTTGACACCCACAGCAACAAACAATTTTTATTTTGACCAAAAATTCAAACTTCTTCACCACTGCTTCTTTCTTGGAAAACACGGTATCAATACCCCCTTTAGAATTCTAAATGTACCAAGGGGTAATGGAAAATACCTTGAAGATGGCTTTGAACCTTGTTTGATTGATTTGAGCACCTCCAAAGAGTCTTTGAACGCGTTTTGGACGTTTAAAGAGGAACAAAACATTCATTGAAAAGAGCGTCGTGCAGTGAGGGGTGTCGGTTCTGCCTTCGGGCAGTGGATGAACGCGCACACAGGCATGTCGCGTGCTACTATAGGCACGTCACGCAGCCATTGAATCCTGTTGTAAATGTGCTCACAGGCGTGCCGTGCAGGCCTAGAGCCCCTAAAATCTTGGAAAGTTTGCCCGAAAACTAATTTTCCCCAACGAGCAGCTAATGGACACTTGTTTGTGGTTTGAAATTGCTCATGGAGCCTTTAAACGGTCTCCTTTGCATTTGAAATTTTGAAAGAGCTCAGATGTCTTTGCATTTCCTTTGTAAGGGTTTGGATGCTAAAAAGGCCTTTTTGTCTTAAAAAACATAAATCACTGTCTTTATCATTTTGAAGACGTCTTTGCTCTTTTAAAACAAAAATTTCCTTTTGAATAAGTGTATTTGTAATTCGAGTAGTCTTTTAACCACTGTCTCACCATTTCTTGAGCTGTATTTCTCTGAAGCTTTTATAAAAGATCCTTTATCTGAAGAGGACTTCATAAACACAAGGATGTTTCTGACCTTTGAAAACTTATTCATAAAAATAATGTTTATAGGAAGTGGAAAGAGTGTTAAAACTAATACTTGGACTGTTGTTTATAGAGGATTCTAACACCTTTGCAGCTTCTTCAAAACAACCTTTTAGACTCATAATGAGACCTTTATCTTTATCTGCCGATGAGGGTCCTTTGATATAAAAATTAAACTTGTTTGAGTATCTCTTTAACCATTTGTATGAGCTAATTTTCATGGTGAAAGCCTTAAGAGAACTGACCCTCTGCCTTTTGTGAGGGAGGCCATCTTCAAGTTGACAAGTCAACTGCTCTTTCCCTAGGTGACTTTGCTTGTGACATCTGTCTCTCTAAGCACTGTGTATCATTTGAATTTTTAGATAAGAAGCATGGTTTTGATCATGAAAGTGTTCTTTGTCTATGTGTTGGGAAAGGAACTTGGATAGATAGCAATTCCCTCTCCGAAAATGTGACCTTGTATCTTTTGGAGGAAATCCTTTGTATACATAATAAATAGAGACCTTCAACACCCTTATGCCACTGTATGATTTCTATGTAGAAGAGGTTTTCAACACAAGGAATTTTCATTTGTATTAACCATTTTTTCTCAGTGAATGAGGTTTAAAAATAGTGAAACTTCACTCATTTTACCATTTTTACAACAGTCCTTTTTGAAATCCCTGCCACACTGAAATAAATGCTCATCATCTTCAAACAATGGTGGGCCCTCTACTTATTTATGAAGGAGGCCTATGTTTGATAACTATCATGTGTCTTCTAAAAACTTTGTCTTTCATTCAATGGG
Source organism: Pinus albicaulis (assembly GCA_034641835.2). NCBI lineage: Eukaryota > Viridiplantae > Streptophyta > Pinopsida > Pinales > Pinaceae > Pinus > Pinus albicaulis. The sequence continues at coordinate 193,634 of JAXQQM020067522.1, forward strand.
GACATTTTTTGATTGAAATTGAAACATTGTTTTTATCACACCTTTGGCCTTATGAATGAGCTGATTTAATGTGTAAAGTTTTTTGAGGAGCTAGTCCTTTATTTCTTTGTGAAAGAGGTCTGCAATAGCCCTGAAATCATTTAAAGACATGTTGGCCCTTTGCTTGTACATGAAGGAGGCCACAGCATGCCTTTCTGGCCATCTACTCTTTAATGAAGGAGATTAACACAGTCATGATATTTCACCTATTTCCCAAACTGTGTCCTCTTCCCTTGTAATACTTATCTCTTTTGACTGTGTTTGCAGAAGCTCATTGAATTTCCTCTCTGTCTAGTACTTGCATCCCATGCTCAAAACAACATGAGAAGCAGCTGTATTCTCATGTTTAGTTTAATAATGTCTTCTGGAACACTGGTACCTTTCTTCTTTGAAAAAGACATTGAAACACTGTAAATCCACCTAATATCAGTTTGGCTTTTGGCATATGCACTGCTGAGACATCAAGACTTTTTAGTGGCGCGACCTAAGGGTGTATCACACTTTGTTTGCAGAATAGGAAGGCCATCTATGACTGGTTGGTGTTAGATAGAGGTTCTTTTGGCTTAGGATAGTTTGCCAAGGGAGGATTGCCTAAAGTGCCACTACCTAATTTAGGGGAGATTTTTAACAGATTTGGAGTATTGTCTTTGGTATGATCAGATCCCAAGATGAGATATGACCATTGGTAGGGTAGATGACATTCTTATCAATCAATTGGTTAATGAATGAGCTGGGGATGAGGGTGAATGAAAGCCGATGACTTTAGCTTATGATAGCTGATGGACAAGTTTGTATGACTAAGAGTAGATAGGGCTTGACAATTAGGTTTTTTCTCATCATAGGCTGATTGAAAAGGTAGGAGGGCAAAAATTTTAGGGGTGTTTTCTAGCTGACAAATTTGACAAATTGGAGATCAGTTGCTAGAAATTAGGCTTTAAAAACTAGTCATCATCCACAAGTGAAAAATAATGATGACTAACAGTGGCTCCATTTGGGGAGGGTAGCTCCTTTTCAGGAGGTGTCCAGAATTTCAGATCTCGGTCCTTTGAAGACCAGTGCCTTTATCCATTGGCGCAAATTTCTTTCTTCCTTGATGCTATTTCTAAAAATTGACAACATGATTAGCATCAAAGTCATTTCTACCTACCCCACTATATTTCCTAACATTGTTTCTTCTTTCGGGTGCATTCGGACTAGCAACCCTTTGACATAATATTTTTGAAAAATGACACTATCTAATTCTACACTCATATCCGCCGGGAGTTTAGATTAAGCTTATGAACTCCTTTGTTTCTGTACCTATGCTGGATCGACTGTCAAGGTTAAGCTGTTTGACAGGATTTTATTCTCTAATCTAAAACATGAAATTGAAAATTGACCAAATCAGGATTAGACAATCTGATTTGTCATGTACTTGTGGCATAAAAGATAAGCTGCACACAAATATTATTTTGCATAAAATGAAATCTAGAAAATCAGGGCTAAGATACACAATTTATTTTTCATCCCTGCTTTCCTCTTTGGTTCTGTTTTAAGCATGTGGAACCAGTATCTTTTCCTAATATATCTTCTTTGACAAGTTAAGCTTACACAATATTGACTATATTTCCTCTCACTAACTTATTAGCAAATAAATTTAAAACATGTTCAGTTATGATTAGGCTAGATAACTGAAGAAGACAATTTGAGCACTAGTAGTGGCATTTAGACTTGCGCACTTTCAGAATGACTATTTTTTGAACATGGGGCTTTCTTTCTATTTTTCAAACTGCCCTCTTTTTCTATTTTTCTATTGTTTTTGAATTTTCTATTTATTTATTTATTTATTTTTCAAACAATGGTATATACAATGATTGAAAATGTTTTAACTCAAAAATCCTGGAAATGGTGAAACTTAAGCATCTTATCTTCATAAGGATCTCCTACCACTCTTGATCCACTCAGCTCTTGAAAAGAAAAATTTGGAAAATTTTCTCTTTCAAGCATGACATAAGGATTCATGCATGAATCTCTGAACAACCCCGTATCTTCCCGGGATACCTCTTTATATCTCTGATTCCCACTCCTCCTTTTGCTGTACATCTTTTTCAAATAATGCAGATATTCTTTGTCATTTTTGAAGTATATGATGAAATCTTCAAGGTACATCAGAATGCAGAAATTCAGAACTGGAAACATGGATTTTAGGAGCATGTTTTTGGTGTCTGGTGGTTTTTCAATTCTAGGTTTGAAGATGGAACTACTTCCAGCATACTTGAAAATTTCTTTGGCTGTTTGCTTTGCAAAGGAATTGTTTGGTGATATCCTGAAATATCATTTTGCAAAGACACATGATTAAAAGCATTTATCATTGGTATATCATGGTCTTGGGCAAGAAAGATATAGTTTCTGTCACAAGGGTGTGTATTTGTATGTCTGAAATCAAAATAGATCCTATGACCAGCTGTTTTATCTTTGAATATTATTGTTTGGTCAAGATTTTTGTATTTTCTTTTGTTGAAGTGGTTTCTTGGAGTGATGGTAGTGGCATAGTGCTTCTCACTGTTTTCTCTATATGAAGTAGTATTTTGAACAAGATTGCAAATTCTAGCAGTTCTAAGTCTTTGGTGGAGTGGCAAAATGCTAGCTAGTTCAAACAAATCAGATATATTTGGATTGCAGTCATCATATCCTTTCATAAGAAGTTTTTTAGACAGTTTTCCTAGATTTTGAGCTGTTATGGCTACATTCAAGGTTTCATTTGAAGGGATAGAGTTATGTGATGGTAAATCCTTAAGGTATGGTAAGAACATTAAGCTTCCCTGCCCCTGATTTCCAAAGAGGTTTGTGATATGCAAGTCTTCTAATGCCTCTGTTCTGAAAAAGTCTCCTGATGTTACTGTTGATGTTTGCCTATGGTTTGAGAAATTTTATTGATGGTACATAATGTTTTGTGCTTCTTTTTCTATTTTTGTTTCAAGAGGAACGAACTCTCTTTCCTCAAGGCATAATTGCTCATGGTCATGATAATCTTGAGTGTCTATTTCATCAGAGATAAATTGGAGTAGCTAATATGGTGGGTCTAAGTTTGTTTCAAATCCTTCTCACTGTTCTTCAATGTTTTCATCAGTGTGTAAAATGAAAGAGTTCAGATCAGAATGCAAGGAGTACATCAGGATGTTATCTGGCCTTTCTTGGCTACTGACCATATATTTCATGTCTGATTCCCGATAGAGTATTCTAGTTTGGTTGAACACACGAATAGTGGCGTAGGACATATCAAGTTGAATATTTCCCTAAAGCTTAGGTCCCCAAGTTCTAGATAAAAGCATTTCGTACTTGGGGGGAATGTCTGCTACCACTATGTCCATGATCAGGTGTTTTACAGGTATTTGGGCCAAACGGAAATAAATATCTTTGATTAAGCCTAGACACTTGACTCTACTTGAATCAAATGAATATAAGTCTTTATAAGGTTTTGTTATTTCTAGGCCTAATCTTTCTATCACAACCTTTGACATGAGATTATGAGAGGCCCCAGAGTCTAGCATGGCATTGTGTAGGATTTGGTCATGGATATTCAGACTGATGTAAAAGGGAAGAGTGGTTCCTTCTTGGAATTTTCCTTCTATTTTTGGACCAAACAACACTTCAGGAGTGTCATCAGCTAGATTTAGGGTGTTTGCATCATTTCCTATATTCATGACCTTTAACACTTGGGATTTATAAGAGCTTTGTGCGATAAGTTCAGTGAGAGGCATGGTAATCTTTATTTTGGCAATTTATCCCTCAAAAATGAAGGGTGCTTGTAGTTTAGATAGGTTTGCTTCAGTTTTTTTAGCCATGACTTTCTCTATGTTCTGAGTTTGCTGACATTGTTTCGGGATTTTTTTCAAAACATCCATCTTGGGAATCTTGGAAGAGGTACTGGGAAAATCTGGGCCAAGGCTTGTCTGAATAGCTTTATCTTTGCTTTGCTCAGTTTTCTTGACCACGATTTTGTTGCTATCCACTGCACTTTTAAGGATGGTATCAGGGGTTTTAGCAGTGTTCGAGCTACCTTTCTTGGAGTTGTCTTGGTTTTTTCTGCTTCTAAGATCATACTTCCTGTGAGCTTATATTATGGCATTCTGAAAATCTATAGCAGGATCTTTGGGATATTCATAGTTGGTTTCATTTTCATTCAAAGAGACGAAAGCTTGTTCTTCTTTTGTGAGGTAAACCTCACTCTCGTTATCAGAACCTATAAGGTTCAAATTATTTTCATCAATGGGTTCTGTATCCCTCTCATCCTCATCAACATAATTTTCATTAAAGGGTGGCCTAATTTGTTGGTCATTTTCCCTTGGTTTGTTTTGAGGCTGTTCTCTCCTAAAGTTTTGGTTCCGATTTCTGTTTGGAGGGTTTGGCTAGCTGTCCCTAAGAGGTGTCTTTTCACTTAACTTTTCCCAGATTTTCGCCATGGAACTAACCAATTCATCTATTATAGGATCTAAGGAAGGGGGTAAAGGGGTGACCTCATCCCGGTATGTGACTTTCCTTTCTGATCTGGTCCTAGCTCTTTTTTTCTGCTAAGTTGGCTTCTGCACTTATGGCCACTTTTTTCATTTCCTCTAAGGTTGGGGGGTCCTTGTCTCTCAGTTGATAAGTCATGTCTGGGTCGAAACCTTTGGGGAAATTTGCTAAGGCTGAGCCAAGTGGAGGTTTGAAATGAGGCAGTAGGGCGTTATAAACACTGTTGAACCTAGTGCAGTATTCCTGGACACTTTCCCCATTTTCCCTTTTCAGATTGTTATACTCTGATAGGATTTGAATGGGGTTCTTTCTGATTTCCCACTTATTTACGAAGGTTTGGTAGAGTTCCGGGAGATCATGTATGCTGTTTGGAGTTAAGCTCTTAAACCATTTTTTGGGTTCTCCGCGCAGTCTTTGGGTGAACATCCTTATTCTTATAGTCTCATCTTCTATTTCCATGTATTCAAAGGCATCGCTAATTCTATCTACATGTTGTTGAGTGGTAGTCGCCTCAACTTCGGTAAAGTGCGTGATTTTGGATTGATAGTCATTTTGTAAAGGAGACAAAGGGTGTGACAACACCAAGGGTGCATACCAGGCTGCCATGGCGGGAGCTAATGGATGATTTACAATATGAGGGCTTGTAGGATGAGCTAAGGTTATTTGAACAGTAGTGGTTTGGATGGGTGTGGCTGATGTACTTGGGCTAGTGATATGATTTTGAGCAGATCTAGGGTGGTAGGAGCCAAAGTGATGGGGAAGATGAAAGTCGGGAGGTGTAGCAGGTGAGGATTCTCTACTAGGACTCTGTGCAAAATCCAGGGGCTCAAGATCGTCGAAGTTTACCTTACTTTGTGACTTGATTTTAAAAAGGGTTTTTGCTGATTTTAAGTCAAATGGGGAATCCTGCAAGGATGTGAGGTGTTCAAGTACTGATCTTGCTTTAAAGATTGACCTATCAGTAGCTAAGTTGCCAGTTTCAGAAGCTTGCCACAAAATCTTCTCTGGGTCATCTACTATGATAGGGTGATTTAGGTCCAGATGAGATCTAGTATAGATTCTTTGTGAAGCTAGATTTCGAATTTAGAGTTTAGAGAGGATGGTATTTGTGATTGTTTTGGATGAATGGCCTCTCTAGGGTTTTTGATAATGTGAAGGATGGTAAAAACAAAAATGAGGGGGGCTGGTGGAGCTGCCAGGTGGATTTCTTTGAGAACTATGGTCCACCATGAAAACTATCAAAGATGCTTTCGGAAAAAAGTTATTCTAGCAAACTTTGAGGTGAAGACTTGCAAAGAAGAGTTAGTACTTGGTTTCAACAGTTTGCTAGGCTGTCTGAACAAGCTAATGGTTTTATTTGCAAATTTATTTCCGTTTATCTCCTATGTTTAGGTGAATTTTTCTGAATCGCTAAGTTATACTTATTTTGTCACTAATCACAGAGTTTGCACCATGAGTTTTAGGTTTTGGAAAGGATGAGTCAACATAAAGGTATGGTTTATGAAATTTTTGGTTTTTTATGGAGTTTTTAGGCCTACTAGAGGCTAGTGGAGTTGCCAGGTGGAACTTGGTTGTTTTTGTAGGGCTCTAGCTATGGTCCACCACCAATAACTAGGGAAAAGCCAATCTGGGGGTGTTTTGGGGTTTTCTGAGTTTTTATGTGTAGCCTATGGTTTATTAGAGTGTTCTGAACCTGATTCATCACTTTGCTAGGGTGGTGAAAACAAAAAGAGAGTACTCGAAATGATTGTATGGAATGCTTGCCTAATTAAATTTTGAAAGACTAATGAATCTACAAGATTTTTCTAGACTGTTATGTACTCAGTTAGTCCCACCATGATTGCCATTATGTTAGTGAGTGGTGGGATAAGTCAATCAAGTAGTATTCTTAAGGTTGCTGAAATGTGTAGGGAATCGAAGTTTTTTTATCATTCAGAGTCCCACCGTGATCGCCATTATGTTAGGGTCCCGTGATTTGGCTGATTGGCAAGCCAAGTGACAGGGTAACATCAAACCAATCTTTGGAGACCAAGGACCTAGCCTTCCTGGACTTAGAGAGGGCTCTCTTTATTTGTGTAAGGGATATCTGTGTGTTTGCTTCTTGTGTTTCTGATTTTAGGCTAGTTATGAAGTAGGTTTTTGGTTTTGTTTTTAGGTTTGTCAGGGATGAACTGATTAAATACTAATATAGATAAAAATATTGTCAGATTAATTGGGCTACGGGGTCAAAAAGGTCAAGAAAGCTTTCAGATGGTGATACAAGGTTGTTGAAGGGCCGATTTGATTGAGGTAAAATGGATCTTTGGGTAAAATGGAGTGGGATGGACACTAAATTTGTGAAAAAAAAAGGATTTCAAACATAAATAGTTCAATAGCTAACATAAACATGGTAGGGATAACCATTAATCATGAGAAATGTAACTATAAACTGATCAATATATAGAAATAAACATTCAAGCAATACATAGAGATATATGACTCTCTAACTTTATGAAATTGCTATCCGACTTTGCGGAAATACAATTAAGACAAACAAACAACTCAAACCACTATGAGGAAATGCCTAAGCATAGTATTTCAAGAATTGGACACTTTGAAGCAAGATTGCATAGTTTTAGGCAAAGGGCAAGATTAGTACAAGACCTCCTTGGTTCAACAAATGACAATCAAACAATCAAAGAAAGGTTTCAAAAGTGGATCTATGACTAGCCATGAACAAGCAGGGCATACCGTGAATCATAGTTAGCATGCATAAAACCATAAATGAAACAAGCAAACAATTTCTTCAGTTATCAAAGAGCAATCAAGGATTATTTGATATGACTAAGAAGGAAGAAAACATAGAAGCTATAAAGAAACAGGAAATTTTAGGTGTCTCCAAGGGCATGTCTCAAATCTATTATCTACTATCCTATAGCAAGCAAGAACATGGAATATGAATGAAAACTAAGAAGCATAACAGAGAGGGACACTATACCATTTTACCAAGTCAAGGAATCCAACAAAAATCCTCTTTCATCATCCAAAAAAATTCAAGAAACTATCCAATGCATGAGACAAGTGTTTCTTCCAAGCTTGTATAACCATATATTGCTCTATATCATCAAGTTCAGCCTTGTTTACAATGAATTCTCTTGGAATATATAGGCCAAGATGAGGGAAAACCTCCTAGTGCAACTTGCAATCTCATTGGCACATCAAAAATATCTAATTTTGTCCTTGAGGCTTTGCAAAGCCCAAGGCACAAAATATCTAATAAAATATCTCAAAAAAGCTAAAAAAGGAAAATATATTGATTTTTCCTAACTAACATGCCCAAAAATAGCTAAATGCACATGAGGAAAAGTCACTTTAGAAAAGTACATTTTTCACAAAAATACCTAAGAAATATTTCAGCAGAAAGTCCTCTGTTTTGCGGAAAACTTTTGGATGCCTTCCCTATGTCGAAACAAGGCCTGTGATGGCTCGTTGGAAATATCTGAATGTATATTTCTAAAAATGCTTAGTTTTATCCAAAATGACCACTGGAAGTCTGTCAAAAGCTGACCTGTGTGTAAAAACCCAAAAAATAGACTTTGCTGATAAACGGGGCAGAGTGTGGAAAAAGTGAGTGTTTTTCGCCATTTTGGGGGAGAAAATAATTTTCAATTGATCTGAAAATCAGTGAGTAGATGCCCCTAAAATTATGGCATCCAATGATACCATTTTCATCCTTTGAGGATGCCCCAAACAAAAATGGCGATGCCCATGATTTTTAGCCAAAAACCCAAAAATGACAAAAAACCAAAACTTTCTTGAGTTTTTCCTGTGTGGCCTTCAATTGCCGTCGGGCGAACTGATTGAGCTTCTTATAGTGCCTATTAATCCTCCTTTGAAGGTCCAAATCTCTATTGGCCTTTTCCAACTTCTTCTCCAAGTGATCATTCACCCTCTCAAGCCATGCTTCTCGATTGTTCTCTATCTCTTGGGTGAACAAAGTAGTGAGAGGAAAATATTTGAAAAGGGCAGCTTCTTCCTCCTTTTGTTGCTCAAGGGCTCTTATGAGTCCCATGGTCCTTGGCCTCTTTCTCCTTGGTTGATCTTCATCTTCGCTATCATTGAACTCGCCCATAAGTTCTTCCAATTTAACTTGCACCTTGGAGGCCTCCTTTTTATATTTGATGGCCCGTGTCTCATATATCACCATGTGGACACTCATCTGTTTATTTTGTGTTTGCAAAAAGTGAATGAAGTTTCTAGACCTCTCTAGATCTACCCTCAAAGCATCAATTTGTTCTTCTTTATTGATCAAGAGAGACTCTAGGATTCGAGCCTCATTGTCGCTATCATCAGTTTGGATCTGAATTATGTCAAAGTCCCTCTCCTTCTCATGGCTACTTTCTTTTTTCTCCTTTCCCTTGATTTGGGCGGCCTTCTTGGTCTTCCTCCTCTTGGGTAATTCGACAATGGGTTTCTTGGGAAACTTCCCCTTGCTTCGGAGGGCCCTAGTAACATTTGGATTTATAGTTTGAGGCACCCTTTTCCTTGATGTCCGGGGCTTGGCCACTTTTGAAGAAGAAAGCATGGCCCCTTTCCTAGGAGAGGCAGCTAGCACATGCTCTATTTGTTCTTTGCCCTTGCTACTTCCCTCATCATCCTTGCCAATGTTTTGAGTTTCTTCATGAATTCTTTGACTATCCTCTTGCACGTATTTTTGAGGGCTGCCCTCTTTACTCTTGTCCTTGGTCTCTTTAGGACTTTGAGGCTCTGTCTCTTCAATGTTTTGGAATTCATCTTCATCTTTTTTTCTATTGTGAGGGCTACCAATATCCTCATAAAACTGTTCAATTTCCTCATTATTTTCCTCCTCACTATTTTTCTCCTTTTCATGGCACTTTTCTTCATCACTGTGCTACATATTATCACTATGATGCTCTTCACTTTGCTGCTGCTCTTCCTCACCTTGCTGCCCTTCCTCATCTTGTTGCCCTTCTTCTTCATCATGTTGTTCTTCTTCATCTTGCTGCCCTTCCTCATCTTGCTGCCCTTCCTCTTCATCATGCTGCTCTTCTTCATCTTGCTGCCCTTACTCTCTAATCATGGGAAATTTTAGCTTCTTGGGAATGGGCTTACTTGAAGAAGGCGAAAGATGCTGAGTGGAAGGTGAAGGAGATGCATGGGATGAAGGGATAGTGGCGAAATCTGGATGTGCAATGAAAGTGTCCCAAGAGATTTCCTTCTTCTCAAGCTGATGAAGAATAACAATCTTGATGAGGGAATGATGGAAAAGGCAAGCTGACTACTCAGAAGGAGGTCTTTTCTGAACAGTGGAGGCCATTTTTTCAACACTTCTATGGAGGAAGAAGGGGAGATTTAACAATTGGGCTCTTGTGAAATGCATGAGAAACCTGACATGGTAAGCATAGACCCGGGAAAATCTTCCCTCGCATGTGAAATATTTCATGATTATCTTCATGAGGGGAGCATAATTAGTCAAAATATATGAGAAAGGAAAGATGGATGGACATGTATCTCTATGCTCCGGTTTCAAAAATGGTTTGTATTGTTTTGAGTCTAGGTGGCTCTCTTTAAACCATTTCTCTCCGACATAAGGGATTTTGGTGGCTTTGGAAATGGATCTAGGAGCAATCTTGAAATCCAAGCTTGCCAGCTGAAAGTGTTTCCCTTGAAATCTCAAAGCACAAAGATGTGTCAAGGGGAGATAGCTTTTCACCTCCTGCACCCTTTGACAAAACTCTAGACATCCAATTTCATGAAAGTTAAACAAGACTGATGGATGAGCATTTACCTCTTCAGTTGAAACAGGTTCAAAGCTCCTGTGAAGGCCACTTCTACTGTCTTGCCTAGGAGGCATTTTGTTTTGGATACTCTTTGCTAACTGACAAAAACAAGCTGTCTCAAATGGTCCTTGAAAGGTTTTCTCAGCAACACACCCTGTCCTCCTTATAAGTCACTGTTTTTTCTTTGATGCCAATCAAACAAGTATTTTTTAATGACAACCAAAAACAATCTATCACTGTGTTTGGGAAAATAACTCTGAAAAGATGTGTTTGTGGTTTTCTTGGTGAAGAAATAACTCTTGTGTTTTGACAAAAACACTTTTCCCTCCAAAAACCTTTCTTTTGTTGTTCACTGTTCTTCACAAAGCAAACAAGACACCTTCATTTGACTTTGAAAAACCTTTCAACACAGACTTTCGTTTTTGAAATATGGAGGCTGCACAAAGTTTGCTAATCCACAACACAGAGAGGACTTTTATATTTACCAAGCCTTCACCTTCTAACCCTGTTTTCTTCTGAGTTTTTAGCAGAAAAGGTTTGCTCTCTTTTTAACATTGTTAGAACATCTTCCAGCAAACTTGAGGCCTCTACAACTCTGTATTCTTTTTCAATAACTGTGGGCAGCCTCAACTTTTTATAACATAAAAGGAGCTTTGTAAATTGGCTTGATAGACTTCCTTTTTAACTGTTTTGTTATTTACTAGCCATGACCAAAGAGAACCTTTTGAATTTTGACAAACAACCTATCTCATTTAACCATTGCGTTTGAGCAAAAGACTTAAACAAGGTGTGTTTATGGTTTTTGTTTGAAGAGGAATCTCCCTCTGTTTTGGCACATACCACTTTCCCTTAAAACCCTACTCCTTTGCTATCACTGTTTTTGAAAGGAAATTAAGGCTCTTTTTAAGACTGATGCAAAACCTCCTCTAATACTGTATTGATCTTAACACCCACAACAACAACAAATTTTGATTTTGACCAAAAATCCAAACTTCTTCACCACTACTTATTTCTTGGAAAACATGGTATGAATAGCCCCTTTAGAATTTTAAATGTACCAAGGGGTAATGGAAAATACCTTGAAGATGGCTTCGGACCTTGCTTGATTGATTTGAGCAGCTCCAAAGAGTATTTGAAGGCATTTTGGACGTTTAAAGAGGAGCGGCACGTTCACTGAAAAGAGCGTCACGCAGTGAGGGGTGTCGGGTCGACCTTCGGGCAGTGCATGAATACGCGCACAGGCGCGTCACGCAGCCGTTGAGGCCCAGTGTAAATGCGCTCACAGCCGCGCTTCACAAAACTACAGGCACGCCGCGCAGGCCTGGAGCCCTAAAAATCTTGGAAAGTTTGCCCAAAAACTATTTTTTGCCAACGAAATGGTCTCCTTTGCCTTTGAAATTTTGAAAGAGCACAGATGTCTTTGCATTTCCTTTGTAAAGGTTTGGATGCTAAAAAGGCCTTATTGTCTTAAAAAACATAAATCACTATCTTTATCATTTTGAAGACGTCTTTGCTCTTTTGAAACAAAAATTCCTTTTTGAATAAGTCTATTTGTAATTCGAGCAGTCTTTTAACCACTGTCTCACCATTTCTTGAGCTGTATTTCTCTAAAGCTTTTATAAAAGATCCTTTATCTGAAGAGGACTTCATTAACACAAGGATGTTTATGACCTTTCAAAACTTATTCATAAATATACTGTTTATAGGAAGTGGAACGAGTGTTAAAACTAATACTTGGACTATTGTTTATAGAGGATTCTAACACCTTTGCAGCTTCTTCAAAATAGCCCTTTAGACTCATAATGAGACCTTTATCCTTATCTGCCGATGAGGGTCCTTTGATATAAACATGAAACTTTCTTGTGTATCTCTTTAACCATTTGTATGAGCTAATTTGCATGGTGAAAGCCTTAAGAGAACTGACCCTTTGCCTTTTGTGAGGGAGGCCATCTTCAAGTTGATAAATCAACTGCTCATTCCCTAGGTGACTTTGTTTGTGACATCTGTCACTCTAAGCACTGTGTATCCTTCGAATTTTTAGACAAGAAGCATGGTTTTGATCATGAAAGTGTTCTTTGTCTATGTCTTGGGAAAGGCACTTGGGTAGATAGCAATGCCCTCTCCGAAAATGTGACCTTGTATATTTTGGAGGAAATCCTTTGCAAACATAAGAAATAGAGACCTTCAATACCCTTATGCCACTGTATGATTTCTATGTAGAAGAGGTTTTCAACACAAGGAATTTTCATTTGTATTAACCATTGTTTCTCAGTGAATGAGGTTTAAAAATAATGAAACTTCACTCACTTTACCATTTTTACAGCAGTCCTTTTTGAAATCCCTGCCACACTGAAATAAATGCTCGTCATCTTCAAACAATGGTGGGCCCTCTACTTATTTATGAAGGAGGCCTATGTTTGATAACTGTCATGTGTCTTCTAAAAACTCAGTCTTTCATTCGATGGGGACATTTTTTGACTGAAATTGAAACACTGTTTTTATCACACCTTTGGCCTTATGAATGAGCTGATTTAATATGTAAAGTTTTTTGAGGAGCTGGTCCTTTATTTCTTTGTGAAAGAGGTCTGCAACAACCCTGAAATCATTTAAAGACATGTTGGCCCTCTGCTTGTACATGAAGGAGGCCATAGCATGCCTTTCTGGCCATCTTCTCTTTAATGAAGGAGATTAATACAGTCATGATATTTCACCTATTTCCCAAACTGTGTCCTCTTACCTTGTAATTCCTATCTCTTTTGACCGTGTTTGCAGAAGCTCATTGAATTTCCTCTCTGTCTAGTACTTGCATCCCATGCTCAAAACAACATGAGAAGCAGCTGTCTTCTCATGTTTAGTTTAATAATTTCTTCTGGAACACTAGTACCTTTCTTCTTTGAAAAAGACATTGAAACACTATAAATCCACCTAATATCAGTTTGGATTTTGGCATATGCACTGCTGAGACAACAAGACTTTTTAGTGGCATGACTTAAGGGTGTATCACACTTTGTTTATAGAATAGGAAGGCCATCTATGACTGGTTGGTGTTAGATAGAGGTTCTTTTGGATTAGGATAGTTTGCCAAGGGAGGATTTCCTAAAGCACCACTACCTAACTTTGGGGAGATTTTTGACAAATTTGGAGTATTCTCTTTAGTATTATTAGATCCCAAGATGAGATATGAACAGAGGTAGGGTAGCTGACATTCTTATCAATCAGTTGGTTAATGAATGAGCTGGGGATGAGGGTGAATGACAGCTGATGAGTTTAGCTTATGACAGCTGATGGACAAGTTTGTATGACTAAGACTAGATAGGGCTTGACAATTAGGTTTTTTCTCATCATAGGCTGATTGAAAAGTTAGGAGGGCAAAAAGTTTAGGGGTGTTTTCTAGATGAAAAATTTGACAAATTGGAGATTAGCTGCTAGAAAAATTGGCTTTAAAAAATATTCATCATCCATAGGTGAAAAATACCGATGACTAAAACCATCTAAAAAAAATTGTTTGATAATGTTATGACCCTTTTACTTATCATTAATGGAAGACCTTGTAAATTAAAAGATACAATGAATTTCTCAATTTAATAAGATATAAAATTACGAGTACAAAATTTGAAAAAAAATGTTGCGCACAAGAACAATGTGTTCTCTACAATTCTATAATTTATAGGGAAGCTTTGTTTCTAAGAAAAATAACATACGAATTTTAGGAAAATCTGAATTTCATGTAGTCATACACAATTTCTGTATAAATAAAAATTATATGTTTGGAAAACTAATTCATTTTCATTTTTCACATCATATTCAAATTAGCTATAGAAGTACCTCAAACCAAGCCTCTAAATTAATTGATTTTTGTTTTTCCATGCTTGCATTACCACCAATGTGTCATGAAATACCATCATTAAGTTGCGCCCACCATATAACATATCAATCAACAAATGGATATGCATCTTATAACAACCTTGTAGTTGGTAATCTCCCATTTTGTAACCATCAATATATTTGTAATTTGTATCACAACATGATGACACTAGCACTCTTATGTTTGTCTTAAGGGGTCATTACACCTACCCTTTATCTCTCATCATGGGTTGCATGGGGTGATAGCATATTTGGTGTAAGGGGTTGGGTCACCATTCCCATACAAAGTTATTAGAATAGAAAAAAATGTTCAATATAATTTTGTGTAAAATATAATTTATAGAGTGATCCTTCCATTGGAGGAAATATGTGAAAACAATGGAAAATAAGCACTTGACATGTATTGACACTTTTGGTATATGACATGTTTTTCAAACATCCATATTATTGACATGGTCAAGGTCTAATAGTTCTTTTTATAATTTTATTGTACAACTATGTTGCATGGATTTAATAAAAATTTGTAAATAGTAGATTATAAAATTACTAAAAAGATAAAATTGTTGTTTTCATCATTTCTTTATTTTTTAGTAAAAAAAAAACCTCCTTATTCCTTTATTTAAGGAAAAATATGACCAAACCCTTTTTACTTGGTAGCATGAGTTGAATTAATATTTTGCAAATATGTGAAGAAGTGAATGGTGATTTTAAAAATTAATATTTTGATAATTTCAGAAGTCATTTTATTTTTATTTTTTGCATAATTGACATCTCAAAAAAAGTTGGAATAAACCGTACTAATTAACCATTTTATGATATAACCAACTAGGTTTATTTATTTTACAATAAAAAGGATATCTCTCCTTCCTTAGAGTCTACAACTTCTTTTATTGTTTCACAAATATTCCATTTCCTCCTTAAATAATAAATTTTTATACAACATCTCTTTCATGGAATCATCGAACTTCAAGATAAATATTTTTTTTTAATTCTCTTGGATCTAATTATTTGGCTTTAAAATAAATATTTTTACTTTTTCATCTTAAAAATGAAATATTAATATAAATAAATAGGTGATAAATTCTTAATATAATGTCAAAAAAATAATAGCAAATGATTTCATGAGACATTTATGAAATGTAGAGTAAATTGGTAGCAATACTAATATATACAATGTTCCTAACATTTGCTTGTGCAAGTACATTAATCTTAACCTAGTTTACTCATTTAATTAATTGTGTATATACATACTTGTAGTGTGTGTGTTTGTGTGTGTATACCCTAATTTTAACCTATTTTACTCATTTCACTAAATTTGAATGTAGATTATTTATAAATAAAATTTACATGTTTCATTAATTTAACATATCTAAACTTTTTTTCATCATGTTCCATAAATAACCATGAAAATGAAAAAAATATGAAATAACCCTTTTAAGAAACCAATCATTTTTTAACTTTAAAAAAAATCTAAAATAACCCTTTTTAGAAATCAATCATATTTTAACATTTTATGAAATTAATTATATTTTGACATTTTGAAAATTTGAATGGAGATTATTTATAATTAATTTTTTCTTTATTTTATTAAAAGTTAATTTTTCTTTATTTTATTAGTTATGTGAAGTTATCTCTTCACATTCATACAGGTACTATTGCTTTCATCCTGTAATATGTACTCTCAAAATCATTATTTACCATTCAATTCAATTATTTTATTCCAGCTGCTACTTTAAGACTCACATCAATTTGTTCAATTGGCTTCTGAATCCATTCTTCAATGAGCTTCAAATATGCGTCAAACTTATTAACAAATTTTATTTCAACTTCTGCTCCCATGCTATTTTGAGTACTTGTATATTAAAAAACAATGTTAAAAACATCTTTATTATGCTCTTCAGTGAGAGCTTCTTCCACTTCCTCTTCCTTCTCTGCCTTCTTTTCCACTGCATGAAGGTCGTCTTCCACTATTATGCTGTTAGTGGATATTCTCATCAAAAACTCTTCAATCACTTTATCCTCTTCTTGATCATTTACTGTTGCTAGATCATGTTCTGCTTCATGAGAAGTTCCAACTTCTTCCTATCTTGCTGATACAAAGGCAACTTCAACCTTCAATGCTTCATCTGACACGGAACTTTCCATATCAACATAATCAATCATTGTTTCAAAAAAGAAACCACACATATCATCAACACAATGCTCATCCACCCTCTGGTGGGATATTCGAGCATGCATGTGCTCATTATCAATTTCATTTAAAATTTCAACTTTATCAAATTCACCAGCCCCGACTGGATTCACTAATGCACATCTCACTTTGCAGTCATCATCCACGTGTTTCATCACAGTGGGATTCACTATCTTCTGCACCATCCACGTTAAGATGGAGTGCTTGAGAATCGATATGCTCATGCTTTGTTTCACATAAAAAAGCTTCAACTTATCTCTTTACAATCTCGGTTGCATCTTCTTCATGCATATGCATGCTTGCATAATGGGTTTCACCATCATCTGCACCATCCATATTACAGTGGAGTGCTTGAGCATTGATATTCTCTTGCTCTGTTTCACATACAGAGGCTTCAACTTCTCTCTTTACAATCTCTGTTGCATCTTCTTAATCCATATGCATGCTTGCATAATGGGTTTCACCATCATCTGCACCATCCATATTCAAAGTGGAGTGCTTGAGCATTGATATGCTCTTGCTCTTTTTCACCTACAGAGACTTCAACTTCTCTCTTTTCAATACCTGTTGAAACTTCTTCATAAATATGCATGCTTGCATAATGGGTTTCAATTTTATAGTCTTCACGACCATCTTCCACTTTTGAGTGGGATTCTCCAAGCTTTGTTGTTCTCTCAAAGTCTTTCTCATCTACTCTAAGATCTTCGTCTGAATTAACAAATTGTGACACATCTTGCTGATGCATGTCACTCCCCCTTGCACCATATTCTACTTCCAGAATCTTCCATGATTCCTTGGAAGTTGTAGCTTTTTCTACCTTGCACATAATTGTTTCATCCATTGCTTTATGAATGAAACTCAAAGCTAGGGAATCTTTTTCTTCCACTAGACATCTCAGTTCCTCAGCTAAGGCTTGAACCTCTTTAAACACAACAACAATGTTTGCCTTTTCTTTTTTATCCCTTTTTTTAGTCTTCTTCAGTCGCACTTTGTGACACATGACTGTTGCCATTCCTACTTGCATGATTGCATGAGGCTATCTTCCATATCGCCCCCGGAAAAAATATGATTTTTAATCTGCGCCCCTTAAGGCACAATATTCTCCCAAAAATTTGTCATGCTTGAAAAAACATCAAAATAATTTGTATACTGACGGAATTTGCAAAGCCCTAATTTTTTTTTTTCCATTTCAATAAAACCATTCAAAAAATATTCTTTATACCATGCAAATTTTGCAATTTTTTCAAATCTTTAAATCTCTTAAACCGTTTCAAAAACACTTTGAAAAATCTCCACTTTTCCAAAATAATCCTTTAAAAAAGATTATATCAAAAAAGTCTTTTAAAAATCCCTTGTGAAAATATTTAATATAAATCTTTATTTAAAATACCTTCCACCACACCTTTTTATAAATTTTTTTAATGAAAATAATATAATAAGGTGCACTCCTTTTTAACCTTACCAATCATTTATACCATGCACCATACACCTTTTAATTATTTTCAAAGCCTCCTTTTGAAAAACCTTTAAAAATCTCAAACCTTTTAGAAAAGGTTGATCTGAATATGCTAAAAAAGGTTGATCCGAATATGCTTTAATAAGTACGATACGTACTCCTTTTAATAAGACAAAGACTCTTATGCACAAAATTTATTTTTGCACTAACACACCTATATAACTAGTGCACCTGCCTATATAACCAGTGCACCTGCATTAGTAATGCCCTCCTCGATAGGGAAAGCTCGCGTTAGTGAACTAATGCTCACAACCACCAAGGATGGCCGCGCTCTCTTTTGAGCGCACCAACATTATAACACTTTGAGTATAATTTCCAAATGTGTTATACTTTGAATTAAAAGAAAAATATTATTGCACCATTCATATTACAGTGGAGTGTTCGAGCATTGATATGTTCTTGCTCTGTTTCACATACAAAGGCTTCAACTTTTCTCTTTGCAATTTCTGTTGCATTTTCTTCATCCATATGCATGTTTGCATAATGAGTTTCACCATCATCTCGACCACCCATATTCAAAGTGGAGTGCTTGAGCATTGACATGCTCTTGCTCTGTTTCACCTGCAAAGACTTCAACTTCTCTCTTTTCAATCCCCATTGAAACTTTTTCATAAATATGCATGCTTGCATAATGGGATTCTCCAAGCTCTGTTGTTCTCTTAGAGTCTTTCTCATCTAATCTCAGATCTGTGTCTGAATTAAAAAGTTGTGACACATCTTGCTATTGCATGTCACTCCCCCTTGCACCATATTCTACTTCCAGGATCTTCCATGATTCCTTGGAATTTGTAGCTTTTGCTACCTTGCACATATTTGTTTGATCCATTGCTTGATGAATGAAACTCAAAGCTAGGGAATCTTTCTCTTCTGCTAGACATATTAGTTCCTTGGCTATAGCGTGAACCTCTTTAAACACGACAACAATGTTTGCCTTTTTTTTTTAATCCCTTTTCTTAGTCTTCTTTAGTCACACTTTGCGACCCATGATTGTTGCCATTTCTGCTTACATGATTACATGAGGATATCTTCCATATTGCCCCAAAAAAAAATATGAATTTTAATATACTCCCAAAAACCCGTCATGCTTGACAAAACATCAAAATACTTTATATACTGAAGAAGTATACAAAACCCTAAAACTTTTTTTCCATTTCAATTAAACCCTTCAAAAAATATTTTTTATACCATGCAAATTTTACAAGTTTTTCAAATCTTTAAATCTCTTAAACCCCTTTAAAAACACTTTGAGAAATCTCCACCTTCCCAAAATAATCCTTAAAATTTTTTTATATCAACAAAGTCTTTTTAAAAATCCCTTATGAAAATCTTTAATATAAATCCTAATTTAAAATACCTTATGCCATACCTTTTTATAAAAAACTTTACAATTTAAATAAAGTGCACTCCTTTTTAACCTTACCAATACTTTATACCATGCACCATACACCTTTTAATTATTTTCAAAACCTCCTTTCGAAAATCCTTTAAAAAATCAAACCTTTTAGAAAATGTTGATCCGAATATTTTAATAAGTACGTACGTACTCCTTTTAATAAGACAAAGACTCTTATGCACGAAATTGAATTTTGCACTAACACGCCTATATAACCAGTGCACCTGCCTATATAACCAGTGCACCTGCGTTATGCGTTAGTAATGCCCTCCTCGATAGAGAAAGCTAGCGTTAGTAAGCTAAAGCTCGCACCCACCAAGGATGACCGCGCTCGCTTTTGAGATCACCAACGTTATAACGCTCTGAGAATAATTGCCAAATGCGTTATATTTTGAATTAAGAGAAAAAGATTTCTTTTTTTCTTATTTATAGATTGTTGCTAATCAGTTGTTTATCTTAACACTCTCTTGGATCTTTTAATTAGTTCTGATATTAATCTGTTGGAAAGTAAGAATGGATTGCTGCTAATCTGTTGTTTTTTTTTAACTCTGATTTTTACGATCTTAATATTTTTTTGGATCTTTCAATTAGTTTTGATATCAATCTATTAGAAAGGAAAAAAAGAAAAACATAATTAACAACACATATAAACAATATGAGCTATCACTCTTTTTTATTGATCACACAAACTTAATTGAGATTACTTAACTAAATCTATAAATATAGCAAACTCTTCATTCAAGAATAATTAAATTACTTAATTTAACACAAAAAAAAAGTACATATTAATTAAACAATAAAAAAATAATTAAATAATAAAAATACAGCAAACTTGACAACATTATCATGGAGATGACAACTCAGGGAGCCATATATGCCATCGTTAATCCTAAATTCTCTCACTTCTCCTATAACTCATTTGCTAATCACATTGGAAGCTAGCCAAAAGGAGGTGTCGGTGAAATGTTGACTCTATTCAACCATAAGGGAAATCGTTGTTTCTTTCAATCAATATGTCTTCAAGGCCAATCAGAGAATACCCATGACCTCTGCAAATAGCTGAAAGCCTGAAGCTGAAAACCCCAACTATATATTCTGTAACATGGAGATCATATGGAAATCTCATACAAACATACAAAGCTTATCGCAAGCCCTCAGTACAGTACAATCGTCATACACTAATCAGGTCCGATCTTGCAAATCCATGCACCGATCTTTGCCACCTGTTAGCCTGCCTCCACTGCATAATCTCTGATGAAGAATAACTCTGAATGAATTCGAATTACTCTTGGATTGACTGTGAAATCCTCATTGGCATCTCCACTGTGTGTTGGATGCAATCAATGCATCACTAATAGTCACAACAGATAGTCTATCTTGCTCTTTCACCTATCTCTCCACTGGTCTCCACTGAAACTTCCATGCACTGTAGTTAACTGCTGTATTGTTCAGTTGATTAATGAGTTATTATTTATGAATTAATTTACTAATTAATTCACTCCACTCTCACTAGTGTATCAATCAGTTAGACTAGATACAACTAGCTCAATTGATTCTAACTGAGTTAAACTAAATACAACTCCATAACTACTTCTTCCAACTGTGTCATAACTCTGCCACTTGAGTTCTAACTAAGTCTTCCATGCATTAGCTCCAGTAAACCCTTAGGAATAGCGTAATTCCTTCTGTCAGCTGCTGTGCCACATCTGTGCACTGAACTGAAGTGCTCCAAGAGAATAAGTTGCTGTTTAGAGTCTGATTATTATTAAGAGCTAATAATAATTGACATACATATATTTTTAGATTGACAATCTATAAATAGACTTCACTCAATATTCTAAAAATAGAATTTCATCTATTTTTCCAACTTGATCAACCATCCACAAATAGCATCCTGCAACTTCTCAAATATGATCGACATGTCTAAAAATAGACATAGTCTAAAAATAGACTTGCGCCAAAAATAACCTGCAGGCCCACTTAGTGAAGGTGGCTCTTTTCACTAAGCTCATCATCTTGTTGAATCTCAACACTCTCTCTCAACAAGATAGGGATTATCCTTCACTCCGATCCCACCTCTATGGTATTCGAATTTGCTCCTAGTGAGTGCCTTCGTCAGAATATCTGCATCCTGATCCTCCGTAGGAATGTACTGAAGCAACATGATCTTCCGCTGCACGCAATCTCTGATATGATGATATTGGATATCAATATGTTTAGAACTATCATGAAACACAAGATTAACCGAGATTTTAATGCAACTCTGATTATCACAATGAATCACCGTGGGATCTAAATGTGAACCGAACAAACCAACCAGAATCTTCTTCATCCAGATAGCCTCACATGCAGCTAAACTTACTGCCATGTATTCTTCTTCCACTGAACTGAGTGCCACAGATCTTTGTTTCCTGCTGTACCAAGAAACTGCCGTAGATCCGATATTGAAAATCCCTCCTGATGTGCTCTTTCTGTCTGTTGGGCTTCCTACCCAATATGCATCCGTGAAGCCATGCAACTTCACCTCATCCGTCTGTCTGTACCATAAACCATACTTAGATGTGCCCTTGAGATATCTTAGGACATGCTTGCTTGCCTTCCAAAAGAGCTTGGTAGGCTTAACCATCGCTTGTGAAAGCTGGTCCACCACATAGCATATGTCTGGTCTTGTATTGACTAAATACATGAGCGAACCCACCAACTGTCGATAAATAGTGGCATCTACTACCTCTGTCAATGTCGCATCCTCTTTCTTCCAATTTCCAGGAAGAGGAGTGTTGATAGGCTTGCAGCCTTGCATGTGAAACTTCTCCAGTATCTCCCAGGCATATTTACCTTGAGACACAAACAGTTCACCTTCCTACTGCCATGTTTCCAATCCAAGGAAATAATGAAGGAGGCCTAAATCCTTCATCTCAAACTCCTTTGCAATATCAACCTTGCATGAGTGTATCAACTGCTCATCACCTATTAGTATCAAATCATCAACATAAAGTACAATGGTCAAAAGCTTACCCTCAACCACAATCTGGTATAGGTTTGCATCCGCCTCACTCTTAGTGAAGCCAAGTCTAGTGAAATAGCTGTCGATCCGAGTGTACCAAGCATGGGGTGCTTGTTTCAGCCCATACAACGCTCTTTTGAGTCTGCACACATGCGACTTGCTGCTGAAGATCTCAAATCCTTCAGGCTGCTCAATGTACACCTCTTCCTAAATGAAGGAACACAGTCTTCACATCCATCTGATGAATCTGCCAACCCATCTGCGCTAAGAGAGCAAGGATGGTCCGTATGGAAGAATACCGTGTGACAGGTGCAAAGGTTTCTTCATAGTCAATCCCCTCAATCTATGAGAAGCCCTGGGCAACAAATCTTGCCTTATACTTCTCAACGCTCCCATCAGCGACTTGCTTTACCTTGTAGATCCATCTTGATCCTACAACTGATTTCCCCACCGGCCTTGGAACAATATCCCAAGCACTATTTTTGACAATGGAGTCATACTCCTCCACCATGGCATCTACCCATGTGGGCTCCTGCGCTGCTTCTTCAAAATAATATGGCTCTGTCACAATACACTTGCTCATAAGAGCCATGTATCCAGTATATCGGTCAGGTGACTGTCTCTGTCTGCGCTGTGATGTAGGAACTCCTACATTCTGTGCCGCATCCACTTTCAGTCTCTCAGCTTCTGTGGTATGCTTCCTGCCTTGTCTGATGTTTGGTTCTGCATGAGTGGACTCTTCCACTGCATGAATCTCCTTTTGTGACTGATCCACATCCAAAGGCTCATCTTTGGGAACAAGAAGTTCCTCCTCCGCATGCAAGTGTAGCTCCCTCTCAAGTGACAACTTCATGGCTTTCACCTCATTGAATTTTATATCCTGTCGCATAACAGTCATCCAACTGTTTGGAAAATACACACGATAGTTATGGGGTGTTTCTGTGTACCCCACAAATATCCCAACTTCTGCAGTTGGCTCTAGCTTCTTCCTAGCGTCCTTCGTCACATGAATGTAAACAGGTGAGCCAAAAATCTTCAAATGAGAAATATTAGGCTTCTTACTAATAAAAGCTTCCTCGAGTGTACTCATTCCAAGTACTCTATGAGGACAACGAATTTGCACATAAACTGTAGTGTTGCATGCTTCCGGCCACAAGTGCATCGGTAGGCCCTGATCAAGCAGCATCTCTCGCGCAGCACCCACAATCGTTCTATTCTTTCTCTCCGTGAATCCATTCTGCTGTGGGTTATGAGGTGCTATGAGTTCTCTTCGAATTCCTTCTTTGCTACAGAAGTCTTTGAATTCGCCCGAGATGTATTCACCACCATTATCTCTCCTTAGAGCTTTCACCTGCTTCCCCGACTCCTTCTCCACCAATGCCTTGAACTCACAGAACTTTTAGAACATTTCACTCTTCTTCTGCATGAAGAAGATCCAACATCTACGAGAAAATTCATCAACAAATATCACATAATACCTGTGTTTTGCTGTTGAAGCAACCGAGAATGGTCCACACACGTCTGTGTGAATTCTCTCCAGGATCACCGAAGCACGGTTCTCCTTCTCATGAAAATTGGTCTTCACAAACTTGCACATTGTACATCCTTTGCCTTGCCGGTTGTTGCGCAAAGTACCCTTGGGAAGTCCGGTGAAAATTCTTGTGGTGACCCGATCTCTTTGTGCCATAATTCACCTCATCCCGGCTCTGCTTCTTCGCTTTTCCCACCATTGCGATGCAACCATCTACCTCTAGCTTGTAGAGATTCTTAATTCGAACCCCTATCTTCTTGGTTTGACCCATTGTTTAATGTCGAAGGAAAGCTTTCCCTCTTGGCACTGACATGCAACCCCCTCTCTTCCAGCATTGCGGCCGAGACCAAGTTCTTCTTAGGCACGGAACATCATGAATTCTTCCAGCAAAGAATGGATTACCAGACTCCCTCTCAAGAGTAATGGTTCACATCTTCACGTGTCGCCTTTGTATCGACACGAACTCGCTATCTCTATATGCATTTGGAGGTCCTTCTCCTCCAAGTCACTAAACAACTCTTTGTCTCTCGTCATATGGAAAGACACACCATTGTCAAGATACCACACTGATCCCATGCAGCTTGAAACCAAGCATGTGATCAAAGAAAAATCCAGCTCAAATTGTGAGGCTAAGGCCTCTCCAGCTGCAGATCCAACAACCTGCTTATTCTTCTTCTTATGTGGATAGTTAGTGGCGAAATGTCCATGCCCGTGACAGTGAAAACACTTCACTTTGGACAAATCCTGCTTCTTGCCTTTCACACTAGATTTTGAAGGATTTTTCTTTCCCTTCCCTTTCCTTACTTTGGCAACCAAAGAAAAATTCTCTTCATCTTCATTCTTTGATGAAGATCCATCCCTCGTACCCCGCCTTATGTCCTCCTGCACAAGATTAGACCAATGTCGCTCCCATCCTGGCAGTTTCTCCTGTCCATTGACAGAGTCTTTGTAGCTATGCCAACTCTTCAAAATCCCAAGGAGAGACAAGCTCACCAAGTCTTCTTCATCAACAGTAACCCCCACACTTCCCAGCTCATTCTTGCAGTGGATAAAATTTGTGAGATATTTTGGAATACTATCGCCTTTCTCCATTTTTATTTTTCTAAGCTTGTTGTTAAGTGCCAACTTCCTCTAGTCACTTTTGCTTTGGAAAAAATCTATCAAAGACTTCCACATTAAGAATGGAGTGGCTTTCTTGTGAAGGTTGGACACAATGTGGTCATTCACACCTTCCAACAGAATCCTCCTCGTCTTTGCAGTCTTCTTTTGCCATGCATCAAGTAATGCAGCATCACTAGATTCTGGCTTAGGAACATCGCTATTAATGAACTCCTTCAACCCATTATCCTCCAGCACCGCCTCCATCCTATCCTTCCATGTAATTCGAGCTCCCATCAAGGGCATACTCCAATCTCAACCTATTGAGGAACATTTCAATGTATACTCGATTTCTACACCAAGAATCTTCTGTAGAAAATTTGAATTGTCCATCAGCACAAACTCACTTCACAATTGCAATATTCAATCAACAATGCTCTGATACCATGTAGAAATTATATGCACTAAGTGTGCATATGTCCTAGATCCACCTGATCTCACACTATTTAACTTTATGAAATATATTGAATCTATTCCACTTGTTAATATTTTGCGGAAAAATTATTTGCACACACATGTGAAGCATAAACAAAAATTATCAATCGCACATAACACAGTTTTTAACCAGGAAAGCTTGAAGCTGAAAACCCCAACTATATATTTATGTAACATGGAGATCATATGACAATATCATACAAACATACAAAGCTTATCACAAGCCCTCAGTACAGTACAATCGTTATACACTAATCAGGCCCAATCTTGCAAATCCATGCACCGATATTTTCCACCTGCTAGCCTGCCTCCACTGTGCAATCTCTGATGAAGAATAGCTCTGAATGAATTCGAATTAATCTTGGATTGATTGCGCAATCCTCATTGGCATCTCCACTGTGTGTTGGATGCAATCAATGCATCACTAATAGTCACAACAGATAGCCTATCTTGCCCTTTCACCTATCCGTCCACTGGTCTCCACTGAAATTTCCATGCATTGTAGTTAATCGCTGTATTGTTCAATTGATTAATGAGTTATTATTTATGAATTAATTTACTAATTAATTCACTCCACTCTCACTAGTGTATCAATCAGTTAGACTAGATACAACTAGCTCAACTGAGTCTAACTGAGTCCTCCATGCATTAGCTCCAGCAAATCCTTAGCAATAGCGTAATTCCTTCTGTCAGCTGCTGTGCTACATCTGTGCACTGAATTGAAGTGCTCCAAGAGAATAAGTTGCTATTTAGAGTCTGATTATTATTAAGAACTAATAACAATCGACATGCATCTATTTTTAGATTGATGATCTATAAATAGACTTCACCCAATATTCTAAAAATATAATTTCATCTATTTTTCCAACTTGATCAACCATCCACAAATAGCATCCTGCAACTTCTGAAATATGGTAGACATGTCTAAAAATAGACATAGTCTAAAAATAGACTTACACCAAAAATAGCCTGCAGGCCCACTTAGTGAAGGCGACTCTTTTCACTAAGCTCATCATCTTGTTGAATCTCAACAACTCATACTTAGAGATAAAACCTTATAACGATTCCCACATATCAAATAAGAGGGATAAATACCCTCAAGATGTTATACACGGTGGTTTGAGGCCTTGATATTGAAGTTGAATTCCTAGGAGGTCCCCTTACATCCTAAGGATCGATCTTCCTCCATTGACTATGTATATTTTCTAATCACTTATGCTTGATTATGAAAACCTTCTAGTGGTTTTTATCATAAATACCCACACTTGGAGTGTATGGATATGCTCAATATTTCATGTGTAGTGGATAAGGGTGTCATTATTGAACATTAATTCCTAGAATCTTCCTTTATGATGCAAGGCATATATTTCCTCCTTCAAATATGTCTAGTGCATAGAGAGTGATGTTCCTAGCATGAATAGTCCCCTAATATCACCCATATACCCAATAAAAGGAATTCATTACCTTGAGAGGTATTTGGTGGTGGTTTGAGAGGTTTTCATGACATGTATTATGAAAATATAACTTTAGGGTTTAATCAATTTGTTTCTTGCCATGACCATGAAAAGGGCCTCAAGACTCATAACTATGGATCATAATATTCTTGTGATGCACATATCCATACTTTGAATATAAGGATTCCCTAAAGATGCAAGTGTGGCGATTAGAGTTGTTGGTATAAAGAAATTGATACTTATAAGAAACCTATATGGCCTAGGGCACAAGTTTCCTCCATTTACCATGTTAAGGAACTATTACCAATACACAATGCTCAAATCCTCTAATTCCATTAATATCCCTAGTTGAAAAGGAGGATATATATTTTGAAAAAGAATTGTCACCAAAGTGTGCATGCATTCTTCAAATTGTTCAAAAAAATTCAATAGTGTGCATACACTTTGAGGAACATGTGTGTTCTTTCAATTGTGAGTGTCTTCTTTCAATAATCTTCCAATGTTCTTTTAATTCAAGTTTTTTTCAAGGGGGCGATGACTGTAGCATATGTGTTTTCTAATTTGGACATCTCTAATATTGATACATGATTAAAAGTATGCGATATTGATGAAAAATAATACTTATGAATACCCCTTATTATCTCTATATTTGATGTTATTTTTCTATATGATAGACAAATCTATTGTCTAAATCCAATGTCCATAAAACTATAGACATATATAGAATCAACTATGTAGATTTCACACACACACACACAGAGACATTTTAAATATTAATATTTTTTACGATTTTAATTTGCTCTTGTCTTGACATATATATGAATCTTAAGATCTATAAATATTTTATTTCTTCTATAAATTTTCTCACTTAACCATTTAATGAAAAGAACTATATCTTGCACTAGAAGATATTTTAATCTACCATCCATTAGGGTCCCTTGATTTGGCTGATTGGCAAGCCAAGTGACAGGGTAACATCAAACCAATCTTTGGAGCCCAAGGACATAGCCTTCCTGGACACAAAGAGGGCTCTCTCTATTTGTGTAAGGGATATCTATGTGTTTGCTTCTCGTGTTTCTGATTTTATGCTAGTTATGAAGTAGGTTTTTGGTTTTGTTTTTAGGTTAGTGAGGGATGAACTGATCAAAGACTAAGATAGATAAAAATATTGTCAGATTAACTGGGCTATGGGGTTGAAAACGTCAAGAAAGCTTTCAGATGGTGATGCAAGGTTGTTGAAGGGTCGATTTGATCGAGGTAAAATTGATATTTGGGTAAAATGGAGTGGGATAGACACTAAATTTGTGAAAAACAAAGGATTTCAAACATAAATAGTTCAATAGCTAACATAAACATGGCAGGGCTAACCATTAATCATGAGAAATGTAACTATAAACTGATCAATGTATAGAAATAAACATTCAAGCAATACATAGAGATATATGACTCTCTAACTTTAGGAAATTGCTATCAGACTTTGGGGAAATACAATTAAGACAAACAAACAACTCAAATCACTATGAGGAAACGCCTAAGCATAGTATTTCAAGCTATTGGGCACTTTGAAGCAAGATTGCATAGTTTTAGGCAAAGGGCAAGATCAGTACAAGACCTCCTTGGTTCAACTAAGACAATCAAACAATCAAAGAAAGGTTTTAGAGGTGGAGCTATGACTAGCCATGAGTAAGTAGGGCATACCTTGAATCATACTTAGCATGCATAAAACCATAAATGAAACAAGAAAACAATTTCTTCAGTTATCAAAGAGCATTCAAGGATTCTTTGATATGACTAAGAAGGAAGAAAACATAGAAGCTATAAAGAAACAGGAAATTTGAGGTGCCTCTAAGGGCATGTCTCAAATCTATTTTCTATTGTCTTATAGTAAGCAAGAACATGGAATATGAATGAAAACTAAGAAGCATAACAGAGAGGAACACTATACCATTTTACCAAGTCAAGGAATCCAACAACAATCCTCTTTCATCATCCAAAAACATTCAAGAAACTATCCAATGCATGAAACAAGTGTTTCTTCCAAGCTTGTATAACCATATATTGCTCTATATTATCAAGTTCAGCCTTGTTTACAATGAAGTCTCTTGGAATATATTGGCCAAGATGAGAGAAAACCTCCTAGTACAACTTGCAATCTCATTGGCCCATCAAAAATATCTGATTTTGTCGTTGAGGCTTTGCAAAGCCCAAGGCACAAAATATCTAATAAAATATCTCAAAAATGATAAAAAAGGAAAATATATTGACTTTTCCTAACTAACCATGCCCAAAAATAGCTAAATGCACATGAGGAAAAGACACTTTAGAAAAGTACATTTTTCACAAAAATAGTTAAGAAATATATCAGCAGAAAGTCCTCTGTCTTACGGGAAACTTTTGGATGCCTTTCCGATGTCTAAACAAGGCTCGTGATGGCTCGTTGGAAAGCTATGAATTTCTATTTTCTGTAAATGCTTATATTTCTCTAAATTGATCCCTAGAAGTTTGTCAAAAGCTGACCTGTGTGTAAAAACCCAAAAAATAGACTTTGCTAATAAACGGGGTAGAGTGTGGAAAAATTGAGTGTTTTTCTCCATTTTGGGGGAGAAAATCATCTTCAATTGATATGAAAATCACAGAGTAGATGCCCCTGAAATTATGGCATCCAATGATACCATTTTCATCCTTTGAGGATGCCCCAAACAGAAATGGCAATGCCCATGATTTTTAGCCAAAAACCCAAAAATGACAAAAAACCAAAACTTGTTGAATTTCACCCAATTTTGGCGAGCATGACCCTCAAGGGTTTTTAGAAACATGCTGAGAAGCAGAGGCAAAAATTTGGAGCTTTGAGGTGTCTTTCTTAAATTTTGGTGCCGAGCGCCTCTTTTGAGCTTCCTTGAGTTTTTCCTGTGTGGCCTTCAATTTCCGTCGGGCGAACTGATTGAGCTTCTTATGGTGCCCGGTCATCCTCCTTTTAAGGTCCAAATCTCTATTGGCCTTTTCCAACTTCTTCTCCAAGTGATCATTCACCCTCTCAAGCTATGCTTCTCGATTTTTCTCTATCTCTTGGGTGAACAAAGTAGTGAGAGGAAAAGATTGGAAAAGGGCAGCTTCTTCCTCCTTTTTTTTCTCAAGGGCTCTTCTAAGTCCCATGGTCCTTGGCCTCTTTCTCCTTGGCTGATCTTCATCTTCGCTATCATTGAACTCGCCCATGAGGTCTTCCAATTTAACTTGCGCCTTTGAGGCCTCCTTTTTATATTTGATGGCCCGTGTCTCATATACCGCCATGTGGACACTCATCTGTTTATTTTGTGTTTGCAAAATGTGAATGAAGTTTCTAGACCTCTCTAGATATGCCCTCAAAGCATCAATTTTTTCTTCTTTATTGATCAAGAGAGACTCTAGGATTCAGGCCTCATTGTTGTTATCATCACTTTGGATCTGAATTATGTCAAAGTCCCTCTCCTTCTCATGGCTGCTTTTTTTTTCTCCTTTCCCTTGCTTCTTCTTGGTATTCCTCCTCTTGGGTAATTCGACAATGGGTTGCTTGGGAAATTTCCCCTTGCTTTGGAGGGCGCTAGTAACATTTGGAGTTACAGTTTGAGGCACCCTTTTCCTTGATGTCTGGGGCTTGGCCACTTTTGGAGAAGAAATCATGGCCCCTTTCCTAGGAGAGGCAGCTAGCACATGCTCTATTTGTTCTTTTCCCTTGCTACTTCCCTCATCATCATTGCCAATGTTTTGAGTTTCTTCATGAATGGTTTGACTGTCTTCTTGCATGTCTTTTTGAGGGATGCCCTCTTTACTCTTGTCCTTGCTCTCTTTAGGACTTTGAGGCTCAGTCTCTTCAATGTTTTGGGCTTCATCTTCATATTTTTTTTTGCTGTGAGGGTTACCAATATCCTCATCAAACTGTTCAATTTCCTCATCATTTCCCTCCTCACTGTTTTGCTCCTTTTCATGGCGCTTTTCTTCATCACTGTGCTGCATATTATCACTGTGATGCTCTTCACTTTGCTGCTGCTCTTCTTCACCTTGCTTCCCTTACTCATCTTGCTGCCCTTCCTCTTCATCATGCTGCTCTTCTTCATCTTGCTGCCCTTCCTCATCTTGCTGCCCTTCCTCTTCATCATGTTGCTCTTCTTCATCTTGCTGCCCTTCCTCACTAATCATGGGAAATTTTAGCTTCTTGGGAATGGGCTTACTTGAATAAGGCGAAAGATGCTGAGTGGAAGGTGAAGGAGATGCATGGGATGAAGGGATAGTGGCGAAATCTGGATGTGCAATGAAAGTGTCGCAAGATATTTCCTTCTTCTCAAGCTGATGAAGAATGAAAATCTTGATGAGGGAATGATGGAAAAGGCAAGCTGACTGCTGAAAAGGAGGTCTTTCTAAACAGTAGAGGCCATTTTTTCAATACATCTATGGAGGAATAAGGGGATATTTAACAATTGGGCTCTTGTGAAATGCATGAGCAACCGGACATGGTAAGCATAGACTCGGGAAAATCTTCCCTCGCATGTGAAATATTTCATGATTATCTTCATTAGGGGAGCATAACTAGTCAACAGATATGAGAAAGGAAAGATGGATGGACATGTATCTCTATGCTCCAGTTTCAAAAATGGTTTGTATTGTTCTGAGTCTAGGTGGCTCTGTTTAAACCATTTCTCTCTAACATAAGGGATTTTGGTGGCTTTGGAAATGGATATAGGAGAAAAATTGAAATCAAAGCCTACCAACTGAAAGTGTTTCCCTTGAAATCTCAAAGCACAAATATGTGTCAAGGGGAGATACCTTTTCACCTCCTGCACCCTTTGACAAAACTCTAGACATCCAACTTCATGAAAGTTAAATAGGACTAATGGATGAGCATTTACCTCTTCAGTTGAAACAGGTTCAAACCTCCTATGAAGGTCACTTCTACTGTCTTACCTGGGAGGCATTTTTTTTTGGATACTCTTTGCTGACTGACAAAAACACGCTGTCTCAAATGGTCCTTGAAATTTTTTCTCAGCAACACACCTTGTCCTCCTTATAAGTTACTGTTTTATCTTTGATGCCAATCAAACAAGTATTTTTTAATGACAACCAAAAATAATCTATCACTGTGTTTGGGAAAATAACTCTGAAAATATGTGTTTGTGGTTTTCTTGGTGAAGAAAGAACTCTTGTGTTTTGAAAAAACACTTTTCCCTCCAAACACCTTTCTTTTGCTGTTCACTATTCTTCACAAAACAAACAAGACACCTTCATCTGACTTTGAAAAACCTTTCAAAACAGACTCTGATTTTTGAACTATGGAGGCCGCACAAAGTTTTCTAATCCACAATACAGAGAGGACTTTTATATTTACCAAGCCTTCACCTTCTAACCCTGTTTTCTTTTGAGTTTTTAGCAGACAAGGTTTGCTCTCTTGTTAACACTGTTAAAACATCTTCTAGAAAACTTGAGGCCTCTACAACTCTGTATTCTTTTTCAATAACCTTGGGCAGCCTTAGATTTTTATAACATAAAAAGAGCTTTATAAATTGGCTTGATATACCTCCTTTTTAACTGTTTTGTTATTTACTAGCCATGACCAAAGAGACCCTTTTGAATTTTGACAAACCACCTGTCTCCTTTAACCATTGCATTTGAGCAAAAGACTTAAACAAGGTGTGTTTATGGTTTATGTTTGAAGAGGAATCTCCCTCTGTTTTGGCACATACCACTTTCTCTTAAAACCCTACTCCTTTGCTATCACTGTTTTGGAAAGGAAATTAGGGCTCTTTTTACGACTGATGCAAAACCTCCTCTAATACTGTATTGATCTTGACACCCACAACAACAAACAATTTTTATTTTGACCAAAAATCCAAACTTCTTCACCACTGCTTCTTTCTTGGAAAACACGGTATCAATACCCCCTTTAGAATTTTAAATGTACCAAGGGGTAATGGAAAATACCTTGAAGATGGCTTCGGACCTTGTTTGATTGATTTGAGCAGCTCCAAAGAGTCTTTGAAGGCGTTTTGGATGTTTAAAGAGGACCGATACGTTCACTGAAAAGAGCGCCGTGCAGTGAGGGGTGTCGAGTCAGCCTTTGGGCAATGGATGAACACGCGCACAGGCGCGCCGCACGCTACTATAGGTGCGTCGTGCAGCCATTGAAGCCCAGTGTAAATGCACTCACAGGCGCACTGCACAAAACTATAAGCTCGTTGCGCACTACTACAGGTGCGCCGCGCAGCAGTTGAAGCCCAGTGTAAATGCACTCACACGCGTGCTGCGCAAAACTACAGGCACGCCGCGTAGGCCTGGAGCCCTGAAAATCTTGGAAATTTTGCCCGAAAACTATGTTTCCCCAACAATAAGCTAATGGAAACTTGTTTGTGGTTTGAAATTGCTCATGAAGCGTTTAAACGGTCTCCTTTGCCTTTGAAATTTTGAAAGAGCTCAGATGTCTTTGCATTTCCTTTGTAAGGGTTTGGATGTTAAAAAGGCCTTTTTGTCTTAAAAAACATAAATCACTATCTTTATCATTTTGAAGACCTATTCACTCTTTTAAAACAAAAATTTCCTTTTGAATAAGTGTATTTGTAATTCGAGCAGTCTTTTAACCACTATCTCACCATTTCTTGAGTTGTATTTCTCTGAAGCTTTTATAAAAGATCCTTTATTTGAAGAGGACTTCATTAACACATGGATGTTTCTGACCTTTGAAAACTTATTCATAAAAATAATGTTTATAGGAAGTGGAAGGAGTGTTAAAACTAATACTTGGATTGTTGTTTATAGAGGATTCTAACACCTTTGCAGCGTCTTCAAAACAACCCTTCACACTCATAATGAGACCTTTATCCTTATCTGCTGATGAGGGTCCTTTGATATAAACATGAAACTTGTTTGAGTATCTCTTTAACCATTTGTATGAGCTAATTTTCATGGTGAAAGCCTTAAGAGAACTGACCCTATGCCTTTTGTGAGGGAGGCCATCTTCAAGTTGACAAATCAACTTCTCTTTCCCTAGGTTACTTTGCTTGTGACATCTGTCTCTCTAAGCACTGTGTATCCTTTGAATTTTTAGATAAGAAGCATGGTTTTGATCATGAAAGTGTTCTTTTTCAATGTGTTGGGAAAGGCACTTGCATAGATAGCAATGCCCTCTCTGAAAATGTGACCTTGTATATTTTGGAGGAAATCATTTGTAAACATAAGAAATAGAGACCTTCAACACCCTTATGCCACTGTATGATTTCTATGTAGAAGAGGTTTTCAACACAAGGAATTTTGATTTGTATTAACCATTGTTTCTCAGTGAATGAGGTTTAAAAATAGTGAAACTTCACTCGCTTTACCATTTTTACAGCAGTCCTTTTTGAAATCCTTGCCACACTGAAATAAATGCTCATCATCTTCAAACAATGGTGGGCCATCTACTTATTTATGAAGGAGGCCTATGTTTGATAACTATCACGTGTCTTGTAAAAAATCTGTCTTTCATTTGATGGGGACATTTTTTGACTGAAATTGAAACACTATTTTTATGACACCTTTGGCCTTATGAATGAGCTGATTTACTGTGTAAAGTTTTTAGAGGAGCTGATCCTTTATTTCTTGGTGAAAGAGGTCTGCAACAGCCCTGAAATCATTTGAATACATGTTGGCCCTCTGCTTGTACATGAAGGAGGCCATAGCATGCCTTTCTGGCCATCTTCTCTTTAATGAAGGAGATTAACACAGTCATGATATTTCACCTATTTCTCAAACTGTGTCCTCTTCCCTTGTAATGCCTATTTCTTTTGACTATGTTTGTATAAGCTCATTGAATTTCCTCTCTGTCTAGTACTTGCATCCCAGGCTCAAAACAACATGAGAAGCAACTGTCTTCTCATGTTTAGTTTAATAATGTCTTCTGGAATACTGGTACCTTTCTGCTTGGAAAAAGACATTGAAACACTGTAAATCCACCTAATATCAGTTTGGCTTTTGGGATATGCACTGCTGAAACATCAAGACTTTTTAGTGGCACGACCTAAGGGTGTATCAAACATTTTTTGCAGAATAGGAAGGCCATCTATGACTGGTTGGTGTTAGACAGAGGTTCTTTTGGCTTAGGATAGTTTGCCAAGGGAGGATTGCCTAAAGCGCCACTACCTAACTTAGGGGAGATTTTTGACATATTTGGAGTATTCTCTTTGGTATGATCAGATCCCAAGATGAGATATGAATAGAGGTAGGGTAGCTGACATTCTTATCAATCAATTGGTTAATTAATGAGCTTGGGATGAGGGTGAATGACAACCGATGACTTTAGCTTATGACAGCTGATGGACAAGTTTGTATGACTAAGACTAGATAGGGCTTGACAATTAGGTTTTTTCTCATCATAGGCTGATTGAAAAGGTAGGAGGGAAAAAAGTTTAGGGGTGTTTTCTAGCTGAAAAATTTGACAAATTGGAGATCAACTACTAGAAAACTTGGCTTTAAAAACTAGTCATCATCCACAGGTGAAAAATACTAATGACTAACACAATCTAAAAAAAATTGTTTGATAATATTATGACCCTTTTACTTATCATTAATGGAAGACCTTGTAATTTAAAATATACAATGAATTTCTCAATTTAATAAGATATCAAAATAAGAGTACAAAATTTGAAAAAAAATGTCGCGCACAAGAACAATGTGTTCTCTACAATTCTATAATTTATAGGGAAGCTTCGTTTCTAAGAAAAATAACATACTAATTTTAGGAAAATTTGAATTTCATGTAGTCATACACAATTTCTGTATAAATAAAAATTATATGTTTGGAAAACTAATTCATTTTCATTTTTCACATCATATTCAAATTAGTTGTAGAAGTACCTCAAACCAACCCTCTAAATTAATTGATTTTTGTTTTTCCATGCTTTCATTACCACCAATGTGTCATGAAATACCATCATTAAGTTGCGCCCACCATATAACATATCAATCAAAAAATGGATATGCATCTTATAACAACCTTGTAGTTGGTAATCTCCCATTTTGTAACCATCAATATATTTGTAATTTGTATCACAACATGATGACACTAGCACTCTTATGTTTGTCTTAAGGGGTCATTACACCTACCCTTTTCCTCTCATCATGGGTTGCATGGGGCGATATCATATTTGGTGTAAGGGGTTGGGCCACCATTCCCATACAAAGTTATTAGAATAGAAAAAAATGTTCAATATAATTTTGTGTAAAATATAATTTATAGAGTGATCCTTCCATTGGGGGAAATATGTGAAAACAATGGAAAATAAGCACTTGACATGTATTGACACTTTTGGTATATGACATGTTTTTCAAAAATCCATATTATTGACATGGTCAAGGTCTAATAGTTCTTTTTATAATTTTATTGTACAACTATGTTGCATGGATTTAATAACAATTTTAAATAATAAATTATAAAATTACTAAAATGATAAAACTGTCGTTTTCATCATTTCTTTATTTTTTAGTAAAAAAAAAAACCTCCTTATTCCTTTATTTAAGGAAAAATATGACCAAACACTTTTTACTTGATATTTTGCAAATATGTGAAGAAGTGAAATGGTGATTTTAAAAAGTAATATTTTGAGAATGTCAAAAGTCATTTTATTTTTATTTTTTGCTTAATTGACATCTCAACAACAGTTGGAATAAAACAGTACTAATTAACCATTTTATGATATAACCAACTAGGGTTAATTATTTTACAATAGAAAGGATATCTCTCCTTCCTTAGAGTCTACAACTTCTTTTATTGTTTCACAAATATTCCATTTCCTCCTTAAATAATAAATTTTTATACAAAGTCTCTTTCATCGAATCATCCAACTTCAAGATAAATATTTTTTTTAAATTCTCTTGGATCTAATTATTCGGCTTTAAAATAAATATTTTTACTTTTTCATCTTAAAAATGAAATATTAGAATAAATAAATAGGTGATAAATTCTTAATATAATGTCAAAAAAATAATAACAAATGATTTCATGAGACATTTATGAAATGTAGAGTGAATTGGTAGCAATACTAATATATACACTGTTCCTAACATTTGCTTCTGCAAGTACATTAATCTTAACCTAGTTTACTCATTTAATTAATTTTGTGTATATACATACTTGTAGTGTGTGTGTGTGTGTGTGTATATATACCCTAATTTTAACCTATTTTACTCATTTCACTAAATTTGAATGTAGATTATTTATAAATAAAATTTACATGTTTCATTAATTTAACATATCTAAACTTTTTTTCATCATGTTCCATAAATAACCATGAAAATGAAAAAAATATGAAATAACCCTTTTAAGAAACCAATCATTTTTTAACTTTAAAAAAAAATCTAAAATAACCCTTTTTAGAAATCAATCATATTTTAACATTTTATGAAATTAATTATGTTTTGACATTTTGAAAATTTGAATCTAGATTATTTATAATTAATTTTTTCTTTATTTTATTAAAAGTTAAATTTTCTTTATTTTATTAGTTATGTGAAGTTATCTCTTCACATTCATACAGGTACTATTGCTTTCATCCTGTAATATGTACTCTCAAAATCATTATTTACCATTCAATTCAATTCTTTTATTCCAGCTGCTACTTTAAGACTCACATCAATTTGTTCAATTGGATTCTGAATCCATTCTTCAATGAGCTTCAAATACGCGTCAAAATTATTAACAACCTTTATTTCAACTTCTGCTACCATGCTATTTTGAGTACTTGTATATTAAAAAACAATGTTAAAAACATCTTTATTACGCTCTTCAGTGAGAGCTTCTTCCACTTCCTCTTCCTTTTCTGCCTTCTTTTCCACTGCATGAAGGTCGTCTTCCACTATTATGTT
The DNA here is from genome assembly GCA_034641835.2 of Pinus albicaulis. NCBI lineage: Eukaryota > Viridiplantae > Streptophyta > Pinopsida > Pinales > Pinaceae > Pinus > Pinus albicaulis. The sequence continues at coordinate 231,353 of JAXQQM020067522.1, forward strand.
GTTAGTGGATATTCTCATCAAAAACTCTTCAATCACTTTATCCTCTTCTTGATCATTTACTGCTTCTAGATCATGTTCTGCTTCATGAGAAGTTCCAACTTCTTCCTATCTTGTTGCTACAAAGGCAACTTCAACCTTCAATGCTTCATCAGACATGGAACTTACCATATCGCCATAATCAATCATTGTTTCAAAAAATAAACCACTCATATCGTCAACACAATGTTCATCCACCCTCTGGTGGGATATTCGAGCATGCATGTGCTCATTAACAATTTCATTTACAATTTCAACTTTATCAAATTCACCAGCCCTGACTAGATTCACTAATGCACATCTCACTTTCGTTAGGTCATCATCCACGTGTTTCATCGATGCTGGGATCACCATCTTCTCGCACCATCCACGTTAAGATGGAGTGCCTGAGAATCGATATGCTCATATGCCTGCTTCATGCAAAAGCTTCAATCTCTATCTCTTTTGCACTTTGGCCAGATTATGTGATGTTGTGATAATGGGTTTCCCACCATCATCCGCACCATCCATATTGGCTGCTGGAGTGATTGAGCATTGGATACCTCGCTTCTATTTCACACAGCTTTCCAACTTCTCTCTCTTTGACATCTATGTTGCATCTTCTTAATCCATATGCATGCTTGCATAATGGGTTTCACCATCATCTAAAAAATCCATATTACAGTGGAGTGCTTGAGTATCGATATGCTCTTGCTTTGTTTCACATACAGAGGCTTCAACTTCCCTCTTTGCAATATTTGTTGCATCTTCTTCATCCATATGCATGCTTGCATAATGGGTTTCAATTTTATAGTCTTCATGACCATCTTCCACTTTTGAGTGGGATTCTCCAAGCTCTGTTGTTCTCTCAGAGTCTTTCTCATCTACTCTAAGATCTGCGTCTGAATTAACAAATTGTGACACATCTTGCTGTTGCATGTCACTCCCCCTTGCACCATATTCTACTTCCATAATCTTCCATGATTCCTTGGAATTTGTAGCTTTTGCTACCTTGCACATAATCGTTTCATCCATTTCTTTATGAATGAAACTCAAAGCTAGGGAATCTTTGTCTTCCACTAGACATCTCAGTTCCTTAGCTAAGGCCTGAGCCTCTTTAAACACAACAACAATGTTTGCCTCTTCTTTTTTATCCCTTTTCTTAGTGTTCTTTAGTCGCACTTTGTAACCCACGACTGTTGCCATTCCTACTTGCATGATTGCATGAGGCTATCTTACATATCGCCCCCGGAAAAAATATGATTTTTAATCTACGCCCCTTAAGGCACAATATTCTCCCAAAAACCTGTCATGCTTGAAAAAACATCAAAATAATTTGTATACTGACTAACTTTGCAAAGCCCTAATTTTTTTTTTCCATTTCAATAAAACCCTTCAAAAAATATTCTTTATACCATGCAAATTTTGCAATTTTTTCAAATCTTTAAATCTCTTAAACCCCTTAAAAACACTTTGAGAAATCTCCACTTTCCCAAAATAATCCCTAAAAAAAAAATTATATCAACAAAGTCTTTTAAAAATCCCTTATGAAAATCTTTAATATAAATCCTAATTTAAAATACCTTCTGCCACACCTTTTTATAAAACACGTTACAATTTAAATAAAGTGCACTCCTTTTTAATTTTACCAATACTTTATACCATGCACCATACACCTTTTACTTATTTTCAAAACCTCCTTTCGAAAATCCTTTAAAAAAATCAAACCTTTCAGAAAATGTTGATCCGAATATTTTAATAAGTACGATACGTACTCCTTTTAATAAGACAAAGACTGTTATGCACGAAATTGATTTTTGCACTAACACGCCTATATAACCAGTGCACCTGCGTTATGCCTTAGTAATGCCCTCCTCGATAGAGAAAGCTAGCGTTAGTAAGCTAAAGCTCGCAACCACCAAGGATGACCGCGCTCTCTTTTGAGATCACCAACGTTATAACGCTCTGAGTATAATTGGCAAATGCGTTATATTTTGAATTAAGAGAAAAAGATTTCTTTTTTTCTTACTTATAGATTGTTGCTAATCAGTTGTTTATCTTAACACTCTCTTGGATCTTTTAATTAGTTCTGATATTAATCTGTTGGAAAGGAAGAATGGATTGCTGCTAATTAGTTGTTTTTTCTTAACTATGATCTTAATATTTTTTTGGATCTTTCAATTAGTTCGGATATCAATCTGTTGGAAAGGAAAAAAATAAAAACATAATTAACAATACATATAAACAATATGAGCAACCACTCTTTCTTTTTTATTGATCACACAAACTTAATTGAAATTACTTAACTGAAAATTAAACAATAAAAAAAAAAAAAAAAAAAAATACAGCAAACTTGACACCATTATCATGGAGATGACAACTCAGAGAGCCATATATGCCATCGTTAATCCTAAATTCTCTCACTTCTCCTATAACTCATTTGCTAATCACATTGGAAGCTAGCCAAAAGGAGGTGTCGGTGAAATGTTGACTCTGTTCAGCCATAAGGGAAATCATTGTTTCTTTCAATCAATATGTCTTCAAGGCCGATCAGACAATACCCACGACCTCTGCAAATAGCTTTCTTACGTTGCAAATAGCTTTCTTACGTTGAAACCGCCCTCAATGTTAAGAATACCAAGTTTGTGCAACCAACCCTAGTAGGGCAGACAACACCAGGGCAGACGCCAGAGCGCGAGACATCTCAGCTACGCCCTGCTTCAAATTTCTAATAAAACAAAAGGAAAATATGGCAGGTCCGGTTCAAAAATTTAAAATTTCAATTTGAATGCATCCTATGGATCTTGCACACCATTAGAAAATTCAAATTTTGAAAGCGAATAGTATTAATGCACACAATATAATTATGTGGTGACTTGACAATTGTTGTAGCAGAATCCGCAATGAAATGAAATCCACATAGAGTATGATTGGTCGTAGTCTAAAAAGCTTAGAGTAATTCAGAAATTCAAGTAATATTATTAAAAATTTTAGTAAAAAATTGTAAAATTTCAGTATTTTAAAGATTTTTGATAATGTTGAATCTATTTTCATTATTAAAAATACAATTCAAACACTCTCATACATCTACTATGACGTCTCATCTACATGCCATAACATGGTTATGAATGGGTCGATGCCTCGCTCAATTGCCATAGATGGGGAGGGATGTACTTGAGGAACATTATGGATCAATAGTTACATAAATATTGGTTGCCCACCGCTCCTGGCTATGCCACAAAATTTCCTTCCATTCCTCCCTCTCCATTCCTCCCTCTCGCATGCGTTCCACGACCTCCCTGAAGGAATGGCAAGAATATGTGGTTAGATGTTGATGCTGCTGATGCAAGCAAAGACAAGTGGTGAACCTTCGTTAAATTGTGATTTGACATAATTACGAAATCCTTGGCACACCCTACATTTTCCCCTAATTGCAACGTTTTATCTCTACTGAATCGGATACAACCATTAACGCCTGCTTCTTTTACACCAAGAGCTACATGCTAGGGTTTTACATCCTTAATGAGAAGCAAATGCATTTATACTCTACACGAAAAAGTTGTTTAGGAGGGCATATTTATTAATTTTTATTGAACATTATTAGTTTAGAATTGATTATGAAAATTTATAATGTTTAACTTTATAAATTATTAAAATATTTTTATTTTAATTAAAAAATAATTTGCCAATATTTCATTGGCTCAAAAATCTGTGTATTTTCACATGTCTCATGTTTCTCATAAATTTTGGTCACGAACTTACTAATTTTCACGGAGATAATGCTGGCATCATGTAATCAAAATAAAACTAAAATTAAAATTATATTTAAATAAGTTATAATCACATTAATTAAAACTCAATAAAAATAATAACACAACCAAACTAAAAAATAAAGTAAAAAAAAATAATAATTCAAACAAAATAAAAAACATATTAACTAAAAATCAAAATAAATTAAACTAAACTAAATTATTATAAAATTGAAGTAACAAAACTAAAATAAAAATTAAAAATAATTAAAATAAAATTAAAATAATAACTAAACTACATTTAAAACTAAACCAAAAAAACTAAAAATCTATTACCTTGTGAGGTCGAATTATTTCGGTCTCTCTCTCTCTCTCTCTCTCTCATGTGCAACGAAATTCTGAAAGTGCATCAAAGTCAATGTTGTGAAGCTGTTGCATTAAGGTTGAAATTCTTCATTTGTTGGGGAGGCCTAAATTTTGAAGCTGTTGGTGAAGCTGGGCCGAAATTTCTGGGTTGATGCTGGGTTGAAGGTGTTGGACAAGAAGACACTATTGAAGGTTTTTGTATCTCATTGAAAGGTTGAATTGGTGGATGAGGAAGGTATTTTGGTAAAGGTATTGGTTGTCTCATCATAATATAAATGTACTGAAGGAATATATCTTGATTGGGTTTTCCCATATATAGGGGTTTTTCCCTGGCTGTGTGTTGATCAACGGTTGTCATTGATGTCAATCAAGCAGCACCAGGGGCTAACCCAATATTGAATGAGAAGTTTGACCTACCAATTTAATATATTCTGGGTCAATAATGCTTTTGATGGTTTCTACTTGTCAAGATGTTTCCGTTGATATATGGCACGTCATGTAATTCTTCACGGTTTGAGAGATATTCATGTTTGCAGTGTGTACCCCAGTTAGTGGGCTAAAACCCCATGGGGTTGGGGCATGGGTCATTGAAAAGTCATAATTAATATTTTCTAAGCTCCTAAAATCCCTCCCACGTTCACTTGTTGAAGCCCCTCTCAACTTAAGCATTCATATATATTGTGATCTTCAGTTCCTCCTTAGGCAAAGGATTCGGCCATTTGAAATAGGTCATTGTGGAATTTTCGCTCTAAATTATTTTCTACGAAGGCCCAGAAGCTGAAATTTTTATGAGGAGAAGCCGAAATCCTGAGGAAGCTGCAGTAAAAATTTCAGATTAAGTTACGCAAAATTTTTGGAGATATGATCTGTGGAAGTAAGGGTTTTTGCAAGCTCCTGAAATTCATCTCAAAGAAGTGACCTTGGTAAATTCGTCATAACTCTCTCTCTGGGTATCGGATTGGAATTCTGTAAAAAGTGACGGATAGTGCACAGTCTGTACTTTTCTCTCTATCAATTTCAGAAGAAAATGAATAAACAGTGACACGTGGCACGTCGTACAAGTGCACTTTGTGGAAACAGTACATAATTAGGGCAGTGTGAGAAATTGGGTATAAATCTCTCTTAAAGAATCCAAATTCGGTTAGACCTATGGCATTGGAAAGAAGACTCAGAGGACTACTACAAGACCGAAAATCAGATATTGAGGATCTGAAATAACAAAGATACACTAGATTCAATATCGAGCTCCTAGAAGGCAAGAAAAAGCTAGATCATGTGTTGTGAAGGATTGCAAAGGACTAGACTTTCTACGACATAAAAGCAAAACAAGGTGCAGCAGAGGGTATCATGACAAGAGCAGCAACCAAGGTGCATAACAGTAGCAAGAAGTTCATCATATAAAGTCTTCAAGTGGGCAGCACTGCATACAATCATTGTAAAGGTATCATTGTACTTAGTCATTGTAAATACATTATTGTACAAATTGTACTAGTATCTATCTGCCAAGGGTTGAAGAGGAAGTGTTGGGAGGTTTAGGATCATCATTAGGTGGTTGTGTCAAATTTGGGGTTATGGTCTAGTATATCTTCTTCTTCTACATCATTCTATATCATTGTAAAGTGGACCATTTTCCCTGGTACGGGAGTCCATTCTTATTTTATTCTTCTATAGGGTGGTAGGGTGGTGCTAGGGTGAGTTGTAACTCATTGGGTGTTGGGGCATCCGTTCAGTTGACTACTGAAGAATCTCGGGCATTGGAGCGTCCATCCAGTGGGAGCTGGAGAAGAATGCTTTTCGAGATTCTAGGAAGTTGGAGCTTTATTTTCAATTGGAGTTGAATATTAAAGAATTATTAGAAAAGCATTAGGTGGTTTTTGTCCCGGAGTGGGTTTCCACCTTAAAAACTACGTGCATTTGTGTTCCTCTTGTTTGCTGCTATCATTGTACAAACACCGATAATAATTGAAGATTAACTAATGCTCTAATTGAAAGGAATACTGATTCACCCCCCCCCCCCCCCTCTCAGTATTTCCAAGAATTGGTATCAGAGCTTGGTTCCTTCAATAGCATTTTAACAACTGGAAGGAGGTCATGGAGCATACCAAGAATGGTGTACCTCTATTCAATGAAAATAATTATGCACTCTGGAAAGGAAGAATGGAGGTATATCTCTTGGCGCAAGGTTACGAAGTATGGGACACTGTTCAAAATGGATTTACATCAACCGCGAATGAACAAGGTAAGAAGAATTTGGTAAATGATGCAAAAGCAAAGAATATTATTATCAGTGGACTTATTGAATCTGCTTATCATAAGGTGTTGGGTTGTAAAACTGCCAAAAATGTATGGGACAAGCTTGAGAATATATATGCAAGTGACTCAAATGTCAAAGAAGCAAAGCTTCAAATCTATAGAGAAAAATTTGAGCAACTCAGAATGAAAGAAGATTGCAACATTGCTGCATACTTTCAATACGTCGATGAAATAACCAATACTCTGGAAGGATTGGGAGAGCCAGTTGATGAGAAGACTATTATACGGAAGATTCTTAGAACGTTACCAGGGAGATTCAACCCAAAGGTATCGGTCTTAGAATACAGTGCAAATCTGGACAAACTTAGCAAGGAAGAATTACATGGAGTTCTCGTAGCATATGAAATGAGACTTGATGAAGAAAAGGGTACTTCAAATCTAGAAACTGCGTTCATTGCATCTAAGCAAACCAATAAGGACAAACAACCTTCAATTGAAATGACTTGCACCTGCAAGTGTGAAGAAAAGGGAGATGATGGAGAAGGTCTTTCAAATGAAGAATATGCTTACTTTACAAGAAAACTAAAACCTGGTAAGGGAAAATTCAAAGGTAAACTTCCATTGATATGTTTCGGTTGTGGTGAGGTTGGGCATTTCGTAGCAAAATGTCCAAACAAAAGTGATGGAAACTCAAAAGGAAAGAAAGGCTTTAAGAAATTCAACAAGCAAGGCAAAAATAAAGGATCCAAAAGGAACTTTCTCTCTAAAGAAGATAGCTCCTCATCCGATGAAGAAAGTGACAGCAAAGAAGAAGCCAATGACAAAGTATTGTTTATGGTCAAGCACAATAAACAAGAAGTATCAAACAATGAAGAAGAAGGGTTGACCATAGAAGAATTTTATGAGGTGGCAATCAAGCTTATAAAAGAGCTCAATGCTGAGAAGATCCGTTCCAACACTCTTGAAGAACAAGTTCAAGGTCTCAAAATTGAGGTTGAAGAACACAAATGTATTGAAGAGTCACTTCAAAAGAAGTTGGAAGAAAGCAACCAAGAAATGGAAGCATTAGAAGCCGAAGTAGTCTCGCTGCGTAAGGAAGTGAAGAAAGGAAAAATTGTCCAAAACTATGCCAACAACTCAAGGGCATTGGAAGATCTCATCAACAATCAATGATCTTACAATGACAGAACTGGCCTCGGTTACAAAGAAGAGGAAGCAGGACCTTCTACAAGAAAATACAATGAACCTATGAGATCTGACATACATGAAGACTTCATTGGATAAGATTCGCAAGCACATCATTGGAAGACGATTCCTTGATGAAGATTTTCATCCAGGTACCAACATATTTTTCATGGCTATTGTTATTCATGTGGAAAATTTGGTCATAAAGCTGTAGAATGTCGCACGTACCCTATGAACCAATACAATTCCAAGAGATTCTTCAAATATGAACCTCCCAGGGCTTAACGAAACATCAATAGATTTGAAAATTCAAGAAATAATATGGAATATTACAAATGTCAGAACTTTGGACACATAGCCAGAGACTGCAGACTTGAAAATCCTCCAGAAGAATCTTCGAAGCCACAGAATGAGAGAACATGGAAGAAGAAGAAGACTGATAATTGTGCTCTCGCTCTTAAGGCTAAAAAACGGAAAGATGTGTGGTATGTTGACATCGGTTTCTCAACGCATATGACTAGAGATAGAAGGAAATTTGTATCTTTGAAAGAGAAGAAGGATGGAACCATATCCTTTGGAAATGATGGATCTTCAAATGTTACAGATCGCATCACCTTCAAGCAAAGATGTTATAGCCAAGAATGGGAGAGGACAAACGGAATCACACCGCTTCAAGAAGAAAAAATGTGTATCTATGACACAATGCTATTCAACTCACAAATGTGAAATCGTGAAAGGCAGATAAAAATTGTGCACAAAGAAGCCGAGCTCCAAATGACATATATGTTTTGGATGAAGCAACTAAAGCATGTCTACTAGCTAAAGAAGATGAAAGTTGGTTATGGCACAAATGAATGGGTTACATAAACTTTGACAATATTGTCAAGATAAGCAAAAAGGAAGCAGTACGAGAAATGCTGAAAATATCAAAACCTTCCAACACACTATGTGAGGCATGTTGGCATGGCAAGCAGACAAAAGTCTAATTTAAAACAAAAGAATTCTTTTCATCACATCCATTGGAATTTATACATACTGATCTATGTGGTCCTGTGAGAACAAAAGGCTTATATGGAGAATTATATTTCATGTTAATGATAGATGACTATACCAGGATGACAGCCGTCAGTTTCCTAAAGAAAAAATCTGAAGCATTTGAGTGCTTTAAGATCTACAAGGAGTTGGTTGAAAATGAAACTGATTTGAAAATAAAGTGTTTAAGATCAGATAATGGTGGAGAGTTCACTTCCAAATTATTTCAGCAATACTGTGACGAAAATGGAATTAAAAGGCAATTTTCAACAGCACGAACACCTCAGCAAAATGGAGCTGCTGAAATAAAGAATAGAACTGTACAGGAAATGGGTAGAACAATGTTGAAGGACTCAAAATTGGATGAAAAATTCTCGGTTCAAGAAATTGATACGGCAGTCTTCATTATCAACCGAAGTGTTCTCAGAAATAATTGCAACAAGACTCCATATGAATTATGGAAAGGAAAACCAACCAATGTAAAATATTTCAGAATCTTCGGAAGCAAATGTTATATCAAAAGAGAAGATAAAAATTTGGGTAAGTTTGAATCACGTGTTGATGAAGGTATCTTTGTTGGTTACTCACGCAAAAGAAAGGCCTATAAATGCTATAATCTAAGACGAAAACAGATAGTGGAGAGCATAAATGTTACATTTGATGAAGATGGTGTTCTAGCGAGTAATGATGAGGATCTAGAATCTTTGAAACTTGAGACAAAGGCTGAAAAAGACACAGATAAAATTGTAGAACAAGAAGCAACTATCAACGAGGAAGAAGTAAACAATGATCATCAAGATATACTAGAACAACAACAAGAAGCTCCTCCAAGGAGAATAAAAGAGTGGATTCAAAAGAACCATCCATCAAATCAAATCATTGGTGACATAAATGAAGGTTGACAACTTCGTTCATCACAACAAGCTCACGTTGCTTTTCTAGCAACCTTTGAGCCTAGTAGTTTTGAGGAAGCTAGCCAAAATGAACATTGGGTAGCAACTATGAATGAAGAATTGGATCAAATTGAGAAGAATAACACCTGGGAATTAGTTCCACGACCAAAAGATAAAAATGTCATTGGGACTAAATGGGTGTTCAGGAACAAATTGAATGAATATGGGCAGGTTACCAGAAACAAAACAAGATTGGTTTGCAAAGGCTATGCACAAGTGGAAGGAATTGATTTCGACGAAACATTTGCACCAGTTGCTAGAATGGAATCCATCCGAATGTTTCTCACCTATGCATGTTCAAGAAAAATCAAAGTCTACCAAATGGATGTTAAGTCAACATTTCTAAATGGAGAATTAGAAGAAGAAGTTTACATCAAGCAACCTGAAGGTTTTCTACTATCACAAAAAGAAGACTATGTCTGCAGGTTAAAGAAGGCTCTATATGGTCTCAAGCAGGCTCCTAGAGCATGGTATGCTCGTCTTGATGGATATCTACGTCAACAAGGGTTCAAGAAAGGTATTGTTGATAGCAATATTTATGTACAAATAGATAAAGATAATTTAACAATTGTTGAGGTATATGTGGATGATATAATATTTGGTAGCAATGATGATCGACTAAGTAAGAACTTTTCTACAAAGATGTAAAGTGAGTTTGAGATGTCTTTACTTGGTGAGCTGACATACTTCTTAGGGCTTCAAATATCTCAGCAAGAGAAAGGAATATTTATATGTCAAGCCAAATACATCAAGGAAATGCTCAAGAAATTCAAAATGGAATATTGCAAACCCGTCCTTACTCCAATGGTAACAGGTTGAAAATTGAGTATAGACGACTCATCTAAGGATGTGGATAAGAAGTTGTATAGATCTATGATTGGTAGTCTTCTATATGTAACAGCCTCTCGGCCAGATGTTATGCAAGCAATTGGACAAGTAGCAAGATTCCAAGTAGCACCAAAAGAATCACATATTATTGCCGTCAAAAGAATTCTTCGATATCTAAAGGGCACAGAAGAATATCGCTTGTGGTATCCCAAGGGTAACAATATCATTATTCAAGCCTTTACAGATGCAGATTGGGCAGCAAGCATTGATGATCATAAGAGTACTAGTGGAGCAGCATTCTATCTAGGTGGTTGTCTTGTATCATGGTTGAGCAAAAAGCAAACTTCAATCTCGCTATCTACAGCGGAAGCAGAATACATTACAGCAGCATCATGTTGTACTCAAGTCCTTTGGATGAAACAAACTTTGCAAGATCTTCAAGTACAATTCAGTGAGCCTATTCCCATATTTTGTGACAACACTAGTGCCATCATCATCTCCAAGAATCCTGTCATGCATTCAAAAACAAAACACATTCCAATCAAATATCATTTTGTTAGAGAACAAGTTGCTGAAAAGAATATCAAACTTGAGTATGTTTGTACAAAAGAACAAATTGCTGATATCTTCACTAAACCTTTACCTCGTGAAGCATTTGACTATCTTCATCAAAATCTTGGGATTTTCCCAAGTTCTGATTAGATTTTCTTTTTTCAAGAATATAAAGCAGGAGTGGAAGTGTGTACAAGTTTGCAAGATGATTGTGTGTCAACGGGAGTGGAAGTGTGTACAGGTCCACAGGATGGTTGTGTTTCAGGGGGAGTTACCCTTTGCAATTGATGTTAAAGGGGGAGATAATGTTGTAGGAAGAGGTGTCATGATCGCAGGGGGAGTACTCGTGTTGCCATCAATGCCAAAGGGGGAGATTGTTGATCAGCGATTGTCATTGATGTCAACCCAAGCAGCACCAGGGGCTAACCGAATATTGAATGGGAATTTTGAACTACCAATTTAATATATTCTGGATCAATAATGCTTTTTATGGTTTCTACTTGTCGAGATGTTTTCGTTGATATATGGCACGCCATGTAATTCTTCACGGTTTGAGAGATATTCATGTTTGAAGTGTGTACCCCAGTTAGTGGGCTAAAACCCCATTAGGTTGGGGCATGGGTCATTGAAACGTCATAATTAATATTTTCTAAGCTCCTAAAATCCTCCCACATTCACTTTTTGAAGCCCCTCTCAACTTAAGAATTCATATATATTGTGATCTTCATTTCCTCCTTAGGCAAGGGATTCGGCCATCTGAAATAGGTCATCGTGGAATTTTCACTCTAACGTTTTTTCTAAGAAGGCTCAGAAGCTGAATTTTTTATGAGGAGAAGCCGAAATCCTGCGGAAGTTGCAGTAAAAATTTCAGATCAAGTTGCGCAATATTTTTGGAGATATGATCTGTGGAAGTAAGGGTTTTTGCAAGCTCCTGAAATTCATCTCAAAGAAGTGACCTTGGTAAATTCGTCATAACTCTCTCTCTGGGTATCGGATTGGAATTCCATAAAAATTGATGGATAGTGCACAGTCTGTAATTTTCACTCTATAAATTTCAAAAGCAAATGAATAAACAATGACACGTGGCACACCGTACAAGTGCGCTCTGTGGAAACAGTCCATAATTAGGGTAGTGTGAGAAATTGGGTATAACTCTCTCTTGAAGAATCCAAATTGGGTCAGACCCGTGGCATTGGAAAGAAGACTCAGAGGACTACTACAAGACTGATAATCAGATATTGAGGATCTGAAATGACAGAGATACACCAGATTCAATATCGAGCTCCTATAAGGCAAGAAAAAGCTAGATCATGTGTTGTGAAGGATTGAAAAGGACTAGAATTTCTACGGCATAAAGCAAAACAAGGTGCAGCAGAGGGTAGCATGACAAGAGCAGCAACCAAGGTGCATAACAGCAGCAAGAAGTTCATCATATGAAGTCTTCAAGTGGGCAGCACTGCATACAATCATTGTAAAGGTATCATTGTACTTAGTCATTCTAAATACATTATTGTACAAATTGTACTAGTGTCTATCTTCCAAGGGTTGAAGAGGCAGTGTTGGGAGGTCTAGGATCATCATTAGGTGGTTGCGTCAAAGTTGGGCTTATGGTCTAGTATATCTTCTTCTTCTACATCATTCTATATCATTGTAAAGTGGACCATTTTCCCTAGTACGGGAGTCCATTCTTCTTTTATTATTCTATAGGGTGGTAGGGTGGTGCTAGGGTTAGTTGTAGCTCATTGGGTGTTGGGGCATCCGTTAAGTGACTACTGAAAAATATTGGGCATTGGAGCATCCATCCAGTGGGAGCTGGAGAAGAATGCTTTTCTAGATTCTAGGAAGTTGGAGCTTTATTTTCAATTGGAGTTGAAAAGAATTATTAGAAAAGCATTAGGTGGTTTTTGTCCCGGAGTGGGTTTCCACCTTAAAAATTGTGTGCATTTGTGTTCCTCTTGTTCGCTGCTATCATTGTACAAACACTGATAATAATTGAAGATTAACTAATGCTCTAATTGAAAGGAATACTAATTCACCACCCCCTCTCGGTATTTCCAACACTGTCTGCCTACATCTGGTGTCCTTTATCTTCATTTTTGGTTTTGGTAATTTATTGATGAAATAAGATAAAAAAATAACATAAGAAAGATAATTGTAACTCAAATAAATCACAAGTAATTATCAACAAAGAGAAAATCTTTCTTCCTTTCCAATTTTCCAACACTCTTTGCACCATATGCATGATATAGTGATATTTTAGCTCAATGTGTTTGGACCTGTCATGGAACACAGTATTTTTAACAAGTAAAATCCCACTCTTATTGTCACTGTAAATTAATATAGTATCAAATAATTCCTCAAATAATTGTCCAAAGAGATTCCTTACCCATACTACCTCACATATATCCATGCTAGTAGTAATGTATTCTACTTCAGTCGTGCTAAGGGAAACACACTTTTTTTTTTCTTTTTCTCACCAAGATATCATGGAAGATCCTAAGTTGAAGCAATGCCTCGATGTGATTTTTCTATCGGTATAATTACTATCCCAATCAACATCAGAGCATCCATGTAGCCTTACATCTTTGAAAGTATATCTCAATCTAAGATTGATGGTCCCATGAAAGTAACTCAACACATGATTTTCAACAACCCAATGTGCATGAGAAAACTTAATCATGTATTGACTGCAAAACATATATCTGGTCTATTTTTCATTGAGAAAATCAGTGCCCCAATCAGTTGACTGTACTTAGAAGTATTATCCAAATTAGGTCCTGCATATTTACCATGAAGCTTCTTGAAATTCATTTCCATTGGAGTATTCATGGACTTACACTTAGTCATGAAAAAACTTTCTAGTAGTTTGCCGACATATTTTCCTTGAGAAAGGAAAATATCATTAAATTTTTCCCATACCTCTAGGCCCAGAAATTAGTACATCAAACGAAGATCTTTAATTTCAAATTCATAAGCTAACTACCTCTTACACTAAAGAATAAGAGGTTCACTATCGGTCAAAAATAAATCATAAACATACAATACCAAAATCAAAGGCATATCTTGGAATATCTTAAAGTAAATATTTGGACCTATATTGATTATGACAAAACCAAACTTCATCAAGAAGATATCTATACAAGAATACCAAGTTCTTGTATCTTGATTAAAACTATAGAGGCTTTTATTCAACTTGCACACATTCGTTTTTGGATCATGTGCTTCAAAGCCTTGTGGTTGCTCCACATATACTTCATCTTTAAGGAATCCATGCAAAAAATAAATCTTGACATACATTTGGTGAAGATAACATCCTTGGATATATGCTAGAGCTACAATATATCAAATGGTGGTGTAATGGGCAACAAGTGCAAAAATTTCATCATAGTTTATTCCCTTTCCAAGATAAACCCCAGCCACAAATCGAACTTTATATTTTTCAATACATCGCCATCAACACCATGTTTACTCTTATACAACCAGGAGTAATATACACATATTTACTTTGGGATCTTGGAAATACTTCCAATACATCATTATGAATGATGGATTCATATTCTTCAACTATTCCATTTTTCTCATACTTGTGCCTTTAAAACTTCTTCAAAAGTGCAAGTTTCAACTTGAATAATGCTGGTCATGGCTACAACATATCATTGGAATTGACAAGGTTTATTTTTCTAAAATTTCCTCTCGGGGGAATCATGTTTGTCAAAATATTAAAGAGTGTCACGAAGCCATAAAGGTCCTCCTTTTAGAAGGAGATCACATGGAGTAGGGACCCAAAGGATCCATGGGATCCTGCTTTCACTGTGGAAGATTGTTTCAACTTTAGGTATTCTTTGGGAGCTAAACACATCATCTTGATCGTCAACATTAGCAAGAGGAAGAGGAGTGTCTATTTTTTCCTAAGAGTCTAAATCTACATCAAATTTTACATTCCCACAAATTCTATATATTTTCATCTCTGTGGTATTTATATTATGTAATATTTAGAATTCTCACAAGAACTGGAACAAACAAACTTTTCTTGCTCCTAGAAGGTCTCATGTTCTTTCTTGGGACATGGAAGATATAGGACAACCAAATGTCCTCGTGTTCAGATTCAAAGCTTTTCGTCAAATAAGACTTCTTTAGAGTCTTGTTGTTTAGGGCACGAAGAGAAGATATATTTTGGCTATAGAAAACGGTGTTCTAGCTTATACCTTAGAAATCTCAGTAATTTATGACTATGAAACATAGTTTGATTGCTTCCATAAGAGTTCTATACTTCGCCAACCACAATTAATTTTTTGGGTTATATGGTGTACAATGGTTCCTTTTATGGTTCTAACTTATTTTCAGAACTCAATGAAATAATTGGAAGAACTTCTCCATTGTTTATCAAGATTTTAATCTATTTTTTACTTATTTTTTCTACTAGATATTTATAAGATTTGAAATATGCTAAAAGATTGGATCACGTATTTTTCGTAAAATAAATCCATGTTTTGAGTAGAAAAAAGATCCACTTTGCCATAATCCAGCAGGCACCATCAAGATAGTTATTGAACTGTCCATAGCCTAGAATGTACAAGATGCAATACCTTACTACTGCCATGGTTGAAGGAATGCATTCCTTCACTCAGTTTCTCATTGTGCAACCTTAAAATGTCATCAATATCGATTACTTGCATTCAGAACCATATTTCTCACATGAGGTAATGCTTTGTAGTGCAAGTGAGAAACCTTCAAAGGCTAAGGTTCACGATGACTAGATGTCATGGATTAGTGGCATGAATATGTCCTCCAACACCTCTATAGACTTTGCATATAGATCCTAGAGTGAGAGCAGGACTCATGTTGGATCTTGATGGCTAAGTTTACAAATTTACCATTTAGAAATCAACTTTCATTCCTTTATCTTCTAAATATGATATGACATGTTATCTTTCTAAACTGTGTATATATAAAATGTCTTGAAGAGTAAAAAGTTGACTTTGATCCGTATGAAAGAACAGAATTCAGATTCTCATGGGAAATGTAGAGCTATCCTCCAAGAATGATATTAAAATATGTTTCCTCTCAACCAAATTAGGAGTAATTCTTTATAACCGGTAAAGTGGCTTGAATCACCAATACCACCAACCAACCATTTACAATAATTTATAGGAGATGAACTATAAGGATGAAAACAAGAAAGTATTATGACTGAGTCCCATGCCTACATTATTATCACACCCTTGGTTCCTTGAGCAATGATAGCTTCCTATGTATAAGAATGAGTTTATCTTTATCTTTTCTCCTGTGGACTCCACTTTGTTGGAACAATATGCAGTTAGATTTTGATGCTCTTTTTGTTTTTTGTATACAGTCACAAGAATTATGATGATTCTTATACATTTGTGGTCATTATACTTTTATTAAGTCTCTAGTCCATTGAGAGGAGATGTTGTATGCTGGTTTCTCAAATAGTGAACTCATGTTATACCTTTCTTCTTTCCTTTACAACAATGACACTAGGTTCTCTCATTCTGGGAATTCTCCCCCGGAAATAATTACTTTTCTGAACACACTTTCCCAAAATCTCATCAAATGTGGTAAATCCTATAATTGTTGCTTCGATGGCATTAATAAAAGTTCCCTAAGAAGAAGGAAGACTCCAAGCATAATCAACACCAGCTTCTTTGTTAAGAACAACTGGCTGGGTGTGCTGATATCTAATCTTTTGATTTTTGATATCCCCGTGAAGTATGTTTGAATGTATCTCTCCCTTCCGTTAATTTTAATATCCTTGAGCCGATTCTTTCAAGGAAAGAATTTGACCACTCTGATACCTTCTAATAGATTTGTCATACATTTATTTATATATTTATTCAAGTTGGAAACAAAAGTGATGAGGTGGTCTTCAAGAGGAGTCAATGATAACATTTTTAGCCTTGTTTCCGTTTTCTTGAATCTTGATCGATAGTAGCATTGGAGTTTTCAACCGGTTCTACTATCTTCTCCCTCAATATACTCATGAACATCATGTTCATCAAGAGTTATATCCAACTGGCTTCCAAAGGAAGAAGTTTCAAGCATCAACCAACATATCTTCATTCTTAAAGTAAGATAGAAGAAATCTTAACTGCTTCAAAATTTTAGGGGTAGCAAATAGAGAGGGCTATGAAGAGATATATTTACATACAATGGACTACAAAAGAGGACAACACTTGAGGTCATAAAGAAATGAGCTGCAAGTAGAGTGAACAATGTAAGGTGGAAATGAGCCGTAATTGGAGTGTGACAACAAGTATGAGTTGTAAATGAGGACAACAAACTAGGAAATGAGTTGGTAAAATGAAGTGGCAAAAAATCAAGAACAAATTGAGTTTTAAATGGACTGGAAAACACTTGATATATTAGCAAAATAGGCTACGTAGATAAGGAACAATAAGATATTTTAAAGTAGAAAATAGGTTGAGCAAGATTAGTTTTCTTGAGTTTGTCTTCACCGTGAGCTCTAATACCATGTTAAAAATCATATGTTTTTATTGCTATTTCAATCACTTTCAGGATCCAGACACTCTTATGATAAGATATAAGTTAAGAATTGTAGATAAAACATCAACCATATATAAACCATATCTATAATAGAAGACAACCGAGAACTCAATGAGACACAAATAATTTAGGTCAACAACAAGGGAAAAGCCATAAGGGGAAGAGATTTTACAATGTTAAGTAAAGATATTTTGATTCAGTAAAATTAATAATAGTTTTTGGACTCCTGTGTATCGACAACCCATGATATTCTTCTAAAGTAACCTATTTAAAGGCACAAAAATATTGCATTGGCAAAGAGATGTAAATTTCCCGGATTACCTTTTACTAATAATTATATATATCTTTAAAACATATAAATATAAAATTTTAAAATTTTAAAAAATTAATTTATAATTAAATAATTTATTTTTAATATATAAATATTAAACGAGCGTAGATCCATCTTAACTCTTGATCTATCAAGCGTCTAGAAAGATCAAATATCTTGCGGTGTAAACTTTCTTAAACAAGTTTTGCACTCAAAAAAAAGATTTACATTGTTGAATTGATCCTAAAAAGTGCTTTATAGATCCAAATTTAACACTTCCGGGTTTAATTTTTAGCAAAAATAAAATGTAAATGAATAACAATTAAAAAAGAAAATATATAATAATATTTATAATAATAATTTAAAATATTATAAAACAAAATAAAAATGTATTTATATTATATTTTCATTTGTATATAAAAATTTCAAATATATATATTGAAATATCTCTTCATTAAAAGATTGATTTAAAAGTAAATACATAAATGACATAATTTAAAATAAAATTTATATTGAATCTTTTTAGAGTAATTCAAATGAAATATAATATAGAAGTGTAAGTTTATTAAAATGGACTTTTTATTCACATCTAATGAATTGAGTGGATGATTAAGATAAAATACATTTACATATGATAGAGTTTATTTAAAATTTTAGGATTTTCTAAATAGAATGAACAATTATTATGGAAATCCTTCAAAATATATATTTATTTAATTAAAAAATTAAAATTAATAACTATATATATATATATAATTAATTATATAAATAATACACACCATAGATTACCATATTCAAATATGAATGTAATACTCCTAGTGTAAAAAGTAAAATATTTAATTCTATTTATTGGTGTGACTTAGCATGAAAATTATTGTGAAAAACACTAGGTGAAAGTTTCTACCACGATAGTTAGAGAAATTACACCCAGCCCTAAAGATAAATCATCTCAAATTGGGAACATAGGCCAAGAGGGTAGAGAAACCCCTGGGGAAACTAAGAAGGAGATGGAAAGAGACTAAACCCTCTCGGTAGGATGCCGTAGAGGGAGGCACATAATCGCCAAGACAAAGTTCTTGAGATGGTTGGCCAGTGAACTCTATCTCAAGCCTAAGTTCTTAGGCTAAATGCCCTAAAATCAGTCAAGTCAGACTTGTCTTGGGTGAACCTATGAAGGTTCTTGATTCAAAAACTATTCCTGGAAGTGGAAACTAGCATTGGGGGGAGAACTCAGAGGTACCATTCTTTGTTATGGTTGGAAGAGTGTTATTTTCCTTGGGATTTTCCCCTGCTTCAAAAATAAATAAATTTCGTTGTGTGATTCTATTTCCCTTCAAACTATTATTTTTTATAAGAGAATGTTAGATATGTTTTTTATGTTCTAAGAAATTATTTAATTTGTTACTTAAATGAGATTGATTATAATCTAAGAAATTGATATGTACATATTACTAAAATAGACAAACTTCATAGTGAACACAATATTTTAAAATACTTTTATGGAGTCAGGAGTAAAATGAAATATCCTTACATTATTTACAAATAATAATTTAATCCTTGTAGGTATATTGTAATGTAGTGTTCTCTACATGGGACAAAGCAATATTTGTGTAAATAACCTAAACAAAAAGGCTCAATGTTCACCTTAAAAAACCATTAGAGATCTCATTTGTACAAAGGACAAGTGTACCTGGGTATTGCATATAAATGACCATGAGACTAGACATGCAAGCATGAAGGGGACCGATTCATACATGAGCAATATTTTTGCAGAAAGAATGTAGCCCCTAGTAACATATGCTCAAAGAAAAAGTTACATTGGGTGCATGTGACTAATTCCGGAAAATCCAGAGATCAACTCAAGGACTCCATCGTCACCCAAACTAGAAGGGCCTAACCCAAAGGGTGTTTGTGACATTTCTTTTCCCTACACCTCCCCGATTGACGAGGTACTTAAACAAGAACCAGAGCAATGATATCCTCGCCATGGTTTTTAAAATCCAGGAAGTTCAACCCGAAGGGATATACCCATCGACCAAACCAGGCAAGGCCCAACCCCCAAGGGCATTGAGAGATTTGACTGTGGACCTCTCGATAGGTGAGGTACTTAGCAACAAGAACTCAAACAACCGAGTTATCCCTGGGGGTGTGTGTATATAGATATATGTAAGGTATGGCAAACTATCTCTAAGAATATTTATTAAAAACCTAGAAGGTTATTATGCCTATAGCAACGAGAGAATCAGTCATAGTCAAATCTTGAAAAAAATTTCAGAAGGGGGCTTTATGACTTTCCACCATATTCCAAGAAAGCTCACTAAAGGTAATAAAAATAAACAAACTCCTACCTGGTGAATGGAGTCCGTATAGTGTCAGTCTCCACTCCCCGGTAAAAACAAATTAGCACTACACAAGGTCAAATTATAAACATAACGTTATATTTAATCTACCAATTGAAGGAAACACATAGTTGGAAATCTGTACCCAGTATCTTCAGAATTAAATAGCTAAAAATCGTAAAACCTAAGAAGTGTTTAAATCATGTACAAGGACTAACTTGTAACATCAAAAATAATACCATCTAGGAGAAAATAAATATATCAAGAACTCATCAGAACGCCAACAATAAGATCACGATGGAGAAGAGAGTATTGTTGGTATAAGAATTAGATCTTTGTAGTTGCAGAATGTATTCACAAGAGCTTGGGAAAGAAAATGAGAGTTTGGAGAGTTGAGGGAGGGGTGGTTACTCCCATCACCGACACTCCCAAATCCTGTATCCATTCATCAAATGCTAAACAATATCGGCAGTAGATCCACCACAATATTAATTTCAACATTAATGTTTTCAACGTTGGTTAAAAATTCCATAAGCCATGACTCTAGAATCATCAAATGCAAACCAATTTAACTATAGAGGGTTCCAAGCATCTGTAGATTAGTGGCCATATCAAGACCCCAACTAGGAATAGTAATGCATTCAGAATATTCACTATAGACTAGAACAATGAATTGTTAGGCCAAGGAATACCATGTTGGATGGGGTCCCCAGGGTCAATTTTGGTTACAATTTTGGGTAAATGGTTGAAACACATTGCACACAATAAAGTGTTTAAAGGGTCAGTAATCCCTTAATGATTGTAATGGGTGAAAAGGGAAACTATGAGTCTCAAACCATGGTTTGAGACCATGGTATGTGCGTTGAGTCATATAAATATGTAAGAGTTGGGAGACATTTAAGGATATCATATCATATGTTTTTTTTCTTCCAAGATGAAGGTTTTGATCTAAGCATGTGATTGGTCCTGCAGAAAGGCTCTCAGCTATGTGCATGGAGACTCAGTCCCTAGAGCATGTACAAGGACCCTTCTCGCTGTGTGTTGTGTGGAAAGGAATGTACAAAATTGAAGATCTATTAACAAAGAATAGGATTCTAGAACTCGTCTATTTTTACGTGTATATTTAAGTATGAATATGTTAGTTTAATTATCTCTGTTGAATGTTGCAAGTTATAGATATGTTTTTATTCCCTTCAAGCACTGCACATTTTTTCCGAGTTAAGTATATGTTAAAGATCTTTGTATTCGCACAAGGTTTAACTTGTGTTAAATATTTTGCTTAAGACCTATTTATGTGAATATGCAAGTGTTATTTCAGCTTTGGATAAGCTATATCTGATCGAAGATTTGTTTTACACATATTTTTAAAGAAGTTAATGGTTTTATCCGTAAATCGCATCTCGCTTCTATGGAGTCTCGCACATGATGATAAGAATTATATCTCATAATTAGGGTTAAACCACATCATACATTCCCTCGTGGTAGCAACGTGTTCCAAAACCTCCCCATACTACTTTGGGTGAGACTTCTTTACCGCAAAAAGCAACATCAATACCGAAATGGATAGTAGTTGGAGGGTTTTGATGGTCATGGCAGTAACACTCCTCGAACTCCGGGTCAAGACCTCTCAATATATTTATGGCTGAAACTTTTGTGTCGTATTCGAAGCCAAAAGGAGGATTTTTGGAAAGGTCTTCTAGAGGTAGTTTTTTCACACTCATTAAAAATTGTGATAAAATATTATTTTATGTAAAAGGGTACTTTGTGAAACCACATTGAGTGAATGTCCCGAAGAGGCCCATCTCGCTCCACACACATAGGTACCGGTAGTTCTACCCACAATGGGAAATTATAAGATTAGACGAAGAATAAAGAGGATTGTCTACAACCCCCTCAAAGGTAAAACCGACATCGACGAGGAGTATGAAACAAGTAGCTCGTGAATCCGCACACTTAGAAGAAGAGAAACTTGATCATAGTTCAGATCCCATCCACTCCTTCTTCCAGACACCCCACACTAACAATTCATGCACTCCTACGTCCACCTCCACCACAAGAAATCATATCTGCCCATGTCTTGCAAAATTTAGTGTTGGAAATGAAGATGTTCACCACCAAGCCTGTTTGCATGTTGTGTGGATAGTGCATGAGATCAATAATGATAATGTTAAGAAAGTGCAGTTTGCTACTACATTTCAAGAACATGCATTAGATTAGACATGAGGTATGTAGAAACAAACCCTAATTCAATAATTGATGAGCTTAGAGTTGCATTAAATGAGCGCTCTCAAAAAGCTAAAATCTCATATGCTCAACTATGGATCAATTAAAGAAGATTCACCAAGAAGTGAATTAATTTAGTGATGCGTATCAATGGTTGAAGCCCACCATTTGTGCATGCCAGGGATTTACTATTGATGACATGTAGTACAAATAATGATCCAAAATTGCTTCGCATCTACGCCAATCCTTAAACGAAGACTGTGACATGACCAAGCCGAGATGTTGGCAATATGATGTAATGTGTTGTCCTTGATGGCAACCTACTTGATGAAGTTTTTTCCTTGATGGAAACCTACTACGAGTTGCCTATGATAAGCAACCTATGTGTTAAAGATGTAAGAATGATTTATCTGCTGCATTAGTTTAGATGTGACAGAGAAAAGAATTCCCGCAAGTGCTGAAATGATAATATAATATGTCACAATGTATACGCCACTTTGTGAAGGCAACCCATGTATGGATGCAATGTATATGCTTACTTTGTGGAAGGCAACTCGCGTATACATTCGTAATAGTATATATGTGCCATGAAGAGAAGTTGCATACACATCTTTAAACAAAATGCTCCAAGTCGCGTATGCCTGTGCTCTGTAAATTATAATACCAAGAGGCATTACTTCATGGCATCAACCCACAATATTGAGTGTAAGTTGCATTGTCTATTTGATTTCGTCTAAGAATACCATCGGAAGTTGTGTGGCTGTCGGCTCATGCATTGGTAAAAGCTAAATCTATATAAGGAGAAGAAGATCATAGTGCAAGGTGTGTATTTGTAAGGGTTGTTAATGAACAATGAAGGAATATCTACATGGATGAACTCGTTTTTAATTAATAGATATGAATCTATGATGCACCCATGGATATAATGATGGTTTAAGATCTCTCAGATCAAGATGATGAATCTCTAGTATGATCTACCAAAGAAATGATGAAGAACTAGCGCAAGTCCGTCAAGAAAAATGAAGAAATATGGGTAAGTTTTTATAGATTCAGTTTGTTCGCAAAATTTACTTTAAACATCTATTTGCTGTTGAAGTTGGTCTCATTAAAAGCACGTATATACATGATTTCGCTTAATGAAAAGCGTGTATGTGGAAGTTAGGGTTTTCTAAAGATTATTAAAGATGCGCTTACTAGGATCGTCATTCATTCTGTCAATGAAGTCTTCTTGGTGTTTGAAGTTGTTTTGAATATCGAAAGATGTTGCTAAGTTAATTCATGTAGTGTGTCTGACCAATGATTGAGAAAACATGATTAAGGTTGAATGATCGTTTCAGCGGGGTCCAGACCGTCGAGAAAAATATCTAACCGAAAGCCTCGTATATGAATACAGAGTCCATCACATTCTTAAAGAATAGCATACACAATTATATGTTATTGTATAAATAAAAGCGCGTATACACACATCTTTAACAAAGCGAAGTAGCATATTCTCCAGTGTTAGAAAACAAAGATGCATTGAGGTATACGCAGAACAGGTGGCAGAAAGCTGAGTGTACTGTTTTAAATGAATAAAAATAGTGTATGCTATTTGAACTAATGACTGCTCAGTGGTTGGTTTAGTTCTGCTATCTATTTCTGGAAGTCTGGCTATTGGTTCGGTTATGTTTTTTAATCGTCAATTCCTCGGGCTATCACGGGGCAAAGTTTATGATTGTTGATAAATGGTCGTAAGGATGTTGTTTGACCCAAAAGAGGAAATTGACAGAACATGGTCTCACAGTGTTTCGAGGGTTTAAGTCAAAGAGTGGAAGCAGAAACTTCCGTCGTAGAAGCCAGTGTTATGTTCGTGGTGTAAGTTTTCCGTGAGGTCAAATGAGAAGAAATAAGCAGCCCTTCCAGTAGTGTTTGGTAAATGAGTGAAGGTTTCAAACATGTGCAGAAGCATATGTGCACTATATGAGTCTCAGATTTTCATATAATGTTGTAAACATTTTTCTTTTTATAAATAAATATTGAAGAAAAATATCTAATAACAACGGTTGTTTTCTCCCCGAATTGGGTTTCCACCCAAATCCCCGGTGTTCATGTGTGTTGCTTTGTGTGTGATGATTTATTATGCTCTTACTGTTGCCATCGCTTACTAAACATCTCGATGCAGGAATGATGCAATCGATTTCAGGTAAATAATTATATGAATAATAAGATCTCTAGTAATATGCAAGTTTGGCTGGATATCCACCAAAAGGCGTTTAAAGGTTCATTAAATTCACGCACAAATTTAAAGGAAAAAGCAAAAGTTTTGAGTGATTAAACATCGATTCACCCTCCCCTCCTCGCATTTTTCCAATCTATTGCCTCTGTGCACGCCTCCGAAGAAGCTTAGCCACTAGAAGGAAGATTCTGGGCCCAAGATGAGAGAAATTCATGGGATGTATTCTTTCGTGCCTCCACTTTCAACTTAAAACAATTTAATCTTTCCGGAAAACATGGACAACATCCTATCTTTAGTCTCTTGGAGCGTATGTATGGGCTATTGTCAAGGGAGGTTATCAATATCCAGCCTCGCTCCAACCGATGCAATGGCAAGAAAGAACTATGAAACAAATGCAAAGGCGGTCAATACACTATTGGGAGTCTAACGGAACTCGAATTTGTCACAGCACATGTGCAATGGACACCAAAGGAAATATGGGACAAAATAATTCTAAGCTATGAAGGTGATACAAAGGTAAAAAGTAAATTCAAAACTCTTAGAATTTAATATGAAAATCTAAGGATGCATAATGAGGAGAGCATTGCCATTTCTTTTTTATGTCGGAGATATTGTAAATCGTATGAGAAATTTGGGTGAAACCATAACTACACTACTTCGTTGAAAAATTTTTTAAGATATCTAACTTCAAAATTTGAGTCAAAGTGTCTTATCAAGTTATAGTAAGTAGGATATTCAAAGTCTTATTTATTGTTCAACTTCATGACATTCTAAATCGTATGAAGCAAGAGTGAAAGAGGATCATTCGAAGTCACATAGTCGGCTCTTAGAGCTTCTACAAAAAGGAAAAGGAAGGCACAAGAAACATAAGGATCAGAAAGCAAGTTTCGTAAGAAGATGAGGTAAACTTTGTGTTGTCTAACTTGGCACCGGGAAGGTTCGCAGGTAAGCTTCCTTGAAATGTTTTGCTTTCAGTAAAAGAGTTGGTCATTATGCCGCGTGTCCTCATAAAGAAACACATGAAAAAGGAAAAGGAAGTAGCAAGAAGAAACAAGAATCACTTAGCACTAGAAAAAGAGATACTCATGAAGATAGTGATGGGTTATCGTACAATGAGGAAGAATTCGATCAAGATCTTAGAATTTCTACAGTATTTGAAAAAGAGTCTAGAGAAGAAAATGACACTTTTATGGATGCTCTAGAAGACAATGCATTTTCTAAGAAACCAATCAAATCTTCAAAATATGCTTCAAAGAAAAAAATATCCATAGAAACTCTAAAAAATCAGTCAAGAAAAGGAGAAACACAATGAGAAATTAGAATGGAAATAGTAAGTCTAAGTAAAGAAATGAGAAGGTAAAGACTTTGAATCTAGATTTTCCAAATAGATCCTAAATCTATATGAAAAATTATCAAGGCACATCATTCTCCCCGTTATAAAGATGTCTTGATATGTTGTGAGAATCTTCTCATTCTTTAGCACCAAACTATCTAAAAGCAACATACCAACACAAGATTCTACCTACCAAAGAAGGAAATAAAGAACTATACAGTAAAGCATGACTACCTCAATACAAAAATACCAATGAATACCTTTCTTAAATACCAACCAATGTGCAAACAGCAACAGAAGTTGTTCCATGATAACATAAATTTTTTCTTCAAGGACAATGCTTCTCATGTCATAATTTTGGTCATAAAGATATTCAATATGTTGCATACAAAACCATCATGACTAGAAAAGAAAGAAAATAATTGACATCGTAATAAAGAAGAATACATATAAAACTTTCTCCTTTAAAAACGAAATTGAATATGCTTATTGCAATAACTTTGGTCATGAAGAATCAATGCAGAAAACTTCAGCCAAAAGAGCATATACCTTCAACTTCCAAAGTATGGAGAAAGAAGGAATTATGCTGAGAAATGTGGGTATAGATTTATTTGTAGAAGGAGAAGAAAATCATTGTTACATTGATAGTGATGCTCAAAAAACATGAGACAGACAAAAAAATAAACTTGTTACATAAAATGCTCTAGAAAGAGAAAAAGAATGTCATTTTTAAAAAGATACTCTCATTGGGCTATTAAGGGAAAAGGTTTAGTTTAGTAGCAGGAAAGCTAACAATGTTATGTATGTGGATGGATTAAAGCATAACTCATGTAAGTCAAATGTGTGATCAAGGAACTAAGTTGTCTTTAGCTCAAAAGAATGTGTGGTACGTGATCTTGACACAGAAAACAATCAAAACAATAACACCAAGAAATTTGTATGTATTGAAAAGTCAGAAAGAACAATGCTACTTGGGTAAATATTCATAAAATTGGTTGGGTAAGGTATATAGCCATAGCTGAGCTTCAAATCAATAAATCTAGTAGACTCAAGCCGTTCGTGATCTTCTCCCAAATATTAGTTCGCCTGAGAGTACCATATAAAATTCTCATTAATTCGTAAGAAAAATCAGAGAGTGTAATTTAATGCCAAAGAAGGATCACACAAGCCTCTTGGAACTCATTCATATTGATATGCGGACCTATGAGAAAAAGGTCACCTGGGTGAGAACACACTATATTATGTTTCTTTACGATTTTCAGAATGTGTCAAGGTTTGGGCTAAAACACAAAGATGAAGCATTCGAAAAAATTCTGGGATCTTCAAAGAACACCGGGTATGAAATGAATTAGATATAAAAATTAAGTCTTAGATCTGATCAAGGAGGTGAATATATATTAGATGAATTCTTTGATTTTTTGTGAACAACATGGCATAAAAAGGGCTTTTTGTAGTCATACCCCACAACAAAATGCATGAAAGGAAGAATGAATAGAACAATAACATATGGCTTGGGGCTATGCTTCGATGATTCAAGAACACTCCGACACATTTTGGGGAGAAGCACAGACACACATAAATATTCTTAAAGCACATGTTCGTGTAAACAAAGAATAAAACCCACAAGGACTGCATGGTAATCTTCCCAATCGTAAAGCATTTTAAAGTTTTTGAAGAGAATGTTTTATCAAGAAATAATTTTAAAGGAAAAACTTGGCAAGTTTGAACCTAGAGCAAGATGAAGGAATATTTCTGCTACTTTTCTAGAAGTAAAGCACATAAATGCCACAAGAAAAGACTTCAAGATTGTTAATGACATTGACATTGTAATTGATGAATCTCTCCTCAGCCTAAAAGGAAATACAAACAACAAAATGAAGAAGATGATAATGTATATCTTCCTCCATCTAATAGAGATAATATAGAAGGTGAACCCAATGAAGCAACATAAGAAGATCTATCCGAAAAGGCTCCATCCGTGCATGTTCAAAAGAATCATCCGTAATCCCAAATTTTTTGGAGAAAAGGGATCAGTGTCCAAACAAGAAGAACTTTGTGGTAATTACCACACATCTAGCATTTTTATCCACGTTCACGTAAACCACAGAATGTCAATCAAGATAACAAAGATGAATGTTGGATTCAAGCCACAGAATGAAGAACTTCAATAAATTGAAAAGAATCATACTTGGGAATCAGTTCCAAGACCCTCATGATGAAAACACATTAGAACAAATGGATATTCAAGAACAAGTTAAATGAAAATGGAGATATTATTAGAAACAAGGCTAGACTTGTTTGTAAAGGGTATGCTCAACAAGAAGGTATAGACTGTGAAGAAACATTTTCTCCCGTAGCTAGACTTGGAAGCCATCAAAATGTTTCTGCTTTTCAAGCTTTCAAAATCAAAGTTTATCAAATGGATGTTAAATCTGCTTTCATCAGGTGATTCAGAAGAAGAAGTTTATAGAACAACTAGAAGGATTCAGTTTGAAAATGAAGAAAAACTGTTCAAAATTAAAAGGATTTATATGGTCTCAAATAAGCCCAAGGGCATGGTACTATGACAACATCTTCACCAACAAGGTTTTTCAAAGTGGATTGTCATAGCAACTTATACAATAAAACTAAAAAATGATAAAACTGGCCGATTACGGTTGTATAGTTGGATGACATCATTTTTCAAGTACTGAAGAGTCCATGAGTCGTAAATTTTCTC
The DNA here is from genome assembly GCA_034641835.2 of Pinus albicaulis. NCBI lineage: Eukaryota > Viridiplantae > Streptophyta > Pinopsida > Pinales > Pinaceae > Pinus > Pinus albicaulis. The sequence continues at coordinate 259,950 of JAXQQM020067522.1, forward strand.
TCGATATGCAAGAATTTGAAATGTCTTTACTTGGGAACTAGCATCTTTTCTTGCTTACAAGCAACAAGCAACAAATGGCATATTATTATCACAAGCAAAATATCTTAAGCAAATTCGAAGAAGCATGGGATGAAGGATCAGAAAATCAGAGGCACACCACAATGCAATCGGGTGTAACCTCGTCATGATGATTCATCCACTATGAATCAACCGCACTACGTATCCATGTATCAAAGCCACTTTATCTCACTCCAGGGGACAAGCACTTACATTATGCATGCGCTGGGATGTTGACTATCTCCAAGCTAATCCAAAAGAGTCTCATCTTCAAAGTTGTAAAATAATATTCAAATATCTACAAGGAACTCAAGACTTGGACTACAGTATCCAAATACTGCTAATCACTCTCCTTCATGCCAATGTATACATTGGGCTGAAAATGTTGATGATCGTGAGAGTACCAGTGGTGGTGCATTCTTTGCGGCCCCGATTAGTATCTTGGTTCAGCAAGAAGCAAAGTTTCATTTACTTATCTGGCGTATAGCGAATATGGTCGCCGCATCAAGTTGCACACACAATCTCGATGATGCGTAATTTACAAGACATTCAAATCGAATGCTCACCTCCCATATCCAGCTATGTGATAATACATGTGCCATCACTATCTAAAAGAATCTTGTTATGAATTCCAAGACCAAGCACTCTCCTATCACATCACTTCTTATGAACAAGTGCTTGGAATGTGCAGATATTGGAGTATGTTCCCTCCAAAGAACAAGTGGTTAAGATATACTTACTAACCTCTTCCTGTGGAAGCATTCGAATATCTTCGTGTTAAAAAGTTGGGAGTTGTCTCCACTGTAGATCAGATTTTCTTAAATTCAAAGATTGAATGCTACGCCAATTTCATAAAGGATGCTTTTGCATATATATGTGAGTTTATATATATAAAAACGCATATGAGTTTTTGGCTGCACAATTTTTCTGGCCGTATTTCAAGGAACAATTGTAGGTGTTGTTGGGTATCTTTGGTGATGTTCTAGTTCTCACATTTTTGTTCATTCTCTAATATTTTTTTATTTTAGAAGATGCCTTGATAATTTGATGTTGAAAGTATTCAAAAATAAGCTAAGAGGGAGCACTTGTCTTACAGGGAACATGATGCATTGTGCCTGCATTCTAAGTAAGCTATATCAAAATCGATCTCTCATGGTTGAGATTCATTTGTCTTGTTTATAAAAAGTCATTTGATGAAAAGGTCATGTTGAGATCTATGATGTAAATTGTTATATTCAACCATGTAAGGACTTTGCTTCAAATTTGTAAACCCACTTGGTTGGGTATTTCAACCAAATATGTAATTCCACTTAGTTAAATTGTTTACGTGCTGCTATTTTTGGTGATAGGAATGGTCATACTAGGTTGGAGTTATGTGTTTTATGTAATTCATTGAAAACTATGTCTAAATATTCAACATGAACCTTGTAAAAGGTAAATTAAAGGCACTGTGACTATAAAGCTCATCTTTTCTGCTATGGAAGAGAAACCTTGTTTTGGTTTTTGATTCACCCTTTCCCTGATATCAGGCAAGAGTATCATGGTTTTACTAATGTATGATTAATGTATCTATCCCCATCGTGGTTTCCATCAAACCAGTGAGATTGTTGCGTCATGATGTACGTGTTATCCTTGATGGCAACTTCATTTAATGAAGTTTTCTCGATAAAACCTACTTGACAAGTTGCCTATGATAAGAAACCCATGTGGGCAACATAATAATGGATAAATTAGGATCGCCCGTATGTGATAGAGAAGAGAATTCCAAGAAAGTTCCGTAGAAATGATAAATATAATATGTTACAATGTATACGCTATTTTTGTGAAGGCAACCCGTACATGCAATTTATACAATACTTTATAGAAGGCAAACTCCGTGTATACATTCGTGTTAGCATATATGTAGTTTTGATGAAGAGAAGTCGCGTATACACTAGGAACGAATGCTCCAAGTCACGTATGCCTTTGCGTCTAAAAATTATGAACATCAAGGCATTGCCATGGTATTAGCCTCCACAGTATTGAGTGTTGCATCGTCTATTTGATTCCATTTTCTAAGAACACCATTGGAAGTTGTGTGGTTTGGCCTGTGGTATTGCAGGCTAAATCTATATAAGGATAAGAAGATCATAGTGCAAGGTATGTATTTGTAAGAGTTATGCAATGAACAAATTTCTTAAGGAATATCTGATGGATGAACTCTATTTTTAATGGATAGATCTAAATCTATGATGCACCCATGGAGGTAATGGTGGTTCAAGATCTCTAGATCCTAAGATGATGAATTCCTAGTGTGATCTACCAAAGAAACACCAAGAACTGCCAAGTGTGACCAAGAAAAATGGGAAGTAAAATTTGGTGTATTTTTATAGATCCGGGTTCTGTTTCGCAAAAATTTACGCTTGCGCATCTATATGCTAGCTGTCCCGCAGCGTGTATATACGCGGTTCGTCATGTGAAAAGCGCGTATGGCGTTTAGGTTTCGAATATTATCACAGATATTACTATTGTGATTCCTACTTTTGTCCGTTGTCCGTCAATGAAGTCTTCTTTAAGCTCCGGGCTGTTTTGAATACCGAGAGTGCTCAAGTTAATCATGGAACAACCCAATCAATGATTGAGAAAACATGATTAAGGTTGAATGAATGTCTAAAGGGTCCAGACCGCCGAGAAAATGTTCTGATCGAAAGCTCCCGCATCTAAATCTGGAGTCTCCATCCCATTCTCGAAGAATAGTAAGCATACTATAAGGCAAGGTATAAAGAAAAGTTGTGATACACAGTTTTAACAAAGTTACAGGCGTATTCCTTTCAAGGTTATGAAAACAAGATGCACCGAGGCATACGCGGTTGCAAGGAAAGCGGTATGTACGTGGCTTCAATGAAGAAAAGTAGCGTATGCTATTTGGAAATCAACGATCGTTCGTGGCTAGAGTTTGTATCCGTATATCTATTCGAAATCTAAAGTTATTTCTAAAGTTCAAGCGTGTTTTTCATCGTCTCTAATCAAGGGATTGGCCAAAGTTTATGATTGTTGATAAAGGGTCACGTTGATGTCGTTTGATCCGTATGAAAATTGATGAAACGTGGTCTGTAGTGGTCCGAGGGTTGAAGCCTTCCCGCATGGAAGTAGAAAATTCCCGCCGCAGAAGTCGGTGCTATGTTCGTGGGTTGGCTCCTTCCGGTGGAGTGGTCGAAACGAGAAGAAAGGGGGTTGGAGAGCCCTCTTCCGCAGCGGGGCCCGTAGGTAGTGAAGCCTACGACCGATATGAGCTCATGATCAAGACAATTTTGTAAACAATTTTCTTAATAATAAATATTGAAGACATAGATGATAGCAAGAATGGTTCTCTCCCCCGAATTTGGTTTCCACCTTTAAATCCGGGTGTTCATGTGTGTTGCTTATGTGTGATGATTTATTCCTTGCTCTTACTACACATTCTTACCGTTTAATAAACATTCGACAAGGAATGATGCATTGATCTAAGTAAAGAATTATATGAATAATAAATATCTCCGGTAATACACAAGTTTTCTTAAGGATATCCGTGTGTATAGTGCGATTTGGGTTCATTAAAGTCACGTATATGGAATTTAAAGGCGAAAAAGCAAGTTTTGAGTAAGTTTAAATACTCTAGGTCACCTCCCCTCTCGTATTTTTCCCATCGCAGGAGATCACCATAGTTAGAAGCCTCACCGTACTAACTACACAAGTTGAGGCTCAAGAACTAAAGCCGCTAGTCAGACACTTAGAGAGAGCACAAATTTTCAAAAAAGAGAAAGAAAGTAGAGATACAACGCAAGAGAAAGAAAAGTATAAAAATAGTGAGCATGGTGAATATGTTGTAAAGTTGAAGGGCATCACAAGGATCAATGTCTTTTATATAATAATTATCTAGTAGCCGGAGGACCCGAAGTCCGATTAAGATGTTATATTACTCTGTTGAATTTCCCACACTATGGTGCACGATTTGTCGAGTAGCCGGATTGCACACAACAAACTTCTACCTAGGATTGGTAAATAGGTTCTCAAGATCAAGCAACCTTACCCACATTTTGTTTACATGTGGGACACCACAAGAAGAAATGTCATAGATTTGATCTAATGATTGAGTGTGCTTCTTCTTATAGGATGTAGGAACAGGTTGAGGGCCGTGATTCACTTGTATATTTTTTTGGTTTGGTGGATTTCAAGGAAGAGGAAGAGGAAAAGAGGAGGAGGAGTTTATCGTGGAAGAGGCCACTTTATTTTATATAATTGTGGGGATGTCAGTCTAATAGCATGGGATCGCTCGAACCCAACACACTAACATTGGTGTATTATAGATAGTTTTATCACATAGTTGAATATTTATCTCGTGTTGTTTACAAAGATATAAGAAAAGAAACGTAGACACCTGCGTAACATTCAAATGATGAGAGTAGAAACACGTATTAGAAGAACTCCGGTATTGAAGGCTAGGAACAAAATCGGTGTAGCAATGGTAGAAAGATGTTTAAGGTAAGAGACCTTCTACCCATGCTTCGTCCGGTAAATCTCCTAAGAAACAAGAGGGGGTTAATCTTCACAAAGGGAGAAGGAAACCTTGTCAAATCAAAGAAGGACTTCTGTGGATCCTGCACACCAACTCTGTGTTGCCTACAAGGCTATGATATAAACCATCAAAGGGGCCGATCCTATTGAGATGAAACCATTTTTTAGGCATGTAAAATAAGATTTTGTGTAATAAGAAGGCATTTGAGAATATTCAAGCTTTGAGATTGATAAAGGCACCAAGAAAGAGCAACCCCAGATGGAGTAAAGGGTTTTCAATAAATTTAAAGGAACAAACAAAGAACCGAATGAGAGAGTGCTTAACTGCCGATAGGTGAGTTTGAAAATGGACTAGAAACATTTTGGATCTAGGCTCTAATGAAAATGTATCACTCGCTTAATTGGTAGAGAATGAGCAACTTTAAGCAGAATGTCCATCCAACTGCAATAATGGTAAATCAGCAAAAGATTATCCCAATGGTTAGACTCTAGGGTGGTAGTTGAAATTGACTGGAGTTAAGGACTGTGACTTTGGAAGTTATTCTGTTGTTGATGACAAATCCGTACCTTCATGCTATTGGGTTTGGATTGGGATCTGATATAGACTCTATTATCAACCTCAAGGCCAAAAGAATGGTATTTTAAACAATGGAATTAGAGAGTTTGGGTCCTTTGACCTTGCGATGAGAGAGATACACAAAAATGGTCTCATTAAAAGAGGATGTTGATCATATCTATAAGTTAATCGCATAGGACGAGTATTGGATAACCAAAAATAGATGGTAGGCTTAATTGGGGAGAGGGATAGTTCATGCCAATCAAACTCAAATGAGGAACGAGAGAAGAACCCTGAAGAATCGCTGTATGAAGTCTCGATAATCGTGCCGTAATCGTAGCAACCGCATCTTTACATTGTGATATCCTCTATGGCATACAATTCTACCAGGAGGTATGGTGAAGTGTAAAATCCTTTTTAGGATGAAATTGAAAAGGTTTTTCCAGAGGAACAACAAGCTCCATGTGCTTTGATCTAGTTCTCCACGTTGAACCTCAATCTATTGTGGGAGACACAAGCAAGGACACTTTTCCCGATTGGAAAGAATGTACCTACATGATGAGATTGCCATTCGCAACCCCAATACCGATTTTGGAAGGAACCTATAGGAAAAGAGGATTCAGACATCTATCTAGCTAGGTGGTCTGCAGTTTGGGAGAAGAGCCGAAGCTGAAATGGGTGCATAAATTCATTCATACTTATTTAGGGATAACGCGAAATGGTATCCAGAGATTGAGATGTGAGGGCATGATGAATGGGTTGTGAAAATGGAAATCTTCGTTTAACTTTCTGCTTTGAGTGAATTCCAAAGCATCATCACTACACACACACGATTCAAGATGCTATTTTCACATGCCAAAGAAATAAGAAGAATGAGTCACGCATGGGATGTGCAATAGCGTATATAGTTGAAATTCAAATGTGACGATTGAATATAAATGAAGAGGACCCAAGAAACATCAATATCCCTGATTCCAGGTCAACGCACAATCGCCGGGCTCGAGGTTGAATTTCAGATGTATCAGGACTTGTGAGGATTAGGTAAGTCAACATTGGAATAAACAACAACCTAAGCTTGCTAAAATAGGGGATTATTGAGATGAATTACATGGGCATAAGGTTGCAGCTGTTTACTAAATATCAAGACTTGTTTTCACAAATATTTTGAAGTTAAAAAAGATTTTAACTTTGATGTGCATGAAGATCACTCCGAAACCAGATGCTAAACCCGACAAGAAGCCATCTTTACAAAGTCGAATCCAAAGTGTATAATTAAAAGGGAAAGTGAGGAGCCTGAAATGGTTACAAGGATCATTGAACCAATGAAGAATAAGATTGGGTAAGCCCCATGGGTCCAAGAAAAGAATAAAGAACACACATTTCTATTAAATTTGAAGTATTTTTGCCGATCTAGAATTAGAACTTTAACTAGATTAAGTTTGTTCAAAAATGTGGAATTGAGTAAAAAATCACTTAGTTTACCACTTACGAGATATTCACCATTTTTTGGTGAAAAAAATTATCATAAACTATATAAAATAAATCTATATAAACTTACAAAAGAAAATATTTCACATCTTAAACTTGATTCATTACATTATCTCTTTTGGAGATTTTTTTTATGGTTTGTACTAAAATCTAAGTTTGTTAAGGTTATCTTAGTAGCAATAATGTTGTGTATGTTACTACTTACAACTTTATGAAAATAATATTGTATGTTACTATTATTAACTCCATTTAATTATAACTTGATATAGTAAATATCACAGAAAGTGTATAAGTTATTTACTATTACTAAGACAAGGTTGGCACAATTTAAAAGTCTATCACTCTTGCAACACTAGTAATATGGTTGAAGATGAAAAACCCCTAGGTCATCCAGTTTATACTCATTGATTTAAATTTCAAAATATTGCCACCACGAAACTTCTACCTTTTAACTAAAGAAATTATGTGATGATCTTGAAACACTTCTTTTAATGATTTTTGAGCATAACAATAAAATTCCTAAAGAATTTGAGCAATATCTTTATGATCATTATACCATATTTATTCAGGATGATAATCATCATTATCACCATCATAATTATATACATTTTTTTTAACTTTAATTACTTACAACATATCTATTTTTTTTCTTAATTATAGTCATATTATTTTTCTATTTAGAATTTTATAATTTTATTTTTACTTTTTAATTTAAAAGGGCACACAAATAACCAAACTATATTCCCTCATACTAGGTTGAAGAATGAGTTTGGCTCTACCTCAATTACTAATCATTTTAATTATCAAAATAAATCAAGTAATTAGAATAGTAACAAAAGTAATACAATTTGATTATTTTTATGGCATAAGAGGAAAGAGAGAAAAATTTAAATAAACTATTTATTATAACTTAGTTTTTATTCTTAGAGTGTTTAAGGATATTATTGAAAAGAATACATTACATTCATCTAAAACTTAGATTCCTTACATTATTTCTATTATCATGAATATTTATATTTATGTGTATTAAATTTGACTGTGAATAATAGATTTGTAAAAAAAGTTCTTACCTAGTATAAAGTTATTTAACAATATATTAATATTGTGTTTGTTAATATAATGAGATCATTTTAAATTGACACTAACTACTTTTTCCTAGTGTTGAGTACAAATTTATTATACTAGTACAATGTTGGCACCACTAAATCCTTATAAGATAGCTGAGTGTTATAAGTCTAGTTGTGTCGCTCAATGATCAAAATCATTTTTTATAAATTAGAGTGAAACAAAAAACAAAAAATTTGATTTATATCAATTATAATAAGGAATATTAAGGAAAAATCACTTCAAACATTATTACAAGTGTTCAAATTTTTTTCATTAAGTGTTTAAATGGTTTATATTAAATTATAATACTAATTAGCTATTCTAATATTTTTTTAATAGACCAAGTTTAGAAGATGTTTTTAAGTGCAATATTGAATTTGATTATGAATATTTGATATGGTGAGAAGTCATGTTGGTCAAACAAAGCTTTGAAAAATTAAATATTTTATGGAACTGTCATGTCATTTGTATCACCACATGATTACATTGAACATTTTAAATAATATAAAACTTCTCCAAAAATAATATGAAGAGAATATTTGATATACAACAAATATTGAAAAAGTGTGTCAAAATGTATATTAATAGATCCTTCAAAAAAAATTATCTTATTAATAATATAAACCTAATTCAGATATTCGCTCAATTAGGTCAAGGACAACTTCTACAACATATTTATTTATCTTCTGCCCTCTTGCAATGTTTTTCTTGGCATCCATGCCCACACTATGGTATTAATTGGTTAGGAGCCAAGTCTCCGTGTCATCGTGATTTGCATCTAAATATTTATCTAAAACTTTTCCATTGTACTTCCTAAAATAGGCTTCAATCAAACTTTTACATGAAGATTCTCACTTTCATTGTCCTGAAAGACATTTTAGGAAGGATTTTTTTCCATCCCAAATCATCTCTCATGCATCCTCATTTCCCGATCTAACTAGCAACATATTTCCTTTCTCAAAATCAATCATTGGATTGAATGTTGGCTTTGGCTTGTTTCATTTGGGTCCAAATATATGTGTGCTCTTTAAAAATGCCACATATTGAAACTTAGTATTCCAAATCTTATTGTTTACTGTGATATTGATGGGAAATTGAGCTTTTAAAGAACCTCATTGATCTCTTTTAGCAAATACCTGTGGTAAGTCAAGGAAGCAATCTGAAAGGAGCATATGTTCCATCTTCTTCAACTTGATGTTTATTTTGGTAAAAAAATATGAATTATCCATTACAATTTTGTGTGCAATATTTCTAGGACTACTCGGGTGTGTGCTTTGTGATTTCTTGTATGTGTTGGTGTTGCCATGAATAGATTTGATATGTTCATGTTGGAAATAATGCTAGTAGTTATAAAATGTCTTTGGAGGAATATTATGTATCTTATACCATGCTTTCTTACAAATAATATTCCCATTAAATCTCACGTCTTTTCACATTTCTAGCAATAGGTAGAGAAGTATGGCCATGGCTCCTTGACATGACTATGTTTGACATGAGTGAATTCAAGACAAATTCCCAATAATTACTTTTTATTTATTTGTCTCATACCCCTTCTAGCACCTGCAATGGCTCCTCTCCTATCCACATGTTGAAGATAATCTTTTCTACAAATATACATCTCATGTCAAAGTCGAATTTCTTCTTTCATCTATTTTTGTTTACATTTTGTAATTTTTGTTGTAGCCATAACTCGTTTAATCCTTTTATATGGCCTTTTTACATGCATATCAATTGAGTTTCTATATTTTTCATTACAAAGGACCCATCCCATTTGTTTAAGAGATTTGTGTCCCTCTATAACATCCCATATCACCATTTCGGGTGGCTCCTCGAACTTTTCCTTAATCCTTAATATCACACCTTTCATGGTCCACCAACTATTTATTATTAACGAACCAAAAAATTAATAGAATTATCCCTAATGGTTCATATTTCACAAATTTCCCATCTATCTTTCCAAAACACCAAATTCCATTTCCACCTAGTGTTTAACCCAACAATGTCATCCTCGCAGTACATTAACTAGCATTTTAAGAATGCACATGCTTTGTTCATGTATCTGAAGTGCAGAGAACTTAGGAGAAGTAAAGGTTGTGAATATAACCCTATCTTGGGGGAATATTTATAGTATGATCACACAATGAGGTTGCCAATATGATTCTAGCCAAATCTCATAAGATTTCAATGCACCCCATAGTGTATGCTCAAATCATGTTGGATGTAGAAGATAAACATCACGTTTTAACACCTTGATTTTAACCACTATGCGTCATTTCTACTACCTACAATTTATGTGCCCAAGCTCTATATCAATATGGTTCTCGCCCACCTTCTACCCATGTTGTAGAAGATCTACCTTGTCTCCAATAGTGTTTGCAGAAACATTTTCACCTATAAACAAATGTAAATAAGGTTGTGTACACTCAAAAAATGAGCATTATACTATCAATAGAGTTTTAACATGTGCTTCAATATTTTGATTTACCTATGTTGTGCCTTAACCATGATTCCCCATGGATGTATGTCCCCTTCTATCAACATCCTCAATCAAATGTGGTTGAGTGACATCAATTATCAAAATTGCAAAAGTATAACATGCATTACCACTTTCTCCAAAGATAACAAGTTCCAATATGGATTCGAACCTTCCTAGCTCAAATTCAATTGATCATTAATAAGGAGGTCAACAAATTCTCTTTTGCCAAAATTATATTTTCCATTCTAGCTGTACCACCAGAACAATACCAAATCAGAAATTAAAGTTAAAAGGTTGAACCATGTAAAATGCATTTTTATATTTTCGCAAAAACACACAACTATAAAAAAGTAATATAGATGCAATAATTTAAATAAAGTGGTAGTCATTGTTCCCCCACTCCCAGTGCCTACTACAAAAGTACTTACATGAAAATTATGTCAAAAATATAAGAAGACCATGCAATTAGAGATGTAGATAGTATCAAGAAGGACAAATATCAACTCATATCAAACCACCACAAGTTCCTAGAATAACTTCCAGAAATGACACTTGTAGTCTTAATGCATGTGTATGAATAATGATCATAAGAAATTTGTAGAAGTGAAGAACCAAAACTGGTCCATTGGAAAATCTAAGAAACTCCGAGATTGATGCTACACATAAGATGTCTAAAAGCCCCATGAAAAGGAGAATTATATGTTCACTTAGTGAGTGATGTTTGATGTACATGAAATCTAACCCTATCTTGGGAAATATTTATGGCATGATCATGATAGTGAGGTTGCAAATCTGATTCTGGCCAAATCTCATAATATTCCAATTCACCCCCTAGTGTATGCTCAAATCTTGTTGGATGTGGTAGAGCAGCATCATGTTTTAATACCTTCTCAATTTTAACTACTATGCATACTTTCTTTACCATCTTTCCATGTACTGTATGTCCAAGCTCTGTATTGAATATGGAGCCCTCACCCACCTTCACTCCATGTTGTAGAAGATCTACCTTGTCTCCAATAGAAAAAGTAGAAGAAACATTTGCACCTATAACCGAATATAAATAAGGTTAGTATTTACTCAAAAAAGGTATTATACTATCAATAATATTTGAACACATGCTTCAATATTTTAATTTACCTATGTTGTGCCTCAAATCCATTATATTCAATGGATGTATGTCCCCTTCATCAACATCCTCAATCAAATGTGGTTGAGTGACATCAATTATCAAAATTGCAACATAACATGCATTAACCATTTCTCTGGCATAATAAGTTCCAGAATTTGTAGATTCGACCCTTCCTAGCCCAACGACTTGATCGTTAATAAGGAGATCAAAATAGTCCCCTTTTTCCAAAATTATATTTTCCATTCTAGGTTGTACCAATTCTGTAACAACAATTAAATCATACATTGTAATTAAAAAGGTTGAACCATGTAAAGTGTGATTTGATATTTTCACAAAAACACACAACTTTCAAAAAATTAATATATATGCAATAATTTAAATAGTATGGTAGTCATATTTTATGTAATGAAACATTGTTCCCCACCATCTAGTGCCAACTACCGAAAAGTACTTTACATGCAAATTACACAAAACATATATGAAGACCATGCAATTAGAGATGTAGATAGTATCATAGAATGACAAATAATAGCTCATATCAAACCACAAATTTCTTATTTAACTTCATAAATGACACTTGTAGTCTTAATGCATGAGTATGAATAATGATCATAAGAAATTTGTAGAAGTTGAAGAACCAAAACATGGTCCATTTAAAAATCTAAGAAATTCCAAGGTTGATGCCACATAAGATGTCTAAAATCCCCATGAAAAAGAGAAATTATATTTTCACTTAGTGAGGATGGTTGATGTTTGAACATGATAATCAAAAGCCAAACTAGAGGTTTTCCTCCAAATAAAATTTTTGAATGACAAATATCATCTCATCAAACCACCAAGTTGCTATTTAACTTCAGAAATGACACTTGTAGTCTTAATGCATGTGTATGAATAATGATCATAATAAATTTGTAGAAGTTGAAGAACCAAAACATGGTCCTTGGGAAAATCTAACAAATTCCAATATTGATGCTACATAAGTTGTCTAAAAGCCCCATGAAAAGGAGAAATTATATTTTCACATAGTGAGGATGTTTGATGTTTGAACTTGATAATCAAAAGCCAAATTAGAGTTTTTCTTTAGTTCAAAAGAAAAGAAATTGCATTCTACAAATCTTCAGTTCCAATACTAGCACTCCCTACCTATACACATCTAAGGACATACTATTCAGGATGCATACAAAGGGATGTTAAATTTAGGTCCTCGAAAAGTGTAGATTTGATTTTTTCTGCATTTTTATGTTGATGAGGAAGAGACTTATCTTATGCATCCAAACATTAGTGAAATTGTTTTTGGAAGTTCATAACTATAAAATAAAATAGAGAGAAAAACAATACATGCTAAAAAATTGTGCTTGTTACTTTAAAGTTGCATACATGTGCATTGGAAGCAAAATATAGTATACCTCAATAACACATTTATTCATAAGATTCAAAATTATACAAATATCACATTATTCTCCATGGATCAAATAATTATGATTGGATTATTGTGTTTGTGCCAAAAGGAAAGCTATACGATTATGTTTCCTTCCAACTCAAGCACAAATGTAGTGCCAACAAAAACATATATCTATATACAATTCATTTGCACTATCATTGATCTCCATAAATTGTTCCAAATTCAATAAAAGGGCGGATCAAAAGCTATAACTCTAACCACTGTGATTATTGAGACAATGTCACCCCTAGAGCATTTTTTATAAGTGTAATGGTGTCTAGAAGAAAAATAGTAATCACTAGGTATTCTTCTTGCATAATCACAGATGCACTGCCAAGAACAATATCAGAGCACTAACCTTGGTGAGGGTGAAATCTTGATAGTTTTCCTTTTGGAACAATAACAAATAAATCTAGTGCATTCTATAATTCCTTCTAACATAAATACATGCACATTACCAACTATAATGTTGCATTGCGGAAAAAAACTAACAGATGCGAGATTTACTTCTATTACAAACACAAACACATTTTCAAAAATAACATTGCACGATGAAGGAAATTTAACACATTATAACCTTCCTTCTAGCATAACAACAGACATATTTCTAATAACAAAATTACATTATGAAGGAAATATAATGTGTGCTAGATTTCCTTCTATCACAAGTAGAAGCCCATTTCGAACAACAACAATAAACCTCAAATGAAAGCTAACAATCAATATCATTACTTCTACTACAAACATAAGCATATTGCTAGAAGCAACGTTACACGGTCAAATAAATCTAGCACAAACACAAGCACATTGCCAGAAACAACATTGCAGGGTGGAAGATATCTAACCTATGCTTGATTTACTTCTAGCACATTGCCAACAATCATATTATCCAATGCAGGTTATATTTCATTCTAGCACAAATACAAGCACGTTTCCAACAACAATATTGCATTGTGAAAAACATCTATTGCATACTAGATTTTAATCTAGTATAAACAAAAGCATGTTTCTAACACCAATATTGCATTGCAAAACAAATTTAGTGCATGCTAGAATTCCTCCCACCATACACAAACCTATTGGCAACATCAATATTGTAGGGTAAAAGAAATCTATATCATGCTAGATTTTCTTCTATCACAAACATAAGAAGATTTATAATCACAATATTGCAAGGTGGATTAGATCTAACATATTATTTGTACTTATATCTCAAACACAAACATGTCACCAATAACAACATCGCAAGGTGAATGAAATCTAATACATGCTAGATTTCCTTCTCTCGCAAACACAAGCACATAACAATATTGTAGGGTGTTTTAGGCCTCTGTAATTTAGTAGAGTGGTAAGACTAAATGCTGCAGAGACTACATCAAAAACCACTTTGGGATTCTAGGATCTGGCCCTCCTGAATCCAAAGAGGGATCTCTCTTATAAGTGCAACGATTGATTTATCTTTTAAGGTTTTAAGTATGATATTAGGCTAGTTATTAAGAACAAGGGTTTTTTGTTTGTTTGGTTGGTTAGGTATGATCTATAATTGGATGGAATATCACAAAATGAAAGATTTCCAAAAGGTGAAGATGCAAGTATATTGAGAAGTGTTCATCATATAGGATTAGTGTGAAAACAACTTTAAACCATTGGGCAATGGAGTCACAAAAGGGTTTAATTGTACAACAATTTCAAGAGTGGTCCAAGGGGAAAGTCATCTATATCAAAAGATCCTTTAGATTAAATGATGGATTGGAACATTAAAGTGTTGTGAAGGTGGAAAAAGCCAATAATTTCAACAAGGATTTATCAACTTTCCAAACAAGAAAAGCCTTTTTTAAGCAACTGTTTAAAACCAACCAAAGACATGGCTAACCATAAACTTCTTTGGACAAGCTTTTATTAAAGCTAACTTATCAGACAAACAATCCAGTAATCCACATGACTACTTTCAGAAGGGATGAAAACAGATAAGAGAACAAAGTGCAGCTTAAGATCAAGCAATATACATTAAAATCAAAGCCTGCTTTCATCACACTCTTAGGGAAACCTTCAAAACTACCTTTGGAGAAAGAACTAGAAGACAAGGCAAACCTTAAACTTTTCTAGTTTAACTCTACTTAGCATGCATTGAAAATATCATTCAAGAACTTCCTTTCAAGTTTTGCACATCAAGACATGGACTAACCAACATTCCTTGATAATGTTTACACTTAACTTCAGTCATTATTAAATACACAATTGGAGGAAAACATAAAGATAAAGCTTATCAGTGAGAGTAGGGTACTTTTAATAGTAAATCCTAGCTCTATATTTGTTGTTCTTTATCAGAGAAAAGTGAAAAAAATGGCATACATGAAAGGAAAACAATAAAAATAAGAGGTACTTCACCAATGATATAGACCAGGATCCCAAAAACCAGCTTGTATATTGATTGTCAATCCAGTTACATACTTCAAGTCTAATGTCTCATCACAACAACAACTTCTCTTCTCAGCCTAACTTCTTCAATAACTTAACAGAGCTTCAGAGCTTCAGAGTTTATTTACATTCAACAATGATTCGAATACAACAACTATTACATCAGAAATCCAATAACCAACCAACAAGTTCTCATCTTCTTCATAAGTATTTATAGAAGAAATGAGGAGGTGGAATGAAAGAAAATATCTCTAGGTTCAATTAATACAAGTTAATGCCTCTCTGCCTTTAAGAAACTCATTAGAGAATATTTCTGATATTTCTCTGTATTAATTGGTTTTCATTAAGTTTTTTAGGCTACTTGGCAGATTTTGTTGACTCTAAAACTCTTTAAGCAGGCTGGCAATAACTCTAGCAAAAATATCACTGACTTGGGAATAACTATGTCTTCTTTTGATTTCTTTAAGGCTGCAAGTGGCTCTTTGGTAGCTGAGGAGGGTTCAATTAGCCTCTGATGTGGCAGTGGAGGCCTTTCGAACTGATATATCCCTTTATTTTTCCTTAAAACACCTTTAATCTCCTTTACTGTGTTTTTAGGCCTAATTAGGCCTTGATCTTCTTCTTCGGGCTTTAATCCTTTAACATTGTTTTTAACACTGATTCTTCATTAGCGATACACTTTGTTCAGCTTGTTTACACAGGTGGCTATCTGCTATTGGAGGGCTTCTGCTAAACCCTGGATTATGCTCCATTTGACCTTAAACTTGGATTTCGAACCTTGTAGATCCTTTCTTTTTGTTTCTAAGCCACAGAATCGTCATTCTGGGCCAAAAATGTCACTTGACTATGACTTTAGAAATACACAGGGCAACCACCATTAAATCCTGAACACAACAAATTGATTAAGAAATCCTACAAAAATGGCTCAACTGCATTTAAAGGTTTGACGGAGGAGGTTTGGAGCTATGCGAAATGAGCAAATGAAGTGGTAAAAGCAAGAAAATCCTGGCAAAAACAATTAACTAGGTGCAAATGAAATTTGAGTGGGTTGAGGAACGTGGACCGTTAGATCTAAGTGATCTACAGTGGAGATCTTGCGATGGAGTCATTTGGGGAATAGATGGCGGGCAAGCAACTTGGGATGGCGATATAATGAGAGCCGTTGGATTATAATAATGAACGCTTGAGATTGCTTGATGAAAATTTTCGGGAGCAAAATAAGGCGAAAATAAATGAGGGCGAGGTTAAATCAGAACCGTCCGATCACATAGAACGACGACTAAGATTGAAAGATAAAAGCAATGTGGTGAGGGCGGTGGTTTGGTGGAAGACCGCGGGTGGTTTTCGCATTTTATTTGGGGGGGGTAAGCGGTTTTCGACAAAGAAATGCGATATGATACATATGTCGATGTGTGTCCCTCCCAATACCGCTTTTTTCGCATAACTTTTGGGTGTTAACATTTGGGCGGAAATTTTTTGTGAAATGCAATATCAGCCGTTGGATTGGAGGGCTCAGATTCGATGGTGCGGAAATATTGCGATGGGAAAGCTGTGGGGTTTAAGAGGTAAACGGGGCCCACGGTGACGTGTGGTCTTTTGTCGTGGAGCAGGCGGGTGTTGGCCTATCGGGTTTAATCCCGATCGTCCGATCTGACGATTGGGCGGCTTAGATTAAAAGATGGAGCAAGGTTAAATTAACAAAGGAAAGGGTAAGACAGGGGATCAGGCGAAATGAGGGGCGATGATGACCGTTGATCCTTGTAGATCGACGGTGGATATTAGTTTATAAATTGAACTGTCGGGTTTTGAAAAATAAAGAGAAAAAGGGTTCGAAGGAAATTTTTTAGGCTTTTAGCACCTGATTGCGGGGTTGTAGGTCACATGAGGAAAGGGGTTATAGGAGTTAAGCCCTCGGGGACTTAGGAAACCCTTATATGCAGAAAGAGTGTTTTTAGGCCTGAAAAGCAGTGTTTTTGAGTAAAATGGGGGGTCCGATAGGCCAAAGGGAGGTCTTTAAAACCAAATAAAGGGGAGATATAAGGTTTTAAAGGGGAAATTGATGATTTGGAAGGTTAAAATGGAGGGATTTTTATGAAGGAAATAAGGATGAAAATGGGGTTTATTTATGAGCAAAGGAGGTGTGAAAATGATGAAAAATGGGGTTTTAAGCAGTCTTTCTCTTGGCAAACAACAGGTCTTTTAGGATAAAGAGGGAAATAGCAGTGAAGATTGACTCAAAGGGTAAAGACCTTCATAAGACTTTAAGAACTCACAATTTGGTCATGAAATTGTTTCTTGAAGGCTTAAAAAGATATAGCCACCATTTGATATGACAAATTTTTATAGGTGGCTAATAGTGGCTCCACATAGGGATGGCATCTTTTTGAAGATGTCAAGAACTTTAGCTATTGATCTCTGGCTTTTCAGTAAACCAGTGCCTTGTCCATTGGGCTGCAACTTTCTTTTCTTTTGCTAATCTTTCTTTGATTTGACAATCTCTGCAACAATTTGATCAATGGAATTATATCAAAATAACATATCTACCTACCCAATCATAATGATCCTAACATCTTTTCCTCCTTCAAAGTGCATTTGGATTGGAAAACTCTTTTCATCAACATTTTTTTCTTTTGAAAATATGAAACTAATCTATTTCTACTCTTATTTCTCCATGAACTGAGACTGAATAGTTGAGTTCATAAGTTTCTCTACCTAACTACAATCTGCCAGGATTGGACTGTATGACAGACTTTTATTCTCTAAATTCTAAAATAGAAATTTAAAAAGTAGCCAAGCCAGGATTAAACAGTCTAACTTGTTGCTGATCTATGGCATAAAAACAAGTTGTACATAGACTAAAATTTACAGAAAATTAAAACAAAATAGTGAAGGCTTAAGATCTGAAAACTAAAATATCCTTAATTATTTCTCTAGCTTTGGTTTTGAATTTGTTTGAGCTTTTTCCTCTTTCTTTCCTAGTTCAAGTTTTGAGTATATTGGAACCAGTTTATCTTCTCTCTTTGGCTCAAGTTTTAATCTAATTAGAGCCATTCTTCTTTTGAGATTTATAGGTTCAGATTTGAGCTTGTTTGAACCTTTGTTTTTCTATCCTAATCTACCTTATTGATAAACCAAGATTATGATGTTTGGCTGATCTAATTCAATAACCTATCAACAGTAAATTGAAAAGATAATTAGTCATGAATAGGATGTATGACTAACTAGAAGTGTGTTTTCTAGGAGTGGCATTTGAGCTTGCACACTTTCAGATTTTGTTTCTCTTTTTTGGTATGGGGCTGTACCTTTTTTGTTCTTGCAATCTGCCCTCTTTTCTCTTTTATTGTTTTTGTATTTTTTCCTTTTCTAACTTTGAAAACAATGTTCAAACAATGATAATTTACAATGAGGAAAAATAAAACAAAAGCTTCAAACTGATATGGTTAAGAAAAATAATGTTTGAGCATCCTGCCATTGACAAGACCTCCAAAAAGTTCAGTTCCATTAAATTCCTACAAGAAATAAGCATTGTTACCAGCAATAGAACGAAAGAGATAAGGGCCAAGCCATAAGTTATCAAATTTTCCATGTTTGCCCTTATCTTCTCTCCTGGAATTCCACTTCAAAACTTTGTCACCAATGCTAAAATCACTGGCCTTTGTCCTTTTATCAAACAACTTCTGGATGTTTTCTTGCTTGTGTAATGCTCTGTTGTAGACTTCCTCTCTGGTTTGTTGAAGGTGTATAGTCTGATTGATTCTTCTTGTCATATCATTTTCTTCAGACTGAACCTCTTGGATCAGCTTCATGACTGGCACTCCTAGTCTAGTTGGAAAAATTGCATCTGCTCCATAGACTAGCTGGTAGGGTGACATTCCAAATGATTTCTTAAGTGTTAATCTGTCAGCCTATAATGCATGTACTAGCGTTGTGTGCCATGTTTTCTTATTGTCTTCCAACAAATTTTTGATTATATTTACCAAACTCTTATTTGAGGATTATGCCAACACATTACCTTGAGGGTAATAAGAAGTATAATGACCCAATGTAATCTAATATTTGTGACAGAATTCAACCATCTTTTTGGATCCAAATGCAGCAGCATTATCAGTGATAATCTTCCTAGGACAGCCAAATCTAGAGAGGATATGATTTTCAAGGAATTTTATGATGACAGAGTCATTGGCTTGCCTATAAGGGATGGCTTCTATCCATTTGGTAAAGTAGTCTGTTGTAGTGAGGATCCATCTATGTTGGGCAGATGAGCATGGATGGATTTCTCCAATGAAGTCTAGACCCCATTGCTGAAAAGGAGCTTCAAAAATGATTGGATTTAAGGGTAAGGGAAGCAATTTTCTTTTGCCTTCAAAAAGTTGGCATTTGTGACAGGCAATGATCATTTTATGGACATCTTGAAAGAGGGTGGGCCAATAGTAACCAACTCTAAGTATTTTATTGGAAGTTTTCTTCCAATAGAGGTGGCCTCCACATTCTTCTTCATGGAACTCATTCTTGATCTTATCTGCATCATTCTCAGGCAAACATTTAAGCAATAATCCACTAGCATTTTTCCAATATAGACATTTATCCAAAATGTAGTAGTTAACAGCTTTCAAATTTAAAAATATTGCTTTTGTTTTAGACAAACCAGGAGGTGTATTCAAATTAAGAAAAACATACAAAATATCAGCATACCAAGATGAAAATAGAAAATGATCTTCAATAATGGGAGTTGACAACTCCTCCTGTTCATCTAATGCATCTATCATATTTATATCAAGAGCTCCAAAATTAGACTTAGCCATTAATCTTGCTAGTCCTTGGCCTTTTATGAGCTTAGTGGGCTTGATTTCTAAATCATATTCAAGTATCACAGCAATCCACTTTCCTCTTTTTCCATCTGAATCTTGTGTTAAAATGTTTTTTACAACTGAATTTGGCACAAATGCAATTATGTGGGAATGTAAAATGTAAAATATGAAGTCTTTTAAGGCTTTGACTAAAGCAAAGGTTTGCTTTTCCATGATATTGTACTTCATAGGTGCATATCTTAGTGCCTTAATAAAGAATGCAATTGACTTCTCTTGTCCTTTCAAGTTCTTCTGTAATAGGACAGCAACCACTATGTGTTCTGATACAAATGAAAAAATGAAAAAATCCTTTGTAAAATCAGGACTAATGAGAACTGGTGTTTTGGTTAATGCTTGTTTTACCAGTTCAAATGATTTCTTTGCTTCTAAGGTCCATTCAACTCCTTTTTCCTTTTTTAGCATATTTGTTATGTTTCTAAGGAGTTCACCTAGATTTGGTATGAGCCTTCTCAAGAAATTAATCTTCCCAATGAAAGATTGAAGTTCCTTGATGTTTTTAGGATGGTTGATTTGAAATATACCATCAATCCTCTTTGGGTCTATCTTTATCCCCTCTTCTGATATGATGTGTCCAAGTAGTTTACCTTCTTGGAGACCAAAAATTGTTTTCTTTGGATTTAAAGACAACCCATATTTTCTGCATTTCTCAAAGAGTTTTCTCAAGTGTTCTAGGTGTTATTCATCTGTTTTGGAAAAAACAGTGATATCATCAAGGTAAATAATGATGAAGTAGCCTAATTCTTCTGAAAATGAAATATCCATGGCTCTTTTAAAAGTAGCACCAGCATTCATTAAACCAAAGGGAATTTTCACATACATGAAAGTACCCCAAGGTGTGGTAAAGGCTGTTTTGAGTTGATCATCAGGATGTACTAATATCTGATTGTAACCTGAGAAGCTATCTAGCAAAGAAATTCTCTTAGAACCAACTACCTTTTGTAAAATATGATCCATATTGGGTAAAATGTAGTTGTCTTTTAATGAGGCTTTGTTTAAGTTCCTAAAATCAATACAAAGCCTTATTTCTCCTGTTTTCTTCCTCACTAACACAAGATTAGATACCCAATTTGAATATCTAATAGGGACAATAATTCCAGCTTCATACATTTTCTTGATTTCTTTCTCAACCAAAGGTAATTGAACAGGGTTGATTCTGCGCAATTTTTGTTTATAGGGCTTCTGGTTTTCTTTGAGGGGTATCTTATGCTGAACTATCTCTGTATCATAGGACTTTAGATCCTCATAACTCCATGAAAATACATCAAAAAATTCCTTAAAGAGCTCAATGTATTTCAGTTTAATGTGAGTTGGCAAGGTTTTAGATAGTTTAATCATTTTTGGCTTTTGTTCACTGCCTATGTTACATTTTTCTACTTCAGTTTCAACAGGTTCCAATTTTGGCTTCTTGGCAACATCATTGAAATCAAACAATTCTTCTAATGGGACCAGATCTTTTGGCAAACTTTGAGTGTTAGATTGCAGCATTTCTAAGTCTTGTTTTCCTAAATCTGCACTAATTTTTATGGTATGTTCAAGTTTATTAGATAAAATATTTATATCAGCAATCTTTGGAGATTTTAGTTCTTCATCAAGTGGGTTTTTTTCAATAGGACAGTCATTTTCATAATCTGAATCTGAACTTGGTGGCTCAAATTCATTTATGGACTATAGGAAGTCTTCTATTTGTTTATCTCCATCAAAAATTTGCAAGTATTTTTCATTATCTGGGACATCTGGTCTAAATTTGATTTGGGTAGTGCATTGTTTGGTTTCATAAGGTGTTAGACAAGTTCTAGCAGCAAAGGCGAAACCACTAGCAAGGATATTTTGTTTTCTTGGGACAAAAATAAGTTGGAATTCATCAAATGTTTTCAATAAGTCAATGACATCATTTCTATAGGCTCTAAGTCTGGGGTGTTTGACATTATATTCCCCATTCACTTGCTTAATAATCAACTCTGAATCCCCATGAACTTTTATCCTTTTGGCCCCTAATTTCTTCAATAAGTGTAGGCCTAAAAGGAGGGCTTCGTACTCAGCTATGTTATTTGAACATTGAAAATTTAACCTATATGAATGCCATTCAGTATGATTGTTTTTAGTTTTGTGTATCCATATGCCTGCACCTGCATTATTCTTAGTGCAAGACCCATCAAAATTCATACTCCAAAGAGAACTAATTTCAGATTTACTAGTTTGACTACTATCCTCTTTATCTTGTGTGCTTTCAAATTGTTCTTGTAAGTTAGCACTATGTTGAAATTGTTCTAGTTCCTCATGTTCTTCATTAAGTTGAGGATTGTTTTCTTGACTCTCAAAGTTTTCAAGCAATGGATGACTATTTTGTAGCTATATACCTGTGATTAGTTTGCTGTGATTTTCTGTTTTCACAAACTGTTTTGATGTTTCTGTCTTGTCTTCCTCCTTTTATGTGTCTGCCACTATGTTACAGTGAGGGGTGGCCATTAAATCAGTTAAGGTTTCTTGCTCATTTGATATTTCATGATTGAAGAGAATAAACGAATCAAGGCCTATATGTACAGAATGAAGAGGAGAGTTTTCTAGTCTATCTTGGCTACTGACCATGTATTGCATATGAGATTCCCTATAAAGTCTTCTAGTTTTATTAAAAACACTGATGGTAGCATATGTCATATCCATTTGCATTGTTCCTTGTAACTTAGCTCCCCAATATCTTGATAACAACATACCATACTTGGGGGGTACATCAGCCACTACAATATCCATCACTAAACACTTGGATGGAATTTGTGCTAAGTTTACACAAAGTTCTTTGATCAAACCTAAACATTTCACTCTACTGGAGTCAAAGGAGTATAGATCTTTGTATGGCCTAGTAATTTCAAGGCCTAGGCTCTCCATTACTGCTTTGGGCATTAAGTTATGAGAGGCCCCTAAATCATGCTTGGCATTGTGTAAAATTTTGTCATGAATTTTCAAACTAACATAAAATGGAGGAACTGGCCCTTCTTCGTATCTTGCTTCAATCTTAGGACCAAATAAGAGCTGATATGGTTGGTCATCACTGAGGTTGACAATGTAATTATTTTTTGCTATGTTGAAAGCTTTCAAAATTTGTGATCTATATACATCTTGGGTGACTAATTCAGTGAGGGGAACAGAGATTTTAATCTTGGCAATTTCTTGTTCCAAACTAAAAGGCAGCTAGCTTTTTACAATGGTTGTTTCAGCCTTGTTAATCACTAATTTATCAGCAAAATCAGTTTGCTGATTTCCTTTATTTACATTGGTCAAAATTGTTTTAATAGGAGAACTAGCTGAGGTGCTAATGCTGCTAAGATCTGCACTCTATTTTTCATTAATTTGAGTGCCTTTCTCTCTATTTTGATCAGAATTTACAGCCATTGTTTTGTCTTTTTGTTTAATAACTTTGGGTTTACTCACATGGTTGGTTTTTGTGGAATTGTCAGAGGTTTAAGTTTTGGGAGTTTCCTGATTCTTCTTACTCCTAAGGTCATATTCTTTTGGAGTTTCCATGATGACATTTTCCAGTTCTTGCTAGTAATATTCATCTTCTTCTCTTTTATCATCATAGGGTGTGTATAGACCTTGTTTCTTATTAATAGGAACAGAAAAATGATCACTACCTACTCGCAACATGTTTATGTCATCTTCCTCTGTTTGTTCAATTGTTTCTTCAACCTCTCTTACATAGTTTTGATGAAAAGAAGGTGTAATTTGTTGACCATCCTCTCTTTGTCTGTTTTGAGGTTGGTTTCTCCTAAAATTTTGTTTTTGATTTTGATTTTTGTTTTGAGGAGTTGATTTATTTTGACTAGCTTGTGCTCTCTCAAGTATACTCATATTTTTCATCATTTATTCTATCATCCTTTCCATTTTTGAGCTAAATGTGGAGGGTGCAGATTCCTCCCTAAATGATACTTTCTTCTCATTCCTCATCCTTTCTCTTTTCTCCATCATATTTACTTCCACAGCTAAGGCTCCTTTCTGCATATCTTCTAGAGTCAAAGGATCTCTCTCTCTCAGTTGATAGGCCATTGGAGGATCAAATCCTTCAGGAAATTTTTTTAAAGCTGAGCCTTGTGGAGGTTTAAAGTTTGGGGGAAGTGCATTATAAACACTATTGAACCTAGTGCAATAAGCCTGGACACTTTCCCCAGTGTTTCTTTTGAGATTGTTGTAGTCTGAAAGTATTTGGAGGGGGTTTTTCTTAACTTCCCACTTGTTTAAGAATAACTGATGAAGAGCTTGGAGATCATTAATACTCTTAGGGGTTAAGCCTTTGAACCATTTTCTTGCTTCTCCCCCTAGACTTTGAACAAATAACCTAAGTTTGACAATTTCATCATCAATCTCATTTCTATCAAAGTAGTCATTCATCTTGTCCACATGTTGTGAAGCAGTAGTAGTACCACTGGCATCAAATAATGGTATCTAGGACTGATAGTCCTGTGGTAGATTGACTAAAGGTAAAGGAAGGACTAGGGGGCATACCATGTTTCCATGATAGGAGGTTGTGGAAAAAGTGGGGGGTTTACAAGTGGAGGAGGTTGATGAAAAGGTGTGGTTTGAACAGTGGATGTGTGGATAACAAAAGTAGATGGACTAGCAAGAGATTGTTGAGAAGATCTAGGATGAGAGAAACCAAAATTATGAAGGAAATGCAAATCAGGTGGAGTAGTTTCTCTGCTACCAGGATGTTCACTTCTATCTTGGGATGAAGGAGAACGCTCAAAATCTATCTGATTTATATCCTCAAGTGACCTAGTTCTGAATGGGTTTCTTAAGTCAACTTGTGGATTTTGTAGAGCTGTAAGGTTTCCAAGGACAAAATAATCTCTATGGAGTGACCTAACAATAGTTGAAGTTTTGGCCTTAGGAAATTTCCTATGTATACTTTCACGGTTATCAACTATCTCAGGAGGGTTTGGGTTAGGATAGGCTCTAGTATGAACTCTTCTAGAAGCCACTATGCTATGTTTTCAAACCCAACAACAAGAAAAGTTTAACCAAATATGACAATCTTCAGTAGGCTAACTGATCTTTTGGCAATAAAACTTTAATCTTCAAAGACTTCTTAAATGAGTTTATATGATGTTATGATAGTAATGTGTTTCCCAGTGGAGTCTTTAGGTCTATTTTGGATTGTGGAGTCACTAGGTGGAAAATGTTTAGCTTTTTGTGAAGGTAAAATGTTTTATGGTTCCACCACCATGTTTATTATGAAGCCAGTCTGAAATATTTTTGAATTTTCTGAGTTTTTTCAGTCCTATAGGTTATGAGAGTGTCCTAAATTTGTTTCAAAACTTAGCTAAGGTGATGAGACAAGTAGAGTTCACTCTTATGACTAAGCTAGATGATTCCTTCAAGGTTTGACAAGTCTCTATGAGAATCCTAAGGGTTACTTAGTTTGTCACTGATTCAAATAAGTCCTATCATGATTACCACTTGCTTTGGTAGTGCTTGAAGAAAGCTACTTATACTGCACTGAATGCTGAGTGTTTGGTCTACTAATGTTCAGTGGAGTCACTAGGTGAAGGGTTTTTACTTGATTTCAGGGCTTGAAAGTTTTTCACCATCAACAATCAGAACCAATCTAGGTAGACACTTGGTTCATTGTTAAAAATGGGATTATCTGAGTTGTGAAGTTATCTATTACTTCAGAAAGCTCCCCAGTATGGTCACCAAAAATGTTAATCCTCTGTAATTTAGTAGAGTGGTAAGACTAAATGCTGCAGAGACTACATCAAAAACCACTTTGGGATTCTAGGATCTAGCCCTCTTGAATCCAGAGAGGGATCTCTCTTATAAGTGCAAAGATTGATTTATATTTTAAGGTTTTAAGTATGATATTAGGCTAGTTATTAAGAAAAAGGTTTTTTGTCTGTTTGGTTGGTTAGGTATGATCTTTAATTGGATGGAATATCACAAAATGAAATATTTCCAAAAGGTGAAGATGCAAGTATATTGAGAAGTGTTCAGCAGATAGGATTAGTGTGAAAATAGCTTTAAACCATTGGGCAATGGAGTCACAAAAGGGTTTAATTGTACAACAATTTCAAGAGTGGTCCAAGGGCAAGTCATCTATATCAAAAGATCCTTTAGATTAAATGATGGATTGGAACATTAAACCATAGACAAATTGCGTGACATCTCCATTATCGATCCACCTGAAACAAAATTGGCATCATTCATATGAGGGATTATATTGAGAGATATATTGTTCGTCATTATAGATTTTTATTGAAGTTTAATGTAGAGGAATGGTTTATTTTGAAGTTTCCCATTTGAATTCCATGTGCTTCGTTCTCTCACATTTAAATTGCAGTTGTTGTGTCTCCCATTAATTAAATTAGTTGCAAAATAGTAAGTCTATAATTAAATCAGTTGCTGATTTTAACAGAGATTTGTATGGTTCTTCTTTGACATCTATTTAAGAGAATTTTATGGTTCTTCTAGTTAATTGCAAAATGATCATTCAAAAATTTTTGGACTTCATATCTATTCAATATAAATATATTTACGTTGTAAAGCGTTCTTATTTGAAAACAACTTACCTAAAATGCCACCTGTACGATTATGTACCGTTGATGTTCATGTTAGATGATTCAAATGATTTCAACCTTTGATTGATTATTGTTATTATTCAGTTTTGAAAAGGACTTAGAGGCTGCCGATGAGGAGTGAGCCGATGAGAAGATAATGGACAGCCTGGGCAATTCCATGTGAGCCGAGAGAGGAGAAATCTAGAAGGTTGAACTTCAAATGGAGAGCGATGGATCTGAGAGGGTACTTGGCCCTGGTCAATCAATCAATCTTAACATTTTTATTTCTAGCGGCAGGGATTTCCAATTTCCTCCATCTGCAAGGTGTTTCTCTGCGATTCTTCTTCTTCTGCTCGGGGGTCTCTCTGGTGAAATCGTCCGCACAGGAGGAGGGCTGAGGGCAAGGCTCGGCTCGGTTCGGCAGGAGTTATACTGGTAAGTGCATGGATGTCATAGCCACTGTGCTAACCCTGAATGTGATAAACCCTCGCGCTAACAAATGTTTTTTTTTTCCAAGTTTGTTCTCTTGTTTTTCTGCGCCTTTGGACTCGGGCTTACAGTAGCAGCATCTGGTAGGGATGTTCTTTTGATAATGTTATTTTCTGTGACTGGAAAAGTAAGGGGTTTGTGTATTTTTGACTCATTCTTTTCTATTTTGTGCTTTTATGTGTCAAGGAAAATGGTGTCACATGAGAGCTCAAAAATGCAAGAGGAAGGGAGTGGGAGACAAGTGCTGGAAGGGCCCATTCACTGCGTGAAAAACTATGGCTTCGACCTGATCTACAAGTTTATCTAATTGAATTTTGGGGGATTTTACATCTGGGTTTGCTAAATAATTCGGCATTTGATTTCGTCCCTTTGCTGTGCTTCATGGGTTTCGCTGACTGGTTTTAAATTATGGTATTTCTTTTGGGTTTTTTATATGAGGGTTCCTGCGCAGTAGTTCGAATTATCAGGCTTGTTTGTTCCTGGAGTTCAAACCCTCTTGGATGTAATTTCATACTTGGTTGTAAGTTTTGTCGCTGCATTTTTTAGGCCTGTCATCCAAAATTGAAGAACAGAGATCATTTGATTTGATTATCTGGAAACATTTGTTATTATAATTTTTTTATACTATGGTCTGCATTTTGGATGTTTAGATGAATTTGGTTGTTATAAGGACCTTTGCTTAACACATTTTCTGTGTCGTTGTTGCAGAGGTTTTGAGGGGAAGGAAGAATGAATACGGCTGATAAGAATGGCTTCTTCCCTCTGAGAAGTAGTACCCCCTTCACAATACCCGGATGTGGGGGATCTATCATGGATGTGCAGCCTATTTGTGTGGTTTCTCCAGTTTTGGCCACTTCTCATTTGCAACCTGTTTTCGTCCCTCCCAATCATTGACACCCCCCTGCCTATACTCCTTATATATATTCAGTATTTGATACAGTTGAGGCGGAGGGGAAGAATGAGCAGGCTGGCAGTCTCAGAGGACAAAATCAGGAGAATATAAATCAGGAGTTGAGGCTGGCAGTGGATAAACTGAGGTAGAAGATTTATAGGTCTAGTCCCAGGTGTTCATGTGGGTGATCATTTTTATTTCCGGATGGAGCTCTGTGTAATTGGTTTACATGGCCCAAGTCAGGCCGGTATAGATTTTATTACTGCTAAAAACAACCAATGGAATGAGCCTGTGGAAATCAGTATCATTTCTTTAGGTGGTTATGAAGATGATGACGATGGGGGTGATGTGTTGATTTACACTGGGCAAGGAGGAAATAATTATATAGCAGATAAGAAGCATAGCTTTGATCAAAAGCTTGAGAGAGGCAATCTCGCTTTAGAAAGAATCATGCACTATGGAGTTGTGATCAGAGTGATTCGTGGTGTCAAAGACAACATGAGTCCTTCTGGTAAAATTTATATATATGATGGTATCTATAAAGTTGAACAGTCTTGGTTAGATAAAGGGCGTTCAGGATGTGGCGTTTTTAAGTACAAGCTTCATAGGATACCAGGTCAACCAGAGATTGGTTTAACAATTCTAAAAAACACTAGGGTCTACAAGGCTCA
Organism: Pinus albicaulis; assembly: GCA_034641835.2. NCBI lineage: Eukaryota > Viridiplantae > Streptophyta > Pinopsida > Pinales > Pinaceae > Pinus > Pinus albicaulis. The sequence goes on from JAXQQM020067522.1 coordinate 288,623, forward strand.
ACCCCTATCAATACTAGATCTTCTTCATCTAGACATATCCTTAAGGATTGAGAAGTTACTAGTGCGTCTTTCTAACGATGTAGACAATGAAAAAGGGCCACCCGATTCTGAGTATACCAGTAAACCACTTAGGTACTAGAATTCTCTAGTGCAGCTGGACTCTTCTTAGGGGTGCATGTGTGTAGGTGGGTGTGGTCTAGTTTATTGCTTGTGTGCCCAGAGAAATGGCAAACAAATACTATACAATTCAAATGGTATTCTTATAAAGGGTAAATCATTAATCTATGAATGCAATAAGCAATGTAGGTGTCCTCTGAGTTGCTGGAATAGAGTAACTCAAAGAGGTTTGAATGTCCATTTAGAGGTATTCCGAACCAGTGAGATGGGGTGTAAGGTCTTGGGATCCACTTGCAGTTGGCACCTTTATTGCTTAATATACAGGGCAGGTGTTCCCCATTGAAGAGAAGGCAGCTATTTGTAACAGTGACAGTGAATATATCCTTAATCTGAAGCACGCACAAAAAGGGACAGAATGGGGGAGTGTTTCTGATATCTTGTGTGAGCAGCAACAACAGGAGGAAGACGATTCCAATCCAGCTTTCCCACCATTTGTATTTATGTGTGTTATAGAGTTATATAAAATTTTGATGATTTTTAACTGGAAATAACTTTATGTTATAGAATTTAGACAATTCATTTAAAAAATAAATTGAAAGTACTAATTTTTTGGGCAAAAACATTGAAAATAAACTTATATGCCAAATTTAACCCTTATAAAACATTGATTTCTTAATAATGTTGATACAAATTTGATTGTCATATTAAATAATAGAAGTGTCTAGGTGTAATATATCATCTCTAGTTCTAATGAATTAGGTTCATCGTACTTTTAGAGGATAACTTAGTTGCATAGACCCTTATTTGATATGAGCCTTTTTATGCATCTAGCTACCAAAGCCTTCCCAAAATGATGCATATTCTTAAGCTCCAACTCCTTCACCACCTTAAAACTCAACTTACTCTATACTACTATTTCCTTTGTTACTGCTTTACAACGTTTCCTTTGCAACATATGGTGCAATTGCTAGTTTAAGGGTATCGTAGGAATTTAGAAAGGGAGAATGTATGATAAGGTTTAAAAACAATATTGCAAAATTTTGGGTCATTACGGTTAGTGTTTTCTTGGACATATTTTAATGTTTTTTATTGCTTTTAAAATAATAAAATAAATTTATTAGTATTACTTTTTTTTTAATTAATATATTATGATTAATTATAATTTATATTATGCATAAGTATAATTATAATGATTATTTTTAATAAAACATATCATTATTTATTGTATAAATTAGATAATGGATTAATTTATTTTAATATTTTAATTATATAATTGAAAAAAATATATAAAAAAAATTATGGGAAAAAAAATATAAGTAAAATCATATTATTTTTGTAACTATAAATTAAAAATAAATTTTTATGTTTATAAATATTAATGTAATCTCACTTTATAGGAGAAATGCCAATTCATAGGTGTGAATGTGGAAAACATAACCTCCTAATCATAAATATTAAATTATATTTGGAAATGGAAACGTTTAAAATTAAAATTTTAGTTCATCTAGTCAAAATTTGGGAAGATCTGTCTTTTATTGTTCTGCTTGAAGTAGCAATTTTGTCTTGTGGTTATGCATACAACATCCTGAATGAATTATCACCAAAATATGTCAATTGGGAGTGTCCCAAATTTAAGGATTGGGAGTGCAACACCCCAAAAATCTACTAATGTAAATTTTAACCACAACCATGTCGAACCTGCACATACTCCCACTAATGCAATATCAAAAGGCTAAAAGCCATGTGCTAATCATGTAAATATTGGAAATTGGCTAGAACAACATGTGATTATGAGGACATGAATATGTCTGTTTAGAATTTTACAAAATAAACAATCCAATAAATAAAAACATAAAATGTAACCACATAAAATATTTACACATAAAATTGTATTGGAATAAGAAAGTTTACCATTTTCTAATTTCATTTTTCCTTTCAAAGACTTGAAAAACTTAGAAAATGGGAAAGAGAAATTAAGAAAATACAAAAAAAAAATGGAAAATCATAATGGAATAAGAAAGTTTACAATTTTCTAATTTATAAATTTATTGTTAAATAATTTTACCAAATCAAACAACACGACAACAAAAACTCTTCAAATTTAAAATTTTAAAGTGAACTAATTTTTTTTAGAATTTTAAATTTTAAAATAATATAGTATATAAGTTTGTATAAAACAAATTACAAAACTTAAATTATATATATATATAATGCCAACTTGCAACCGTGATGATAATAACATAGTAATAAAGATTATATAATAATTTTCAAGTGCGACTGAGTTGATTGCTCTTGTAATGTACAATCTTGTTTTAATTTAATATTATTTCATCATGTGGTACAAAATTAATAAAATACAAAAACATTCATTTTGAAATGAAGAATTGTATATGAAATGAATTTAGTGATCCATGAGAGGGTTAGAAATATTCAATAATAGATGATATTAATGGAAATATTTACACATAAAAGGTAAGAAAATACAAAAGAAAATGGAAAATTATAATAAAATAAAAAAATATAGCATTTTTTAATTTCAATTTTGCTTTAAAAAAGCTTAGAAAATGAGAAAGGAAAAGTAAAAAAATAGAAAAGAAAATGAAAAACCATAATGAAATAAGAAAGTTTACCATTTTCTAATTTCATTTTTTCTTCCAAATAATTAAAAAACTTAGAAAATGGGAAAGGGAAAGTAAAAAAATAGAAAAGAAAATGAAAAATGGTATTGGAATAAGAAAGTTTACCATTTTATAATTTCATTTTTCCTTTCAAAGACTTGAAAATCTTAGAAAATGTGAAAGAGAAAGCAAGAAAATACAAAAAGAAAATGGAAAATCATAATGGAAAAGGAAAGTTTACCATTTTCTAATTTAATTTTTGCTTTCAAAGGCCTAAAAAGACTTTTAAATGGAAAAGTAAAGAAATTGTCCATGTAAATATGTAATACATTGCTAATTTTAAAAGGAGTGACTATTTTTTGGATTATATATATATATTTTTTAAATATGTTTATATTTATTATGAAGAATTTTAGATAAATAAGTTTTTAAGTTATAAGAGTATTTTAAATTCATGTTTTGAAAGGAATATAAGTTTTGAAAAGAAATGATAAGTGTGGTTTTTAATTCAAAATAAATTTAAAAAATAGTAAATGAAAGGTATTATTTTCACAAAGAAAATAGTTTTTTAGGATGTATAATGTCAAATTTTTTTTCTCTAATTTCTTTCAATAATACTTTGACAGGATCCAAAGACTCCAATCTCTCTCTACTATTATTATTATAATCCATAGAATTTCTATGGTTGTTAACACAACTTGTAATTAATAACCCCGAAAAATCATCCTAAGCCTACAATACAAAAGAAAATAAATTTAAATGAGAACGTTCAAAGTGTTATCGTTCAGAAACCACATGCAAGCATCGTAAGTCAGGGTGTTGGGGAAGCCATGACTAGTTGAGATTTGTACAAAATAACAACTTGGAGGAAACTGGTCATCTTCATGAAGTACTGTATCACAACAATATTTATAACATAAATGGTTAAAACTTACCATTTTCTAATTTCATTTTTCGTTTCAAAGACTTGGAAAGCTTAGAAAATGGGAAAGAGAAAGTAAGAAAATACAAAAAAAAAATGGAAAATCATAACGGAATAAGAAAGTTTACGATTTTCTAATTTAGTTTTTTCTTTCAAAGGACTAAAAAGTTTTTTAAATGGAAAATGAAAGAATTTGTGTGTAAATATGTAATACATTGCTAATTTTAAAAGGAATGACTATCTTTGAGATTTTATATATTTTTTAAATATTTATTATAGAAATCAAACAATAGACAATGTGACAGTTGTTTATTTGAATGTGACAGTTGTACAAAATATAAATAATTTATTTAGAAATAATTTTATTTTTATTTTTATTTTTTAAATATGAAAATCAAGAAATATTATAACTTATATATTTATATGATATTTTTGAGTTTTAGTTATATCGGTATGTGTTGAGATAAAAAAATACACTTGCCAAATCAAATGTGAAATCATTGATAGCATGAGAGAACAATTTAAAAAACAAAAATTTGAAAATTGATAGTATATTTTTACCAGTTATGTTTATCTTCTTTTCTTTCAATGGAGTAACTAAATTAAAGAATTGACTCAAGTTAATGTTGCCTTTCTGAATAGCTTGATTGTAACTTAAATTCGTCAAAGCGAAAAATATGTTAATTATGAAGAATTATCTAAAAGTTTTGAATAATTTATTATCAAATTCTAATATAAAAAGAGAAAATATGAGGAATTAATTTAATTTATATTGTTAATTTAATAAGCATGTATGTTTTGAATGGAATAGTGGGCATGTGTTCAATCTTCTTTCGTCCTTTTTAACCACTCCAAGCATAATTGCACCATACTTGATAAAGAGAAAAATAAACCATGTATAATTGGAATTGAAAGGGAGTTTCCAACTTAAATGTAATGGTAGACGTGTTCAATCTTCATCTCCACTTTAAAAAAAATATTGAGTGTTTGGTCATAATCAATTACATCGAATTTGTTTCGTACTTGAGTCTTAATAAATCATAGCTATGAGCTTTAACCAACGACTATTTAAATAGTTGTACCAATATCTATTTTTTATTTATAAAAAAAATAATATTTGAATTAAAGGGTAAATAAAGGAAATTGTTTAAAATTATAAATAATATTTAGGTTTTATGTATTATTATACATAAATTAATGAGATACAAAGTATGAAGAGATACATAGCTCTCCGATGAAGATAAGACTTCCTAGATTCACAACTTGATCTAATTAGCCAGAAAACACATACATATAGAATATTAGAGATTAGTTGAGAAGTTTGAACAACTTCCTCATAAATACGATGTGAAAACTAAATAAATTCTATAATAGACACACCAAATAACTAATAAAAATGTAATCTAGAAACTTCTACATTTCTTCCTTATTCTAACTCTCCCACTTAATGAAGAAATGTGTTTTTTACCACACCTAAAATAGTTATAAATGACTTTTTACTGATATTACATTAAATTAAAGTAATTTCTTTATATTGTATCTTTTCATTAAGAAAATGGTACTGAGTGTAAATATGTTTTGATCTTGCATGATACACAAGATTATTGGCCAATTTGATGCATCTTTGATTATCCCACTTGATAATTGTAGCTAGTTTCTGTTCTTCTCCAATGTCTTTGAGGATTCGTTGAACCAAACTACTTCACATGTAGCACTAGATAGAGATCTATATTCAACTTCAATTAATGATAAAAAAAATATTTGGTTGTTTCTTGTTGCTCCATGCCACAATCTCGGATCCAATGTTGAATGCATATAATAATTTATAAAGTTGATCTTCTATCATCAGCGTTACCGACCCCATCTAAATTAGAGTAATATACCAAATCAACATCAAGAGCATTAGTATATTTAATACCATAACTAACAGTCCCCTTAAGATACAAAAGGATCCCCTTAGTTTCTTTCTAATGTATTTCAAGAGTCTTGGCTATGAATTGACTCAACATGCTCATTGAATATATAATATTTGGCTTTGTTGCAGTAAGATAGTTCATAATTCCCACCAACTGACGAGAAAATGTTCCATCCGCTTCTCTACTGCCATCATTTCTATAGAGTTTGGAATTTTGTTCTAAGGGTACTCACACTACTTCACACTGATCCATTTTGAACCTTTTGAGTATCTCTCTCATATTTTTACTTTCTCTAACCATAGTTTGACCAACTTCTCTCCATAACTTAAGACCTAAACAATAATGCAATTCACCAAGATCTTTCATTCCAAACACCTGTGACATTTTCCTTTTGACTTCATCAATCAATTTACAAGGATTCCTTGCTATTATAGGATCATCAACATACACAGAAATAAAAAAAGCATGCCCCTTATGATCTACCTTGATATAGAGATTAGGATCATTTTGTTTTTTTTATAAAACTTGTATGAAGAAAGAAAGAATCAATATTTTCATGCCATGATCTTAGTGTCGATTTCAACGCGTATAAATATTTCTTTAATTTACAAACAATGTGTTCTTGTCATTTTTTAACAAATTGTTCTATCTGAGTAAGATGTACTTATTCTTTTAGTTCCCCATTTAGAAAGGAAGACTTAATACCTAGTTGATGAAGTTCCCATTAATGTTTTGTAGCTATAGCAATCATCAATCTAATTGTATTTAATTTAGCTATATGTGCAAATGTTTCATCATAATCAATTCCCTCATTTTCTAAATAACCTTTAGCAACCATTGTGACTTTATATCTATCCACACTTCCATAAGCTTTGAATTTAGGTTTGAAAAACCATTTGCATCCTATGGGTACTTTATTTTTATGAAAATTAGTTAATTCCCAAGTATTGTTTCTTATTATTGAATCATATTCTTCCTTCATTTATTTTATCCATTCCATTTGTTCATTAGCTTCTTTAAAGTTCAAATTTCACTATGATGTTCAACACATTAGTCATTAAGGCGTAATATTTATACCTTACATGTTTATGAAGCTAGTGGGATGATCTTCTTGGGAATTCACTACTCTAATTCAATCTCTTGATTTTTGGTGACCCCATCTTCTCTTGTGGGTGTGCTTTCACTCCTTGAGTTTTCCATAACACTTGATTCATCCTCCTGCTTTTTCTCATGTTTTTCTTCAACTTCTTCTTTGGCATCATCAAGGTCATGAGGAGTGTACCATGCATCAAAAATTTCATCCCTATGGTTGTCATCTGCATGTTCATGAAAAAAGACTTTATTTGAAGAGGGATAAAAAAGTTTATATGACTTATGACAAAAAAAAAACCAATAAATATACACTTGATAGTTGTGGCACAAAGTTTCCTCCCATATTCTTTTGGAACTTTAGAAAAAGTTTTCCTTCCAAATATTCTCAAATGGATTACTGCTAGATTATAACCATGAAGAGTTTCGAATGGATTCTTATGGTTCAAACACTTTGTTCGACTTCTATTTTTTAAATAAAAAAAATAATAATAGCTTCAACCCAAAAATCATTATAAATATTTTATCTTTCATCATGCTCCTCGTACATTCCACCAAGGTCATGTTCTTCCTTTCAGATACTCCATACTTTTGTGGAGTATGTGGCACCATGCACTATTGTATTATTTCATGGGCTTTACAGTACTTGAAAAATGCACCCAATATATATTCTCCTCCTTGATCATATCAAAGGATTTTGATGTGTTTGTCTATTTGCTTCTCAACCATGTTTTTAAACTCTTTAAAATATTCAAATACATCACCCTTCTTTATCTTAAAGTAAATCCATGTGTATTTTTTTTCAAATCATTATCGAATACCAGAAAATAATATGCTCCTCCTTATGATCTAGACTACATAGGACCACACACATATGTATGCACAAGTTCCAAAACATCATTTTCTTCTTTTATTTGTATTAGTCAAAAGTTCTTCCATATGCATTTTCCCTAAAGCACATACTTCACATGAAAAATATTCATTCTTGAATAATGGGAGACCCTCTACCATTATTTTTTTTTAAGTATCAACGAACCATGATTATTAAGGTGGTCATACCTTTGTTTCCAAGGATATTTTGTTGTCATGGTTGTAAATGCCAAAGCTTGATGACTTTTTCGTGCACATCAAGCTTATATAAGCCTCCAAATCTCACATCTGTAGCAATAATATTGAAGTGATCATGCATATATTTCCACCAAACAATGTAACTTCACAAAATTTACGTTCAAATTATGATCTTTTATGGTATAAAGAAAGATTGATTTCTTCTTAATGCTAGGTACATACACCACATTATTAATATGTTTAGAATTTCCATTTGGTAATGTTACAAGAGGATCACCATACCCTTTAATATAGTGTGGATGATAATCCCCAATATATATGTTTGCACCATTATTGGTTTCATAGAAGTTTCCAAAATAATGTTTATTACATAACATGCAAATAGAGGCTCGAAAGTCAACACACCATGCATTTGAATCATCAGTCTCAACAAACAATGCAACATTTGAAACAAATAATTGAATGTTCATAAAGTCAATATTCATTCATTCTCCTCCATTAGTAAAATGACATGTATGCCTTCTACTTGTATGTTTTGATTCATCTTACTTTTTTTAAATCAATTTCTAGAATGATGCCCAAACTTGCCACGATAATAACGTTTCATTCTAGCATCACCCTTTCAAGGTGACATACCTTGTTGAGGCTTAATATAATATGGGTTTCCAAAGGATGAATTTATTTGTGGTGGACTTCCTCCATTGCTTCCTTCCCGTGGCTTACCCTTGGAGGATCGTTTTCCCTTCATCATCAATTCCAAATTTGAATTTTGAGGCATTAGATTTTTTTTCCTTTTTTCCTCCTGCATTAATATACCCATTAATTCATTAAAAGTGGGAGCTTTATCCCGTGCTACAAGGCCTATAATGAAGATTTTATATCCATATAACATTCCATTTAAGGGTTATTATTACAAGATCAATGATAGATTATGATTCTCCTATGTCTCCTAGTTTATCCTTCAAATATTTAATTCTTGAAATAATATTATTAATAGTTTAATATTATTCCATCTTAGTAGAGAGGAGCTTAATTTTAATGGAGAGGACCTGATCTGTATTTGTAGACATACAAATCCTTAAGTGTATTTCATATCTCACTAGAGTTCTTGCAATCAGTAACATGGGGACTGACACTTTCTTTTATGGACATCCTTAACAAGACCTTCACCTTATTATCTTGTTTTTCGCAATCTTGAATTGATGTCGTTGTTGCACCTGGAACCATATTTGGTTTTCCTTCTCCTCCACTTTCTATGGACCACATGGTGTATCCTTACATTAAAGTTTGTAATTTAAATTTCCAATTTACATAATTGGAGCCATCTATCTTAGTCAACTCATTTAAATAGGTTTCTGGAGGAGGATTATCCATTCAAAAAAGAAGAGATTTCCCAAATTTTGCGCAACTCAATTCACTAAAAAATTGCACACGCAAAAAAATTCAAAACAAAAATCTTTACAACAACACACCACCACTTTTTGTTTGCAAAGACTTGTTAAAGACACCTTTCACACCAAACATATACTGGTACATTACCATCTTAACATTGGTGGATCTTGAAAATGATGCTAGGGGGAAATTATAATTAAAATATTCATGGGTGGGATTAAATTACAGACTTTGAAATTATACCAAAATCCTCCAGACCACAAGCTCTACACACTCAAGTGACACCACATTGTCTCGTATTTCTATAGGTCAAGAAAGTCACCTATGAACTTGGCTTTGAAAGCTTGGCTCCTCACATGCTAACCACTCTTGTTTCCCTGTGTTTTCTTCCAAAAATAGGTAGACTCCACCATGGCTATTTGCGGGTCTTAATGAGGTTGTATCCTTTTGTTGGTTTGGTGTTGGCCCATAAATACAGTCAACAACACCAAAGATGTCAAATTTCAGCACTCCCCTCCAGAACTCCAACTCCATCTATAGATCTCCATGCTCAGTGCACCACACATGATGAGGTCAATCTGTATGATGCAATAGGTGTCTATTTATTTAATGATTGATCGTGGAACAAATCTACTACTACAACCATGAGCCAAACAAAGGTTGAACAAAGGGACCATCGACATTAGAGGAGCTTTTAGCCTAAAAGTGCCCATGAAATTTTCACGTAATTTCCATGTCATAATATGTAAACCAATCAAACTCTTTTAAATTAAAAAAAATATACACGTACATATTTTGGAGGGAAATTAAGAAAAACTACATTTTTTAATTGTATGTTTCGCTTATCTCCTTATAGGTTTACTCAAATTTCAAGTGTAGAGACTCATTGGATGTAGAATAAAATTATGCATCCAACGAGTACCCACCATGAATTATTTTGAGAAGATCCACATTGATACAAATTCAAGATACATTAAAAAAACATGTTGAACACATTTTTTTGATGTATCTTCATTTTTTATCAATCTCAGTCTTCTCAAAATCATGCATGATGGGTACTCTTTGGCTGTGTAATTCAATTCCGCATCCAATGAGTGTTTCAATTGTTCTGTATACGATTAAAAAACAGTTATTTTCTTTCTGCAAGTCATAACTATTTGTTGTTGAGACTTTCTAGAATCATGAGTATTCAGATCGAGGGGCCCAATGTTTCAGTTGAACACTTCACCCATTTTCATATCAAGCTTTTTCTCCTAAATATGGGTGAAGTTTTCATATCGATATGAGCTATTACGAGAAAGTCTTAAATGTTATTAAGAAACACACATTCATCAATATTATTTTATTATTTTAACTATTGTTTTATTATTTTTCCTTAGGAGGACACTTTTAGGTTGAATTTTCCTCTAATGATTTTTTAAACTGTTTAAAATCAATCTTTTCATACCATGATCTTGGTGTTTTTTCAACCCATAAGAATTATTTAATTTACAAACAAGTTGTGCATGTCCCTTTTTAACAAACCTTTCTCGATGAGTAAGATATATTTTTTTTAGTTCCCCATTCAAAAAGGATAAATACAAAGGTGTGTATAGATACAAAGCTAAATTAGTTGAAAAAGGTTAGTCACAAAAGGAGGGAATTGATTCCAATGAAACCTTTGCACTTGTAACTATATTAAATAGAATTACTTTTATGATTTCTCTAGCTACAAATCATAAATGGAAAGTTCATCAGCTAGATGTTATTTTTTCCTTTTCTAATGGGAACTAAAAGAAGAAGTATATCCTACTCAATGGTAAGGATTTGTTAAAATGGGATACGAACACCTTGTTAAAGAAAGCTTTATATGGATTAAAACCTGCACCAGGGAAGTCAAACTATGTGATAAAATAGATGTCGACTTATCAAAGGAATGATTGTGGAATGACTTTGATTTCACCAAATCTTTACAGTTTATGTAATAGTCCAAATGCTAGGAAAACTAGTTGAGAGGCTCTATGCCTATTAAAAAAAATCAGAAACCAAAATGGAGGGGTGCACCATGAAAGAAATATGGAGATACAAGAATTCAAAACTAGAACCTGAAAAACAACAAAAAGAAAATGGATTCAAAATGAGCCAAGGAAATGTTAAAAATATGACAACAAATGTAAATAATGTAATTTTGGGAAAAATACTTATTAACCGTTAATTGGTTGAGTAACAAAATTAAGTTAGAATAACGAAATAGGCTCAAGTTAAACTGGATGGCCCGAGAGGCTTGTAAGTATGGAGAATCATTTGATTAATAGAGTTTGCAATCCCTTGCCCCGTGGAGGTTTCCTTGACACCCTGCCAAGGTTTTACCACGTAAATTTGCGTTTGTGTGAGTTAATTTCAATTTGTCTTTCAGTTATATAATTGTATTTCTTTCTCCTTTTATCTTTCCAAAGAACAAAAAGTTGTATCAAAGCTTGGTGGAGTAACGATTACACCGGAGTAACGATTACACTGGAGGAAAAATAAAAAAATAAGTCATTGTCCAAAAGAAGTGCCATTGTCCATTGTTTGAAAAGAACTTTGTGATAGCTGCTGTCGAAAAGAAGTGTCGCTCTCCATTGTTTGAAAAGCCACCAGTTAAGGGGCTGAGAAAAAGGCTGCGTGCCGCTGTCCATTGTTTGAAAAGCCACCAGCTAAGGAGGCTACATTCGAGCTGGCTGCAGATGGTTTGCTCAAGTCCGACAAAAAAAGGGGTTGTAGCTTGAATAACGCTAGAGAAGTTGGTTGCAGTATTGAACAAGAGTCGTTCTTCCCAAATGAATCGCTGGAGAAGCTGTTTGTAGTATTGAACAAGATTTGTTCTACCCAAATGAAATCGAAATAAAATCCACTGCCGTCTGAGACAAATTCAGGTTCTATTAGTATTTTTTTTTTTTAAAGAAAGAAAAAGAAAGGTTTTTTAAGGCAGTCAGAGATTTTTTTTTCTTAAAGGCAGACGTAATTAATGAAAGATAGAAAATAATTTTAGGGCGAGAATTTTTTTTTTTGGAGCAGACATAAGAGATATTTTTTTGTTAAAGGCAGACAAAAAAAAAATTAGGGCATAAATTAAATAAATAAATAAATATAAGGGGAAAAATATATATTTTTTGGGTAGACAATATTGAAATATCTCTTTGGGGCAATAGAAGGGAAATAAAAAACCCATAAAATATTGAAAGAACTTTTTCGGGCAATAGAAGGAAAATAAAAAACCTAACTAGCTAAAAGGAGGAAAATTTTTGACCCTAGTTGGAAAGAAGGAAAAACTAGAAATCCATAGTAGTAAGAATGGCCAAAATGACAAATGCAAAATTTGAGGTGGATAAGTTCACCGGGAAAAACGATTTCGCATTGTGGAAACTAAAGGTTAGGGATTTGCTGGTGCAACAAGGGTTGCACAAAGCATTAGACAGGGTAAAGAAAAAACTAGCAAGCATGACAGATTCGAATTGGGAGGACATGGATGCCCGAGCCCTCAATACCATTCAGTTATGTTTGGCAGATGAAGTTCTCTTTAATATTGTTGAAGAGAGCACAACTGAAGGGTTGTGGGGAAAATTGGAAACCTTGTATATGACAAAATCATTGACAAATAGAATTTATTTAAAAATACAATTGTACAGTCTTTGGATGAATGAGGGTACTGTTAGGACCCCATAATGTACCATTTTGACCATACAGTTTGTTATCATTCCATTCTTCCAAAGGTATATAACATTCTTCTCTTTCCTATATGTTTAACTTGTTTTACATATAATTTTACATTACTTTCATATTTAATCATTAATCGAAGATATATAGTTGCTGAGACAGTTTGAAGACCGAAGATAATCTATCGTGGCTGTCTGAAGACCATGTTGCTGAAACAGTCAACATGGTACGCAAATCCCATTGCTGAAACAACCCGTGATTTGCGATTTTGAAGCAGTATTTCAAGCATGACGGCAACAAGAAAAGACAAGTAAGGAAGTTGTTACACGGGTTACTTTGAAGCCAGTACCATCGTAACCATTGTAACAACATTTTGCTACAGAATAACAGAAAGGTCCTATTTCAGTATCGAAGATCAGATTAGACTAAAAATAGGATTTCTATAATGTAAATCAATTGTAATAGACGTCTCCTCTTTAAAAAGAGGAGACATCAGCATTAGAGGGACAATTAGAGACTATGGGAGGCTTATTTTGGAACAGAGAAAGAACGTGAATCCTTTGTAATATGTACCTTCGATAGATGAATAAAAGTTTGTTCTGAGTATTTCATTTTAATTCCTTCTTCTGGGGAATCTTGTGAGAAGGAAAGGGCCCGCCTTCTTCACAAGATTCACCCATTTGTTCCTGTAATTTGTTAAATGTTCTTTCCATTTATGCCTTGTTAAACTCTGTTTGCTGAATTCATTTATGGAGTATTAGAATTTTGTTGTCTATTGCTGAAGCTCTTTTCCCATTACTTGTTGCATTGATTTCATACAATTCATTCTTAAGAAATTGTGGATTATTTTAATTGGAAATCTTGTTTATAGAATGATTTTTTGAAAGCTTGGTCAATCAGAAACAGGTGCTGAAGATTCCTACTTGGGGAATAGGGTCATATTCTCTATTATAGCATAATTGGCCTTTCCTTTTGCATATTGGTTTCCTTTCCTAGATGTTGTCTTTTTAATGTAATCCAGGATTCTTTTGATAATTGTCTGCGATAAAAATATTGTCTTTGCTGTAACTCAAGTAGACTTCAGTTTGTTGAAGCAAGGTGTGACTAGTGTAATTTTTTTTACTACAACATTTCGTTTCTTTTGAGATTGAGCATATACAGTGTGTGATTTCCTTTGAAATAAATAGACTTCCCCGGGTTGACAATTTATGTAGCACTTGAATTGTTTAATTCAATAAACAATTAAAGTGACGAACATTTTGGCGCCGCTGTCGGAGAAGGAAATTATAGATTTCAAAAGCATTGATGCTTTTCTTTCAGATGTGCAAATTGCATGAGAGGACGCGAAACCCATAAGAAAGCTAACCCTACATGTGGCAAGGGCAAAGGAAGGGGAGGAAGAAAGACCTTTATTAACGAGATCGTATCAAAAGCTGAATCTTCTCAAAGACTAAGCTCTCGAAGGCCAAAGACTCAACACTCCCCTCAATCGAATTATGAAACAGAAGAAGTTGTGAGCCCTGAAAATGTTAAGGAATCAGCAGGAAACATTGAAAAGCCAGTGGAAAACATTTAGGAGCCAGTAGAAAACATTGAGGATCAAGCAAGTGCAGTAGGAGATCGAACAACGAAGAATTCTTCGGTGGAGGACAAGTAGATCCTGAAGGAGAGGGAAAAGATGAGAATTCTCTCTCTACCTTGGGAATTCCTATTGGTGATATCCCTAGAGGAGCAACTCCCATGAAGAATACCCCACTTTCAGCCTTACCTAACTTCCATGGTTTATCTTCTGAAGATCCCGATGAATTTCTTTTTGAATTTGATATATTATGCAGAAGTTATGATTATGTTACTAATGTCCAGAAGTTGAAGCTATTTCCATCAACACTAAAAGGAAATGCACTAAGGTGGTTCATGAGTCTTGGAGGCCATGTAATCACAACATGGGAACAGATGAAACAGAAGTTTCTGCTTAAATATCAAGACTATTTCCGGACAAGAGAAAAAAGAGAGGAACTATTTAAGATGGTACAAAAGGAGGATGAAAATTTAGAGGACTTTGTGGAAAGACTACAATACAATTTGCAGAGATACAATCATCCTGATGTAAGTAAAAATATTCTTAAAATAATATTACTGAAAGGGGTGAGGGATGACTATCTAGATATGCTTAATATGCTTGGTAAAGGGGATATATCTAAAGAATCATATGATGAAATTGTTAACCTCTGTAAATGATGTTCAAGAGGAGCTGCAAGGAACATGTCAAACATCAAAGATACCACATATTCAAGAGTCCAAAAGTCAGCCAGTGGAGGAGCAACAAGAGCCGAAATAGGTAATTTACTTGAAGAATTTAAAACTGAAATGTTAAGTTATTTTGCTTAACAAATTGACACCTTGTAGGTTAAAAAGAAACAAGTTGAATCAGAAGCAGCTTTGGCTGTCTTTTGCCCCACATGTAGAGATAAACATCCACTAAGGGAATGCCCATTAGACAAGGTGCCAATTTGCACCCTTTGTGATCAGGATCATGAAACACAACAATGCCCTTCTTTACCAAGAATAAAAGCAACATTGCAACCAACCGAAGAAGAAGCTGAAGCGGTCTATCTGCTGACACAGAGAAGACAATGGCAACCGCGAGGACAAGGTATGAACTCTAATATGACATTTACATATTCTAATCATTGGAACAATGACCCTTCTTTTAGTCAATCAAATTACCCTCCCTTTAATAAAATGCAATACCCACCCTTCAATCAAATGAATTACCCACCAATGCAACAAAAAAACCCTCCCTTTGTAGATCCTGAAATGTGGACTCCTTGGCCTCCACAACAAAAATCTTACTTTAACCAGTGGAATTCAAATTGGAGGGGTCAACAACTCCCATTCCCAAATCAATTTCCTCAATTTCAGCAACCACTTCCTCTACCATCAGGTGCTCCAACAAATAATCAAATGATGAGACCCCAACTACCTGTACAGCCAAATCCTAACCCCAATAATAAAGTTGTGCAAGTGATTGATATTAAGAACTAGCCTATACTTCCCTTTTTCCCTACACAATGTAATGACATTCATTTATGATCGAGGAAAATAGTTGAACCCATTATCGATGATGTTACTTCTTTCGATTATGATAAAGAAGAAACTGAAAAACGTGATTCACATAAAGAGGTACAACCACCCTCTAATAAGGATGCTGAAACAACAAAGCCACCATTTCCTGAGCATTTAGTTTTAACTAGAACGCCTGAGCCACCTACTTTCAATCTTCTAGGGGAATTGCAGAATCTGTATGTTAAAATTATACTTTTACAAGCACTAAGAGATGTACCAATTTATGCCAGAACGATGAGAGATATTTGTGTTAAGAAACCTGGTAGGAAAGCTAAGGATCCCCTTACAGTCCATGTTATGGGTGATTTATCTGCATTAATGTCCGGTAAAACTCCCCCAGTTAAATATGGTGATCCTGGCCATCCTACTGTGACAGTCCAAATCAGTAAAACAATAATCCCTCAAGTTCTAGTAGATTTAGGTGCTGCTATAAACATTATGACTCTTTAAACTTCACAATTGTTATAGCTAAAGAATGTAATCAGAGATACACCAACCATTCTAGAGTTAGCTAACCGTTCTACAATCAAACCAGAAGGAGTTATTGAAGACCTAGTTATCTCAGTTGAGTCCTGGAATTACCCAGCTGACTTTGTGGTGTTACAGACTAAAACAAAGTTGGGGGTACATCCTTTAATTCTTGGAAGGCCCTGGTTAGCTACAACTGATGCCTTTATCAACTGCAGATCTGGTTCAATGACAATTTCCAATGGATATGAAACAAAGAAGCTTACTCTCTACCCTCACATTACACACATGATTAATAATGATAATTATGTATGGATGGACTATGATGATCATGCTATTCAACCTATTTTGACTATTGAACAAGCTATAAACCTTAAATATACCACTCAGGATGAGGTAATTAATAATTTCATTTGTGAACCCTCCTCTATTACTTCTGAAACACATAATCAACTGGCTGCACTTTTGGAATTAGATACCCAGGAAAAGCTTAAATCTGAGATCTACCTCAAACATCAACCACTATCTCTTCTAAAAGTATAATAGTAGAAATCGAACCTGGAAAAATGCTGAATATAAATCCTGACCTGACAGTTACTGAAACACGACAGTTAATGAAGTTACTGCTTGAAAATAAGGAATCATTCGCATGGGACTATACAGATATGAAGGGAATCTCCCCTGAATTATGTACTCATTGTATCTATATCAAGGAATTTTTTCGACCAGTCTGTCAACCCCAATGACGAATGAACCCTAATTTAAGAGAAATTTTCAAAGAGGAACTTCAAAAATTGCTTAATGCAAGGTTTATATATCCTATTTCTGACAATGAATGGATCTCCCCATTGGTAATAGTTCCTAAGAAAAATGGGAAATGGAGAGTGTGTGTATATTATAGAGTCTTAAATAAAGCCACTCAAAAGGATCACTTTCCTTTACCTTTCATTGATCAGGTGTTGGATAATTTGTCAGGGAAGAAATTCTTCTCCTTTTTAGATGGGTTTAGTGGGTATAACCAAATCATAATTGCACCCCAAGACCAAGATAAGACCACTTTTACTTACCTTTGGGGAAATTTTTCTTATAGAGTTCTCCTATTTGGACTATGTAATGCACCAGCAACCTTTCAAAGGGCAGTTATAGGAATCTTTTCTGATATGCTTAATGACTCTATGGAAATATTTATGGATGACTTTACCCCTTATGGTGTGTCTTTTGAATATGCATTACAGAATATTGAGAAAGTACTTAAACGATGTATACAAGCTCACCTCTCCTTAAGCACCGAAAAATGTCATATGATAATGAGTGAAGGAGTAGTGCTTGGAAATTTTATTTCAACTCAAGGAATTCAGGTAGATCCATCCAAAATACAAGTCATTTAGAGCCCTCCTATTCCTAAAACACAAACTGATATGAGAAGTTTCCAAGGACATGCTGGACATTACAAGAGATTTATTAAAAAAATTTCCAAAATAGCTTCTCCTTTTTTTGTGTTACTTATGAAAAATGTTGAATTTAAGTGGACTAATCTTTGCCAGGAGGCCTTTGTAGAACTCAAGCATCAGTTATCCATAGCTCCTATTTTGAGAGGACCTGATTTGGCACTTCCCTTTCATATATCTTCTGATGCTTCGGATACTACAATTAGAGCTATCTTGGGACAAGAGGAAAACCATCTTCCTTATGCTATCTACTTTATCAGTAAGAATATGACTCCTACTGAGCTCAATTACACAGTTACCGAAAAGGAATTTTTAGCAGTAATTTATGCTATTAATAAGTTTCGACATTACATTACTGGTTACTCTACTTTTGTCCATACTGACCACTCAGCTATCAAGTATTTAATGAAAAAATCTATCACAAATGCTCGAGTCACCTGATGGTTATTGTTATTACAAGAGTTTGATATTACAATTGTAGATCGACTAGGTAAAGAAAATGTTGTTGCTGATTTCATTTCTCGGTTAAAAGCTGATAATAATACTCTAGTATATGACTCATTTCCTGATGAGTATTTATTTGCAGTATCTGCTTACTCACCATGGTATGCAGACATTGCCAATTATTTGGTTGCAGGGAAGTTACCATCACACCTATCACATCGAGAGAAAAGAAAAATCATTCAACAAAGTGCTTGGCATAGCTCGATAAGTGGGTGTCTTTTCTATAGAGGACTCGATCATGAAATCCGGAGATGCATTAGAGAGGATGAGGTGTATGATATACTAAAAGCTTGTCACGATGGCCCTTGCGGAGGGCATTTTGCTGATAAGAGAACGACACATAAAATTCTTAGGATGGGCTATTATTGGCCCTCACTCTTTAAAGATGCAAAGAAATATGTTCAGACTTGTGATAGTTGTCAGAGAATGGGTCAACCTAATCATAGAGATGAAATGCCATTAAACCCCCAGGCAATACTTGAACCATTTGAAAGATGGGCTTTAGACTTTATAGGACCCATTAATCCTCCATCCAATAAAAGAGTTTATATATTAGTTTGCATAGATTACATGACTAAATGGGTGGAGGCTAAAGCACTTCTTAGAGCTAATGAAGAAGCTGTCCTAGCTTTCCTATTTGAAGAAATCTTTGTTAGATTTGGAGTCCCTAGAGAGCTAGTTACAGATGGAGGACCTCCTTTCAATTCTCATGGTTTCAAAGCCACCCTTCAGAAATATCACATTCAACATAGAATGACTACACCATACCACCCCGAAGCCAATGAGCGGGTGGAAAGTACAAACAAAGTAATAGAAGCCATTCTAACAAAAACAGTGAAGGAGAACCAGAAGGACTGGTCTCAAAGACTCCCTGAAGCACTATGGGCTTACAGAACTACCTAGAGAAATACTACAGGATTTTCTCCCTATGAATTGGTTTATGGTAAAAGTGTTGTTTTTCCTATGGAATTTGAAATTAAAACCTTAAGGACTGCTTTAGCTGTTAACCTTGATTTGACTGATGTACAGACAGCTAGGTCGCAACAGCTTCATGAACTGGATGAAAAGAGATTAGATGCCATTCATCAGACAACTATGATCCAACAACAAAGAACAAAGTGGCATGATAAAATTATCAAGCACAAGCAGTTTCAAAAAGGTAATTGGGCTTTATTGTATGATTCTCGGTTTGAAAACTTTCAAGGGAAGCTACGTACAAGATGGCTGGGACCCTAGGAAGTAGATGTTGTTTTTCCCAATGGAACAGTAAGGCTCTTAACAATTTATGACTCTAATACACCACTATTAGTAAATGGTCATCGGCTTCGTCTGTACCAGTGCCCTGTTTCCAAAAAAGATTTTAAGGCTACTTGCATGGCAGATGCACATTATCTCTTTTTAGGGGAGTCTTCTGCCCCTCGTTGCAATTGATTTTTATGCATTGTATTTTTAGTATTAGATTAGATTTCTTAAACTAATAATCCCTGACAAGGGCTGGCATGTTACAATTGATTATTTTGCAGATTTTTGATTAAGGAAAGGCTTACCAAGGAAGGACAATTTCACCACAAGAAGATCCAAGCTTCATTTTGAGAAGCATTGCTTCCCTCACATCAATTCATTTCCCCATCTTCCACTAGCATTTCATCATTCATTCCCTTCACTCATTTTTCCCTTTTTATATCATTTTCCCTATTTTTCCCATTGCTGAAACACCATTCTTCAGCAAATATCTTCCCTATTTTTCATATTGCTGAAATACCATTCCTTAGCAAATATTTCCCCCATTTTCCCACTGCTAAAACATCACTCCTCCGCAACACTTTCCCTATTTTTCCATTGCTGAAACACCACTTTTCAGTAGCATTTCATCCATTTTCCCATTGCTGAAACACCATTTCTTTCTCCAAAAACATGACTATGCAACATTTTCTGTCATGAAATCATCCTCCTCAGTTCTTTCATTTTCACTTCTCTTATTCCTTATGTTAATCCTGTCCATTCACTGCCTTTTCCTATGATCAAGCAGACCTCTAATATGATCTCCCTTATGTTTCAAAAAGCTCCCAAAGTTCTTCCATGACTATTGAGCCATTATAAACAAGCACTATATTTTTCGAACTACAAATCAAAGGTAAACATGAGGTATGTAAATTTTATATGTAAGTACAATTAAAATATGGTTTAAAGAGAAGATTTTGTTTATTATGACCACAATCTCCGCACACTTAAAGACATCATTTCATCGTAGTTGGGGGGGAATATCGAAATTATATGCCATCATTTCACAGCATGCCAATTACCATCATTTTTCCTACCTATTACTTCGCCTCTTCACCATTACTCCATGTTCTCATTCGCAAAGTTTACTCTGTTCAAAGTCTAGCAACTTCGCTCTTGGCCTCTGCATTTTACCAAAGTTGGTTAACTATGGGGGGACTAGCTATTCGACATAGGCATGGCTCAATATCACCTTGGAATTATTCCCAAATACGTGCTCAGTTTTAACGGCGGTGGGTAGGATATTTTCAGAGACTTCAAGAGTTTGATCCACAACAGGTCCTTGAATTTGCACAAAATATTCAGGAAGATCATTCTACTGTTCAGGGAGTCCGAATTCTAGTATCAGAGGGTGACATAGCACAGGTTTCAGGTCTTCTGGTCACTGGTACTCGATGGTTTAGTTGAAAGCACATCATTCTGAATGCACAATAGGACTTTCTTCTTCCAGGAGAACACGTCGAGCTTAAAGGCCAGGGTGTTGCACTTCACTCATTGCCCCCTCCTTGGCCGAGAGTTGCTGAATTCGTTAAACATTATCTCACTTGTGAAGGTCGCTATCAGGTAGTCTATCAGCATGATTTTGTCTTAATGAGTCATTTACGACAGGGTAGACTAGTGAACATTCCTTACTATTTACTTGGATGCATTGTCTCTCTTTATAGACGGATACATTTCACTCACCCTCTATTCATCGCTTGTGTGTTTGACTACGGAATTAGGAGGGTTTTGTTCTAAATAAGGCCTCCTCTACTTGACCTGCCCCATGCTGACATTGCCCGAAATTCCTCAAGAAGGCTGCTTCCCGAAAATCCTCTGAAAATTCACGAAGAAGTCCCGAAAGCGACGGCTTGATGTCTGCAGCCCTCCCAATCCAATCCCATCCACGAACAAATTAGCCAGCCCAATTAACCTTTGTTCAAGTCCATCACCACTACTTAGCATAATAAATGCGATCCCTCTGGTACCTTTGATCGCTGGAAATAAAAGCACACCATATTCCTCTATTTGTAAAGGAAAAGGCAAATCACAGCAGCACTCCCTACCCGAAAAGGCAAACAAGGGGCTATAACTAAGCGACTACACTATGCGATAGCCCTTCTCCTAGGGAAAAACCTTCTCATAAAAGGAAAAAGAAAACTACTTCTTTTTGTGCCTTCTTACCTAGGAGACGAATGAGGATGTCTATTGAAGCAGAAACCATTCCTATTACCCCTGATCCCGCAGCCATTTTTTAAAACTCCACACATCACCACCCTTCCAAACCCTGGAATTATTACCTGTCTCACCCTGTGGCACTGAAACACAAGAACCAAATGCCCAGGGTAATATGACATCTTTTTCTATAAGGCAAGTAGCTATCACACAAGAACCATATACTCAGTTAGTAGTTGTCCCACAAGAACCAGCTACTCAGTCAGCAGCTGAAACACAAGAACCAACTGCCGATGTACAAGAACTAGACATACAAGATGCCACTGCCACAAAGGAACCAGCTCTAGCTGTCACACAAGAACTAGCTACGAACACAGCACGACTTAATCCCAGGTGGGAGGTAGGCGATGCAAGGCCCAGTCACCACGGCTTCTCTTTTACAAGAAAATGAGTTTTTAAAATCAGAATCAAAAGCTTATAAGTGAGAATTGGTAATGGAAAGGGAAGCCTATGACAAGGAGCTAAATTTTTATACCCTGGCCCATACAGCATCCATGGAAGACAAACATATAGAAAATGATCCATATAAACAATATTTGTGAAATCAATGTGGAAACATCTATCATCAAGTAGGATATAAGATAGCAATGCCGAGAGCATCTACATATTTTGCAGTCGAAGAGGAATGCCCTACTATTACACAAGAACCAGTAGGACCTTAAAAATTTTTAGAAAAAGAAGTTGATGTACAAGTATCCCGCCCTACTGTAACTGATTCTGCTACTCAAACTATACCTCAGCCTACCACTTGCAATGCTGGAACACAAACTGAACCATGGAATGAGATGGAAATAATGAACAAGTGGAGGAAAAATTATGTTATTTTGCAAGATAAAACCTTGCAGCAGCACAAATTGGTTTGGCAGAATCATATATATTCTAACTGGGAGATCTTGGAGCAGACACTCTAGAAATCTAGAGTTTATAAGAAGGAGAACAAAGAGCTAAAAAGAAAACTGCTCCTAATGTTTCAACTAGTACAAAAATGATTGGCTACTAGGAAACCATCTCTAAATTACTCTTTATTTCTCTTAGAACGCCTTGTTTAATTTTAGTTGAAAGCAGTCAAAGACGGAAGACCCCATGAGGTGCTTACATCTGAACAGTTTGTGAAAAAATTCGTAGAAGCCTCCACCAGTGATCAACACTTACTATGTGAGTTGTAACTTCACAATGAAGCCATCCCTAAAAAGAGAAAGAATAATCTTAACCCTCTTGTTCGCGATATTCAGATTAGGGAATTTGCCTCTTTTCTTGCTAATCAGATTACATGGTAGACTGCTTTTCTTGCAACCAGGCATAATGAAGACAACCACCTTCTCTGGATAAGACCAGAACCTCAGAAATCTACCATCTTTTTGGCATAATATCATCAATTTTTGCAGAAGCTAGGAATGACTGAACATACACAACAATTACAGGCTTCAGTACTCCAAGATTTTAACCATTTTAGCAGGGCCAAAGAAAATACTACTTTAAGAGAAAACAATATATTTTGGCAACAATACTCTAAGGAGAGGCAAGAGTATAATCCTTTTAGCCCTACTAACCTTGAAACTATATTGTCTAGAGTACCTAGTTACATCAGATGTGTTGAGCAATGTGCTAAAAAGTGGATAGGGTACCACTTTCATTTTCCTATTTTATGGATGCCAATAGAAGAATATCATGCTCATTATAGGTTGGCTAACAAGGATGAAGGAGTAGCTTGGCAAAGATTGAAAAATGTGTAAGGATTCAGAGCTTTAACAGATAGCACCTTCCATAGCTACTGCCTAAGTAATTTGCATGCCAAAAGCCAGTATCTGAACTCTAACTCAGTCTAAAGTTGCCTGAGGACATGTAACCCTTTCAGTTGGGGGGGATGTTAGGACTCCATAATGTACCATTTTGACCATACATTTTGTTATCATTCCACTCTTTTCTAGTCCATATTTAAAGCTTATACTATCATTTTCATCCATTCTTCCAAAGGTATATAACATTCTTCTCTTTACTATATGTTTAACTTGTTTTTCATATAATTTTACATTACTTTCATATTTAATCATTAATCAAAGATATATAGTTGTTGAGATAGTTTGAAGACCGCACATAATCTATCATGGCTATCTGAAGACCGCGTTGCTGAAATAGTCAACATGGTACACAAATCTCGTTGCTGAAACAACCCGTGATTTGTGATTTTGAAGAAGTATTTCAAGCATGACGGCAACAAGAAATGACAAGTAAGGAAGTTTTTACATGGGATACTTTGAAGCCAGTACCATCGTAACCATTGTAACAACATTTTTCTATGGAAGAACATAAAGATCCTATTTTAGTATAGAAGATCAGAGTGGGTTAAAAATAGGATTTCTATAATGTAAATCAATTGTAATAGATGTCTCCTCTTTTTAAAGAGGAGACATCAGCATTAAGGGAACAATTAGAGACTAGGGGAGGTATATTTTGAATAGAGAAGGAACATGAATCCTTTGTAATATGTTGCTTTCAATAGATGAATAAAATTTTGTTCTGAGCATTTCATTTTAATTCCTTCTTCTGGGGAATCTAGTGAGAAGGAAAGGGCCTGCCTTCTTCACAAGATTCACCCAATTGTTCCTATATTTTGTTAACTGTTCTTGCCATTTATTCCTTGTTAAACTCTATTTGCTGAATTCATTTATGCAGTATTGGAATTCTGTTGTATATTGCTGAAGATCTGTTTCCATTACTTGTTGCATTGATTTCATACAATTCATTCTTAAGAAGTTGTGGATTATTTTAATTGGCAATCTTGTTTATAGAATGAGTTTGTGAAAGCTCGGTAATCAGAAACAGGTGCTGAAGATTCCTACTTGGGGAATAGGGTCTTGTTCTCTGTTATAGAATTATTGGCCTTTCCTTTTGCAGATTTGTTTCCTTTCCTAGATGTTGTCTTTTTAATGTAATCCAGGATCCTTTTGATAATTGTCTGAAATAGAAAGATTGTCTTTGTTGTAACTCAAGTAGACTTCATTTTGTTGAAGCAAGGTGTGACTAGTGTAATTCTTACTACAACATTTCATTGATTTTGAGATTGAGCATATACGGTGTGTGATTTCCTTTGAAATAAACAGACTTCCCTGGGTTGACAATTTATGTAGCACTTGAATTTCTTAATACAATAAACAATTAAAGTGACCAACGAATACAAAAAGTTGTAGAACATTTAAATGTTTTTAATATCGCTATTTTCTAGTTGTCGGATATGGAAGTTAAAATGAAGGGGAAAGACAAGGCAATAAACTTATTTCATGTTCTCTTCTTTGAGTCATGGGATCACTTCGTAACTTCAATCGATCCTAAGCACTCTCCCCAGGTTGTAAAATTTGGGAAGATAAAACACGGGTGCTGCCTACCTCCCGAAGAAGTACGAAGAAAATCTAATTGAGACATCTTCTGTGGGGGGCATGCATGGTGACTCGAGGGTGAAGGGTCAAAGGAAAGAGGGGAGAAAGCAAGGGTTTCTTCCAGATCAAAGTCAAAGGGAGGCAAGAAGTGTAAAGCTAAGTGTTGGTACTGCAATAAACTTGGACATCTCAAGAAATATTGTTGGAAACGGAAGGAGTCGGAGAACCATAACAAGGAAGCAAATTAGGTTGATTCAGGTATGGTTGATGAGGTTTTAATTGCTGAAGCTCTCCTTGTTTGTAATGTCTCTCAAGATGTTGAAAATTGGCTATTAGACTCTGGTGCTTCTCATCATATGAGTCTGCACCGAAGTTGTTTTACTTCATATGAAACTGTAAATGGTAGTTCTGTATTCATGGGAAATAATGCATCTTGTCAGACTGTTGGGATTGGTAATGTAAAAATTTAAATGTATGATGATATAGTTAAAACATTAACTGATGTTAGGCATGTACCTTAACTAAAGAAAAACTTGATTTCCTTGGGATTTTTGGATTCGAATGGGTATAAATTTACAGGTCAAAATGGAGTGCTGAAAGTCTCAAAAGGAGCCTTGGTTGTTATGAAGGCTGAAAAGGTTGGAAATCTATACAGACTCAAAAGAAGCACTCAAGTTAGTGAAGTAGCGATCATATCAGAAAAAGCAGAAGAAGGTTCTCGTCTATGGCATCAGCGGTTGGGTCACATGAGTGAGAAAGGTCTTCAGGTACTGATGAACCGCAAGTTGCTTCCTGATTTGAAATCCTTGAAGTTGGATTTTTGTAAATATTGCGTGTTTGGTAAACAATGTAAACAAAGGTTCAAGACTAGAAATCATAATAGTAAACAAATTTTAGACTACATTCATTCTGATCTTTGGGGACCATCTCCGACTGTGTCTTATGGAGGTGCATTATATTTCTTAACATTTATTGATGATTTCTCCCGAAAAGTTTGGGTCTATATGTTGGAAAAGAAAGCTAATGTATTTAATGTTTTTAAACAATTTAAAACAATGGTGGAAAATAAAATAGGCAAATCAATTAAATGTTTAAGAATTGACAATGGCGGTGAATCTACTTCTTTAGAATTTGAACAATTTTGTAAGGATGAAGGGATTGTTAGTTATAAAACTGCTATTTATATTCCTCAGCAAAATGGCGTTGCTGAACAAATGAATCAGACTCTTATGGAAAGAGCCAGAAGCATGATCAATAATGCTAACCCGCAAAAAGAGTTGTGGGCAGAAGCAGTATCTACTACTTGTTATTTAGTTAATAGATCACCTTCAGTTGCAATAAACTGTAAAATTCCTGAAGAAGTTTGGTCGGGTCAGTCTTGTGATTATTTGCATATGAAGATTTTTGGTTGTGACGCCTATGCTCTTATTCCTATAAATCAGCATTCAAATTTAGATCCAAAATCGTAATGTTGTGTCTTTGTTGGATATGATTATGCAGTGAAGGGATATAGGTTGTGGGATCCTTCTTCACGGAAGATAGTCATTAGTAGAGATGTAACATTTGATGAATCTTCTCTTTTAAAATTAGATGTTGAAAAAGTTGAACAGGAGCAGGTATCGCCAAGTCAGCAGATTCAATTGGAGACTAAACCTTTTCCAGAAAGTCGAAAGGAAGGAGAGAATTCTGATGAAAAAGGTGGAGAAGCAAAAGAAACTGGAGAAACTCCAAAACCAATTCAGCAACCAGTCACTCTACGAAGGTCTACAAGGGAAAGAAAAACACCTAAAAGGTATGACGATTCTGCTTCATCTTTTGCATTGATTACTGAAGATGGGGAACCTTCTTGTTATCAGGAAGCAGTAGATGATGCAGATAGCAAGATATGGAAAAAAATACAGTAGTGGAGAGAAGAAATGGTTTCTTATCAGAAAATTACCTAGGATCTCTTGTAGAACTTCTTGAAGGGAGAAGTGTTGTTGGGTGCAAATGGGTATTCAAGTTGAAGAGAAAAGTTGATGGAAGTATTGATAGGTATAAGGTGAGGCTGGTTGCAAAAGGGTATTCTCAGGTTGAAGGTATTGATTTTCATGAGATTTTTTCACCAGTTGTAAAAATTGTTTCTATTCGTATTGTGTTAGCACTAACTGCATTAGTTGACCTTGAATTAGAACAATTAGATGTTAAAACATATTTTCTTCACGGTGATTTGGATGAAGAGATTTATGGATCAGCCATAAGGTTTTGTACAAGGTCACAACAAATGATTAGTTTGCAAGCTCAGGATATCATTGTATGGCCTGAGGTAGTCGCCTAGGCAATGGTACAAGAAGTTTGACTTCTTCATAGTGAGCCAAAATTTTATCAGAAGTGAGTATGATCATTGTGTATAATTTGAAAGTTTCAATGGAATATTCATTATCTTGGTGTTGTATGTTGACGATATGCTTATTGCAAGAAAAAACATGGAAGAAATCAACAAGTTAAAGGCTCAACTCTCTAGGACATTTTATATGAGGGATCTTGGAGCGACAAAACATATCTTGGGCATGGAGATACATAGAAACAGGAAGAATGGTAATATTTGGTTATCACAACAGAAGTATGTGGATAAATTACTTGAAAAGTTCGGTATGAACAATGTGAAACCTATTAATGTTCCATTAGCTTCCCATTTTAAGCTCTCTTTGGATTTAAGTCCTGGAACTAATGAGGAAAATAAGTATATGTCTCATGTACCATATGCAAATGCGGTAGGAAAATTAATGTATGCAATGGTATCTACAAGACCTGATATTTCACATGCAATCAGTGTTGTGAGTAGGTTCATGGAAAATCCAGGAGAAGAACATTCGCGGGAATTGAAATAGGTGCTTCGGTATTTGAGAGGCACAAGTGGCCCTTGCATCAGCTTTAATGGTCATGAAGGTTCAATCTGTGGATATTTTGATGCTGATTATGCAAGTGATTTGGACAAAAGGAGGTCTACTACAACTTATGTTTTTACTCTTGCAGGTGGAGCTATCAGCTGGATGTCAAAGCTTTAAGAGACAGTTGCTTTTTCCACTACTGAAGTATAATATATAGCTACTTTAGATGCCTGTAAAGAGGAAATCTAGCTAAAAGGTATACTTGATGAGATTGGAAGGACATAGGAGAAAGTGAATGTATTCTATGACAACTACAGTGCTATTCATTTGGCTACAAATCTAGCTTATCACAGCAAGACCAATCATATCGATGTAAGGTATCACTTTGTGAGACATGTAATCAAAGGCCGCAAAGTAGTTCTCAAGAACATCCGTACACAGGAAAATCATGCAGATATATTCACGAGGCCAGTTAAATTAGAGAAGCTGAGATCACGTCTCGCTTCTCTTGGCTTGCAAAAAAAATGATGAATGGGCATGGGCAAGCGATTAGGAAAATTGTTGTCAAGGTAGAGTTTTAGATATCATTTTCGGGATTCAACTGCGTTAAGTAAGTCATTCATCTATGACCATTTCCATGAGAGGTAGTCGTAATTGACTAATTTCTCATGATTTTTGAATAGTCCACTTAGCACTCATTGCATCAGGTGATGCTCACAGGGGTGAAGAAGTGGGATTGAAACTAGTGAAATGAATCACATAGCGTCAATCATCACTTCCGGGGCTTGCACCTGGTAACCAGGACTTCCCGGGAGGTCACCCATCCCCGAACTCCTCTGGCTCAAGCGCGCTTAACTGTGGAGTTTTCCCCACAATCAAGCCCACTTAGCTTGCTACCCCATTTGCAAAACCTTAGCAACTATTGTGCCTCATGAACCATTCAAGAAGAGATCCCTTTACTCTTAGTATTTTAAGTATGAGGGTTTTCCGCAGTGCATTATATTAGATATCATTTTTGGGATTCAACTGCGTTAATTTAGTCATTCATCTATGACCATTTCCATGAGAAGTAGTCGTAACTGACTAATTTCTCATGATTTTGAATAGTCCACTTAGCACTCATTGCATGTCGGGTGAAGCTCCATGGGTGAAGAAATTAGGATTGAAACATAGTGAAATGAATGCATAGCGTCAATCATGCTCACGGTGTGCACCGTGCATCGGGGACTTCTCGGGGGTCACTTACATCCCAAAGCTACAAATGCAGCTCAAGCGCACTTGTATGGGGTTTTCCCACCACAATCTAGGCCCCTTAGCTTACACTTCTTGTGAAAAAGAAAACCTTAGCAAGTATTGTGCCTCATGAACCATTCAAGTAGAGCTCCCTTTAGTCATTGTGTTTTAAGTATGAGGGGTTTCCGCAGTGGATTATATTAGATATCATTTTTGGGATTCAACTGCGTTAAGCAAGTCATTAATCTATGACCATTTCCATGAGAGGTAGTCGTAACTAACTAATTTATCTTGATTTTTGAATAAAACACTTAGCACTCATTGCATCGGGTGATGCTCACAGGGGTGAAGAAGTGGGACAGAGCAATGAAATAAATTTGCAGCATCACTCATCGATTCAGGAACAACATAGGTAACAGGACTTCTCGAAGTCACCATCCTGGCTCCTCTAGCTCAAGCGCGCTTAGCGGCAGGTTTTAATCAAAAGCACTTGGCTTGCACACCCCACAAAACATGTGTGATATTGTGCCTTATGAACCATTGAAGGGGCTCCCTTTACTCATTTGTGTTTTAGTACTGAGGGGTTCCCGCGATTATGGTATATTAGATATTATTTTTGGGATTATTTTAGTTAAGTAAGTGTGTTACATCTAGAACCATTTCCATGAGGAGTGATAAGTAATGACTAATTTCTGGGAATAATAATTTTTAAGGATGGAAAAATTATCTTGAAGTTTAAAACGTTAGTAATCTCAGTAGTCACTAATATGAAAACTATAAGAAAATGATTGATGAATTCGTAAAATTAATCAAATTTATAATGATTTTGTATATACTTTCTATATAATGTTGGTGATTTTTTAGGTAAAATAATTTTATATTGTAGAATTTAGGGGAATCATTTTTATAAAACATGGAAATTGGTGAATCATTTTTTTGGAAAAATCATGAAAATTAGCCCTTTTGTGAATATTAGCCCCTAATTTATGATGTAATTCTGGCAACGTTTGAGAATAGTCCATAGCACTCATTGCATCGGAGTGATACTCCAGAGAGTGAGAAGTGGGATGAAACTAAATACAATGAATGCGCAACGTCAATCATCCTTACGCTGGGCACCGCAGGTAAGCCAGGACTTCTGAGAGGTCACCCAATACAAACTGCGTATTGGCTCGACGCATGCCATGGAGTTTTCCCCACACACAAGCCCACTTGACATGCACTGTAACAAAAAACCTTAGCGTCGTGTGCCTCATGAACCATTCAAGTGAGAGCTTCCTTTAAGTGCGACCCATGTTTTAAGTATGAGGGGTGTCCATGGATGGATTATGTGGAGGAAGTAACATTTTGCAGTTCCATTGCGTTAATAGTGTTGTCTGAGCCATTTCCATGGAAGGGTAATATGAACAACATGTTTCTCATGATTTTTGAATAATCCACTTAGCACTCATTGCATCGGGTGATGCTCACAGGGGTGAAGAAGTGAGATTGAAACTAGTGAAATGAATCACATAGCATCAATCATCACTTCCGGGGCTTGCACCCGATAACCAGGACTTCCCGGGAGGTCACCCATCCCAGAACTCCTCTGGCTCAAGCGCGCTTAACTGTGGAGTTTTCCCCACAATCAAACCCACTTAGCTTGCTACCCCATTTGCAAAACCTTAGCAACTATTGTGCCTCATGAACCATTCAAGAAGAGATCCCTTTACTCTTAGTATTTTAAGTATGAGGGGTTTCCGCAGTGCATTATATTAGATATCATTTTGGGATTCAAATGTATTAATTTAGTCATTGATCTATGACCATTTCCATGAGAGGTAGTCGCGACTGACTAATTTCTCATGATTTTTGAATAGTCCACTTAGCACTCATTGCATCGGGTGAGCTCACAGGGGTGAAGAAATATGAAAACAAATGTAAATAATCTGATTTTGGGCAAATTACTTATTAACCGTTAATTGGTTGAGTAACGAAATGAAGTTAGAATAACGAAATAGGCTCAAGTTAAATTGGATGGCCCGAGAGGCTTGTAAGTGTGGAGAATCATTTGATTAATAGAGTTTCCAATCCCTTGCCCCATGGAGGTTTCCTTGACACCCTGTCAAGGTTTTACCACGTAAATTTATGTGTTCGTGTGAGTTAATTTCAGTTTGTATTTCAGTTATATAATTGTATTTCTTTCTCCTTTTATCTTTCCAAAGAACAAGAGGAAAGACCATCCCATACACAACTCAACTCACACTTTTCATGCTACAACACTCCGCTCAACCCTTCACTGATAGATGCAAAGAATTCGTGTGCCTCTCCACACACACCAGTACTGAGATGCTTCTCCCAACGAACTTCAAACAACGACGTAGACTCCTCTTTATAGATTGACTAGTGTGCTTCTCCCAAAAATGATCAAAGACACAACATAATCAACCACAACACAATCTCAACTTCTGCTTGATTCTCTAATACCAACACAAAAATTAATGGAAGACAAAGTATGAAGAAAGGGATATGCAATTCTCAAGTGAGACTAGCTCATCTTAGATACTTACTGCACTCACAACTTAATTCAATCGACTAAAAAACACATACATATATAAGATTACATATTAGTTGAGGAGTTTGAACAACATCCTCATTAATAAGATCTAAGAAACTAAATAAAACCCATAACCTCAATGAGACACAATGTAATCTAGAAAAGTCTATATTTGTCAATTATCCTAAGCCTATTCTTTTTCATTTTTTTGATATTAATTTTGTATATTTTAAATTAATACATTTTAAAAATAAATGGTGATTCTTAATACTATCAACAGTTTTTTTAATATGT